>CM060948.1:281008770-281366745 GCA_030765055.1 Mantis religiosa
ACTCGCTATTTGCGAGTAGATTCATAGGATTTGCTGAACTTACTTGTGTTTTATTTTTGAAATGCGTAACTTAATTTTATAGGTCGGCGATTATCATGTTTTTAATAAGGCTGTAGTGTTACGTGATAGTTGTAGCATTTTCTTGGCTTTGTAATTGTGAAATAAGTAGTACCCCAATTTTCAGGCAGTGTATTCCATCATTTTAGGTTTCTTTAATTTCTTAAATAGTCTTTTGGATTAAAATAAGTTTGTAAGTGTTTTGCTTGTTTAACAGTACATGTTTTTACAATTTTGCTTTTTTCGCTACCTATTTGTAAGATGTATTCATAAATTATTCCACAACAGTACAAATTGTAAAATATGTTCAAAGACCGAACAAATAGAGTTTCCTGTTTGCTTTGTAGGTTATTTTTGGCACCGCATACATACTTAAATTTTCTGTGGTAAACGATTTGCTGTTATTACGCAACACATTCTTGTATGACGAAAACTTTCAGCAGAACATTGCGTCACTGGGGCGTAGACCATTGAGGCCGGTGCAAACAGGTTCTAGGTTCTAGGGGTAACTTTCCTGCATCTTTTTCTCCCTGTAATACTGAGTTTTGATTTACATGTCTTCAAAACCAGGATTTAGCTAAATAAAGTTGTGGTACTTCGAAGAACTTGCAGTTCCCACTGGTCAAGTTATTTGTTTTCTTTAACCATTGTCACAGATATCTGGAGCATCTTTCAGTGGCAAAGTTGTACTTTCCAACCGGAGTAATTGCTTTTGATATAAAACCAAAATGTGTCTTATTATAGCCAAGGGAAGCTGCAAGAGTGAGGATCTCGAGTTATCTCTTAGCCTTGGCAATGGAAGCAGCGCTGTAAATGTCATTAATATACTAAAATGAGATATCAAAACTAACAAAGACAGAATACTATCAAGACTCAAATCCCTCTAACAGAACACATGACTGTTTTGTAGTAGTTAAGAACTATGGTCAGGAGATGGCGTGGGTGTAGAAAACATAGTTTAGGCCGCAGAAAACGAGACTACTTGATATGACGTTCCACTTTCCTCAGTCCGCCTCGGTAGCGTAGATGGTAGCGAGTCTGCCTCACGTTCAAGAGGTCCCGAGTTCGGGTTTTGCTCAACATGAGTTACCTGGATAATGATTTTTCCAAGGTTTTCCCTTATCCTGAAACACAAATGTAGGGTAACGCTAAGCTCTATGGACCCTCGGCTCACTTCGAGCATCATTTCACCCATTCCATTCATCGCCGGATATGAGTTAACGTTGGAGGGCAAAAGGAACTGTGTTCATTTGAGCTTCTTGGAGTCAGCGGCAATGCTTGTATTTTTCGTATTTGGCTTCTCTCGGCGCCAAATAAAAAAAAAAAAACGTGAAATGTGCTGAGTCCCAATTATTCCTTTACGGTAGGCATTAGCTGCCAACGTTACAACAGCTTTTAACCCTTTATCGCCCAAACTACACAGCCGCTTACACCGGTTTTCCTCCAAAACTTACATTGATTTTCGGGTCACTTTCAGCTGCCCCTTTAGGCAAATAATTCGAATTTCTCGTTCTCGTTAAACAAAGATTGAATAAACTTGCCTAATTTTCAAGCAGAAGGTGGACAGCTCGAGTAAGAGTCACCAAAGTCCAAATATAAATCAAGCTGAAGTGATTTCGGTTCTTTGTGTGTGTGTGTGTGTGTGTGTGTGTGTGTGTGTGTGTGTGTGTGTGTGTGTGTGTGTGTGTGTGTGTGTGTGTGTGTGTGTGATTTACGTCCTCCAACGTCAAGTCATATCGGACGGTGAATGAATTGGGTGAAATGATGCTCAAATGAGCCCAGGGTCCATGGAGCTTAGAGTTACCTGACATTCGTCTTGAAGGATAAAGGAAAACTCCGGAAAAAAACTTATCCAGGTAACTCATCCTGACCGAGATTCGATCTCGGGACCGCTTGAACTTGAGGCAGACACGCTACCATCTAAGCTGCCAAGGCGGGCTTGTTTGATCTCGTTGTATTAATAGGTGTTGTTAGAACCTACAAAAAGAAAATACACAATAACATTATTATAAAAGCTTTGCCGAATATTATTCTTATTGAAGCATATACCGTGCAATAAACAGTTAAACATTTAACTTTCCAAAGCTCCCTTTATTTCTCTTGTATCTTACTTAAATGTATAACAAAGGTACTGGTTTAAACACTTTTCCTAAATGTTAAACATTTGGAGACATAAGCCTTCGTGAAAGAGTGCAGAGAGAAAGAGGTGTGAGTGTAATACGTATTTTTACAGTTGTACGTATATTTAATACGTGGGATGATGTAGTTGCATCAATTGCCCGCTAGGAGTTGAACTGTGTTTGGCAAGGTGCTTTGCTGTCCAGAGATGGCTCCACTTGTAATATCTCGAAGCGCTAATGAATATATGCAATTATTTAAAAAGTGTTACTACTAATTTTGATTACTTTCTGTGTATGTAGCTCAGATTTATTTGGTATCCAGGGCTTTTAAAGAAGGAGTAGCTCCTGTATGCACTGAGAGAATCTCGAACAAATGCATAACTGTTTATGAGAGCGAAAGTCATTTAAAATGGATATATATTCATACTTCGATCTTGCGTGAAATATATATTAGGACAATAGCAGCTTGAAAACATATTTTGTTGGAACTGATAATTTAAACTTTACGGTGTCGAAGCCAAGGTACACCTGAATAAATGTGTTCTTCGAATTTTAGAACCATCACAATTACAAACTGGTTCTCGGCGGCCTCAGAACAAGTCGCCGTATGGGTTTTAGAAGAACCCCAAATACAATAAAAAAAATCATACCCAGAATTATAAACCCATGTAAATTTAGAGCCTGTAAGCCGGGTCCAATGTACCGGCACCAGGCAAATAAGTTATAAATAAAAATCCTAAGCCTGAAATATATATTAGGGCATTAGCAATTCAACAGGTTATTTACCTTTCCTTATGTACTCTTCACCAACGACTTCCCCGTAGACGCCAGATGCAAAGTTGCGATGTATGCTGACGACACCGCAATATACAATCATAATAAAAATCCACGTTTTGGCAGCGGTACATTGACCGCTTCCTTTCACGGCTTCATGACTGGAAAATCAAAATTAATGTGAACAAATGCCAGCTTATACATTTTACAAAGCGGCGCCCTTTGGCAATGGACCTAACGGTCGATGGTCAAATATTGCACTGTCGTCAGCAGGTCAAGTACCTCGGCGTGACGTTGACACGCACGATGCATTGGACCACCCACATAAGAGGTAGCGCCAACAAAGGGCGGCAGCGATTAAAGATGTGCGCCCCCATATTTAGGAGCAAACAGCTAAAGCTGCACTCGAAGATAATCCTATATAGATCCTTTATTTTATCCGTGGTGCTGTACGCCTGCGTAGTCTGGGCCAACGCCTCCAACACCGCCCTGAAGTATCTCCAAACCCTACGAAACCTTTCCCTAGGCAAAATCCTGTCTGCTCCTATCCGAACAACAACTGCCACCATTCACCAAGAAACCCACGTCCCTTACATCAACGAGGCCATCAGCAAGCGTGCGTCTTCCATCTGGGCGCGCATCCGACACCATCAAAACCCCACCAATATTGGGAAAGGCGAACCCAAGCACCAAAAACGCCAGAATCAAAGCATATTGAAGAAAAACAAAAATAAAAAACAACACGACTGCAATATTATGCGCGCCCAACCCCTCCTGGCTCAGGCCTCGCTCCCCGGCAGAGGCCGCCATCATCGGCAGCCCAGGAGTCAGCTACCCGCTGTCGCACAGCCTAACTGCGAACATTGTAAATATTGTACATAGCCAAGTCTGTACAGCGTAGTGCGTGTGATATTGGGACGTACGTGGTATGCCCAGGGAGGTGTGTGTGTGCGCGCGCGCAAGATAAGCGCAGCGTAAATATGTAAATATAAAAACAAGAAAAAGAAAGACAGAGACAAATAACGAGATAAAACTGGTTCTCGGTGGCCTCACAACAGGTCGCTGTATGGGATTTAGAAGAACCCCAAAGACAATAAAAAACATACCCAGAAGTATAAACCCATGTAAATTTAGAGCCTATAAGCCAGGTCCAATGTACCGGCACCAGGCAAGTAAGTTACAAATAAAAAGCCTTAAGCCTTAAAGCCTTTCTGAACCTGAAACTTTTAGACTGATTTCTGCTTACATATAGTTTCAATTTTTGGAGCGGAATCGTCCTATTAACTTAGGTCGATTATTATCCGCTATTATTGATTCACCGCACTCTTGGGTCTGACCTATCTAGGTGACAGCCCGCCGCGGTAGCGTGGTGGTAGCATGTCTGCCTCACGTTCAAGAGGTCCCGAGTTCGTCTCTCGATCAGGCTGGGTTATTTGGATAAGCTTTTTTCGGGGTTTTCTTTTATCCTGAACGACAAAAGTTAGGTAACTCTAAGCTCCATGGACCCTGGGCTCATTTGAACATGATTTCACCCATTCCATTCATCGTCCGATATGACTTGACGTTGGAGATCGTAAATTACAAAAAGAAAAAAAATCTGGGTGGCAAAGACACCACCATTCTAGGGCAGCCATAGCAAATCTTATCTTAAACACCTTACGCGTCCAGGCAAAGACCTCTAGGACGATATGCTTTCTTAACGCGCGTGCCGGTCGTTCACCGCAAAAACCTTATACGGGTTACTCGTTACGATCCAGATTCATACTCGGAACCTCTTTAGCCTGAGGCGGGTATTTTCTTAATTACAGCGGTATTAAACATGGGAAAATGAGATAGCGGTATACTATAGTAAGCTACGCTGTCAATCCCCAGGATCACAATAGCCCCTCCGTCGTGCGGAATTTGGTTTCCTAGGTGTTATTTTACATGCCAGTGAATTTATTGTTATGGAGCTATCCCTTTCAAGAACACTTAAAATCTCCCGCCTCGGTAGCGAAGATGGTAGCATATCTGTCTTAGGGCCATCTATTCTGTATGCTGGAGGTTTCCCGTGAGATACCTTCATGAAGCCTCATCTCTCCACTATGTGGAAGATGTCATTAGGCGCCGGGCCACAAAATTCTACGCCAGTTTGCCTCAACATCAGAGCGCCCTGGTTAGGTCTCTAGGGAACTATAGAACAACCGAAAGACGCTACAAGCTATACCGGCTTCCCCGCATGGCATGCTGGCACACCCGGTAACAATAGATTTCCTATTTCAACCTAAAATTATTACTGTTTGAATTTAATAGACTTTCTAAATTAATCTCTTCCTAAAAATTATCACACCAGCGGTGCTAACAAAGCGTTGCACCCGAGTTGGCTACCATGAGAAGCTACGGCTACCTCCCTTCTTTTCATCTACATTATCTTAAACCACCAATCTGCAAAACCCCACATTTCCTGTCATTAAGTGGTTAAGTCCGTGTAGGACAGGTACACGAATGACACACATCGTGCTGACCCTCAGTCAGCCGCCAGCTGCTTGAATGAATGAATGAATGAATGAATGAATGAATGAATGAATGAATGTTATTTAGATATGAACTATATTTAATTGATTTCTATGGCATGCAAACGAAGGGTAATTATACCATACAGTGAGATCAAATCTAAACAACTAATAATTGTTTATGGGAAAGGAAGCGTTCTAAACAGAATATATATATATATATATATATATATATATATATAGAGCTGTCTGCTAAGATTTCGATTTGATTTCTAATTTTTTGTAATTCTGCCAAGTTAGCAAGTTTGTGTGATTTAGTTGGACAGTTCAGCTGTCGTTTATGACAAGGAAATGTCACCAAAAAGTATTTTCAGCTTTTTCTTCTTCATGATTTGAACCACTTTGACGGAGAGCGGGAGATACGTCTTTCAACTCCCGGCTATGGCATTGAATTTTGGAGTCTGGCTATACTCATCGGAACCTTAGCCTACACATGGCTAGTGTGGAAGCCTTTTTTTCCCTTCTTTTTGTAATTTAAGTCCTCCAACATTAAGTCATATCGGATGATGAATGAAATAGGTAGGTGAAATGATGCTCAAATGAGCCCAGGGTACATAGAGCTTAGAGTTACCCAACATTCGTCTTTTAGCAGAAGGGAAAACCCCGAAAAAACCTTAAACAGGTAACTCACTCTGACGAAGATTCGACTCTGTACCACTTTAGCGTGAGGTAGACACGCTACTACCACGCTACCGAGGCGGGCAGTGTGAAAGAAATGATTATTTTCGTCATAATAGAATTTGTTTTGTTTATTTCTAAGAATAGTAAGAAAGAACTGAAGTGTGCAGTCTTTATAATATTAATAGCCCATTGAAATGAAAATGTTAAATAAAACACGCAGAGAACTGACAAATAAAGAAGATGCACAAGGACTTCTTTGGACACTGACAGGGAGTTGTATATTCTGTTTGGGTTTCCTTTTTTTGGTGGATGGTGACTTTACATACAGCAATTTCTTTCCTAAACTACCTTTGTATATATATTCAGTGAGTCAAAAAACTATTCGTCTTGAAATTAAGAAGCACTTCCTTTTGTAGCATGGGGGTAGCATGTGTACCTTACATCCAAGAGCTGCCAGTTCGAAATTTAGTTACGGTGGGTTGTCTCGATAACGCTTTTCCCAGGGTTTTCCCTCATGCTGAAAGATTAATGTCAGAAAACTCTTAAGGTCCATGGACCCTGGGACTTCACCAATTTCATATATCACATATAACTAATTGAAAGATGTTATTTAAACAAACTTAGGACGTTCCAGCGGCCAATATTTGGGGTAGGCATGAGAAAATAACAATCTTTTCTGTAGTTTTCTTATTGTGGCATTTATCTTGATATTTCTTTGTACTGGATTTATGTTTTGTGGACAACATCATGCGTATTTTTGACATCATTATTTACACGCATAGGGCGAAAGTTTTGGTGTTATATCTCAAATTGCGAGGAGGATGGGTTTTAATCACAACCAACATTCCAACCACATACATGAGTATTATTCACTTCCTGTATAACCGAGCGGGTTGGCTCAGGCAGTTCCGTCTGTGGCCCGCATTTGGGAGGTCCGAGTTTGATTCCCGTGACCGATCTACCTGACCCATGGGGTTCTTTTGGGTTTTCGCGGGTCGCCAGAGAAATACTGGGTAGGTAATTACATCCCCTGAAATTTCTGTCTCTCCATTTCATCTCCATTATCATTTTACATATATCTCATCTGGTGTTCTGTTTCAGGGTAGAAGTTTCGACGGCTGTCTCGGCGCTGTATGGCAGGATGATATACTCTGAGTGAGCCAACTTCTTTTCCGGTGCCCCGAATGCTTGGACTGCTTCCTAAACACGTGGGGAGAATTTCCGTTTCCCTGACCTACCAGGGTGGAGGTTTCCATCTTCGTAACTTGTAGAGACCCTGTCAATTGCATTGCTTTAGCTCCTTGGGACGGTCGCCCCTGTCGACTCTCGCCACATCCTTACACTCGGCAACGCCATACTTGGGGCATAGGTACACAACGGAGCAACGCTATTCCGATGGACGAGGAGGTTGGAGAGGCAAGGGGAACAAAACTCTATGCTCTCCGTAGTAAACGTAACCCAAATTGCAGTGCAGTTAAAGTCATAGTTCGTTAGCAATTTGCAGGTTTCTATAAGAAAATCTGCTCTATTAAATGTTTATAAAATAACTGTGTAAAAATCACACATGAAAAATTGAAAATCAGCGCAATTTTCAATACCTTGAAACAAAAAATCTAGGAAGGAACCCTGGACCACGTAGGTTGCGATATCCAGTGCTTTTATGCATATTACAAATTCAGCTTTATCTCCTAACGAATAGACCTTAGAATTACAAGCAATGAACTTCAATCAAGCCAATTATTATGTACATTATACCTGTTTTGTGCTCTAGCTGTACTTCTGTTTCCGATTCTTTTTCTGGTGTCATTTTAAATTCACATTCAGACAGTTGAATAACTGGTCAAAATGCACAAAGCATGCGGTCGGCAATGTAGCACAATAAACCTAATAACGCTGTTC
The DNA here is from genome assembly GCA_030765055.1 of Mantis religiosa. Taxonomy (NCBI): domain Eukaryota; kingdom Metazoa; phylum Arthropoda; class Insecta; order Mantodea; family Mantidae; genus Mantis; species Mantis religiosa. The sequence goes on from CM060948.1 coordinate 281,016,794, forward strand.
ACACTCACAAAGCGGTCCGATAATAATACACACCCTAGACATTTTCTCATTCCAAATAAACACCCCATACCAATATTACGGAATTCCCGAAATCTACGTTCAAATGCTACACTTCCTAAATTCTAAACGGTGTACATGAAAGAAGGAGTTTAATTACATTTGTATATAATATGCAACAATACTAGCAACAATATTAATCACCAAAAGGTTCTAGGACCTAATCTCTATCGTGGGTTATGTTTCAAAAGTTGCTTATACATTTAGTCCCTTTATCTTTCTTGTAAAAAAAGGAAACGTGTAATAACTTTTATCTTACATTTGGAGCAGGTGGAAAAATAAGCCTTTGTGAAAGTGGATTGAGAAAGTAGTGTGAGTGAAATATATTAACGTTTTGCTATAAATATATGTTATGAAGAAGACCAATTTGTTGTTATTTTGAATGCCCGATAGGGAAGCAAGCTTTGAATGACCAACAACGGAGCAACGCGTACCTCTGCCCATAGATGGCTCTACCTGTAAAATTGTATAGTAGAAAGAAAGTTTCTAAATATTCGCAAAGATAAGTAACAGTTTGCAATTATGTTATTTAGATGTGAACTTCATTTAATTGATTTCTATAGCATGAAAACGAATAGTAACTATACCATACAGTGAGCTAAAATCTAAAACACTAATAACTGTTTATGGGAAAGGAAGCGTTCGAAAATGATTATTTCTGTAGAGCTAGAGCTTGTGTTTGTTCATTGTAGTATTTGAATAAATTGGTGTATCATTAGCTTACCTGAAATATTTCCATTGCAAAATCAAAAATTACACCAAGTTTCCTATAGAATGTATTCAAATGTTCACATCCAATAAATTGCAGGTTTGGATGAGAAGAGCCAGACTGCAAAGTTTAATGCTATAGTCAGTATTTGAACCAATGATCTCCCGGTCTCCATGCAGTTTAACTGGTTTAACTATGAAGCCTGGGACTAATACTTACACCATAGCAATTTGTCGCAAAAGGTGTGTCTCATAGCATATGAGAACCCCTAGTAGTGTATCGGGAATATACCTGGCACTTGTCATGTCGGCACGTTGGCCATAGTAGCTCAGTGTTTAAGAGCAACCGGACGGAGATGGGAGCTGTTTCTCTCTCTCTCTCTCTCTCTCTCTCTCTCTCTCTCTCTCTCTCTCTCTCTCTCTCTCTCTCTCTCTCTCTCTCTCTCTCTCTCTCTCTCTCTCTCTCTCTCTCTCTCTCTCTCTCTCTCTCTCTCTCTCTCTCTCTCTCTCTCTGTCTCTCTCTCTCTCTCTCTCTCTCTCTCTCTCTCTCTCTCTATATATATATATATATATATATATATATATATATATATGTCCTTCCCTTCAAAAGGCAAATCATCCGGGGCTATCTCCACTCTCTTGCGAAGTACGCCAGGGAGAGACACATTATAGACATCCTTATCAAAAAGATCACAGCGTTGAAGGTAAGGTGGTGGAGCGGAAGGGTGTCAGCCCATCAGGTCCCACTGTCACACACCTGTGGCTAGCTTTAGCGCTACCTTTTATCCCCGGGTCGCGGTAGAATGTTTTTAGAAACATCTAGAATTGGATTATTACAGAATCGTAATTTCTTGAAGAGTGAGGGCGGCAGAACAAAAAGCAATTTATTCAGCCGGCTTTTGTAGACAGACAGCGTTGACGGTGGCAGCACCCGAGCTGTGTGCGCCAACTACTTTCTCGCCGGCGTGACACTGTGTGTGAGTGAGTGAGTGAGTGAGTGGGTGGGTGGGTGGGTGGGTGGGTGAGTGTGGGAGGGAGTGAGTGGGTGAGTGAGTTTGGGAGGGAGGGAGCGAGCGAAGGAGGGAGAAGGGGATAGACCAGCAAAATGCAATTAAACATAAAGTTGTTAGTATCCGTTCATAGCATCAATAAGAAATTTGACTTCTTACTAGGATATAACCAAAACATGAACGCTAATAGGAAACACTAAAACTTCTTAATCTAATGTCATATATATATCCAGATCTCCTTTTCTGGAGGAATTCTAGAACCCTAATAAAGGAGAATGTATGATTATTCTTCCCTTCCTTTCAAGTCAAATGCAAAAATCCATTTCTAATATTTTTACTTTCTTTACTCCGTAGTAGGTAAATATTACATTCCATCTGAAAAAACAGTATGATATTTTATCAGGAATACATGTTTTGAGGCCCACTGAATCTGTGCTAACCATTTTTAAACAAAATGAAATCACTGAAAACAATAGTAAAGGAACATCTCAGGAATTTGTAGTGTAAATAAATACAACATACACTCATAAATACAACATACAAACAATATTTAATATCTAGAGCTGCTGAATCAGGATATTTAAAATATAAGCATCAGGTTAAGTTTCACCCATTTTGATTCTTTCCCGCTCATTCTAAACTTTAACTTTTGCAAAATGTGTCTTTTGTTCAAGCCACATTTGCCATGGGTTCAAAAATTCAAAATCCCTCTGCTTAGAAAGTAAGTAAGTAGTAATATTGGTTTCTATCTGTCAGATATTAAATATTTAACTGTCCCTTTTTCTGAGTACATACACAATTATTTGTTTATTGACAACTCTGCTGCTTACAACTGAAAGGGTTCACCTTAAGTACCTTACAGCATTGATAAATCTTCCGTACATAACTTTTTAACAAGTATGGCAGTGTTTCCTTTTCCCGCTCATGCCTCCACTAACGTCCCATACCCCGCAGAGTTATTTAGAGGCAGTCTAGATGCAATGTTACAGCTCCGACATCTGTCTGGAAAGCCCTGAACTATATGAAGGCATTTGACAGAGATTTGACAGAGATGGCGGCACAGTAGTTATTTAAGCTGCCGTTCAAAATAGAACCAGCAATACAATTCCTACTAAGAAATATCATTCAGTTTATTCATTTAGTGCTTTAGATTTCCTTTCTCAAGAGAAGAGTAGACTAGAATAGTTACCATTGTCTTTATTTCTAAAATTATGACTAGTCATGTAGATGTATAGCTATGCTAAGAGCGACGGATTTGGGTATAAATCGGGTAGGCATCAATGCTTTAGACGATTTATCTGCGTCATATTTTGAATTTTTGGAGCGGAATCGTCCTATTAAGTTAGGTCGATTATTATCCGCTATTATCGATTCACAGCACTCTTGGGTCTGACCCATCTAGGTGGCAGCCCGCCTCGGTAGCGTGGTGGTAGCACATCTGCCTCACGTTCAAGGGGTCCCGAGTTCGAATCTCGGTCCGGCTGGCTTACCTGGATAAGGCTTTTCCGGGTTTTTCTTTTATCCTGAAACACGAAAGTTAGGTAACTCTGAGCTCCATGGACCCTGGGCTCATTTGAACATCATGTCACCCATTCCATTCATTGTCCGATATGACTTTACGTTGGAGGACGTAAATTAAAAAGAAAAAGAATCTGTGTGGCAAAGACACCACCATTCCAGGGCAGCCATAGCAAATCTTTTCTTAAACACCTCACGCATCCAGGCAAAGACCTCTGGGACGATATGTTTTATGAACGCGCGTGACGATCGTTCAATTTCTTCCTCGCGATCACTGCATGCGATCTGTCCTATTGAGATCAGAGCTGCATTCCAGTGGCAGTTCTCGATGGGAAGACACCCGTCATGCTCCACCTCCACGTTTGCTCGTTTTATTTATTTGTTTATTTATTTAATTTCATTTATGCCCTCCTACGTTAAGTCTATTGGACGATCAATGAAATGGGTTAAATGGGGCTCAAATGAGCCCAGGGTACATAAGGCTTAGAGTTACCCAAAATTCGTCCTTTAGGAAAAGAGCAAACCCCGCTAAAACCCTATACGGGTTACTCCTTATGATCCAGATTCATACTCGGGACCTCTTGAGCCTGAAGCAGGCATGTTCCTAATTACTACTGTATTAAACATGGGAAAATGAGATAGCGATATATTATAGTAAGCTACGCTGTCAATCCCCAGGATCGCAATAGCCCCTCCGTCGTGCGGAGTTTGGTTACCTAGGTGTTCTTTTACATGCCAGTAAATTTAATGTTGTGGCGCTATCCCTTTCAAGCACACTTAAAATCTCCCGCCTCGGTAGCGTAGATGGCAGGGTATCTGTCTCACGTTCAAGAGTAGGAATTAAACCAATCGTAACTGAAGGCTCGTATACCATACAATTCCAATTTATCTAATAAAATTGTGGTTAACAAGAATAAATTCTTTCATTAGGTGTATAAACAGGCTCACAGTTGTATCATTTTTTTTCAATGCCATTCAAAACTTTTTCAGTAAATTCATATATAGCATTTGTCATTGATTTACTTTTCCTAAATCCAAACTGGTCATTTGATGAAACATATTTCCAAGAAACAGTACAGTTCTGTTAAAGATAACTGATCCAATTATTCTGAAAAAATTCTGATTGTATTGCAATAGGCCTATAATTGCTTATTTCTTGTCTATCCTTATGTTTGAAAACTGGAACAACTTTATTAGGAAATTTGCCTGTAATCATTGAGCAATTACAGATATCTGCAAGAAGTTTTAACATTTTACTGTGCATTTTTTTTCTACAGCTGTTGTGCAGTAACTTTTCGTGTATCTCTTAGGTTTAGAATAGTTGCGCTATTACAAGAACAGTATCTTCACCCCCCCCCCCCCGCCCCAACAAAAAGAAACCTCCTTCTACCAGTCTTTACTAATTCCTGCAAAATGGTATTGTGTTTGTCGCCCACTTGGAGTATTAAAATTGCATGATTAAAAAATTACACCAAGATTCATATAGATTGTATTCAAATGTGCAGATCCAATATATTGCTCCTCCAGCAATACCATTCTGTTACAGGGAGAACATACACAGAAGAATTTTTGGTAATTTTCCAGGAACGATGCCTAAGGGACTGTTTCAAGAAAAAAGAATTTGAATGAATAGAGCCAGACTGAAAACTTTAATGCCATAGCCGCGATTTGAACCAATGATCTCCCGGTCTCCGTCCGGTTGCTCTAAACCACTGAGCTACTATGGCCAACATACCGACAACACATTAAATTCTCCAACTGACTCGTATATTACCCGGTGGACCACTAGGGATTCTCATTTACTATGAGCCACGCACCTTTTGCGGCGACTTACTATGTGTAAGTACTTAAGACCAGACTTCATTGTTAATCCACAATGTTTTTTAGGTAAATTCATGGAAAATAATCATTTCTTCCACACTAGAAGTGTGTAGTCTAATATTTGGATGAGAAGAGGCAGATTGAAAAATGCAATGCCATTGCCAGAAGAGAGGAGTTGGAGGAGGAGGAGCAGGAGGAGGAGAAGGAGGCGGAGGAGGAGGCGGAGGAGGAGGCGGAGGAGGAGGAGGCGGAAGAGGAGGATGAGGAGGAAGGAGGAGGACCTGACCAGGCGATCTTACGTGCTGCATTCTGTTTCCAAGGTTGCCAGTTCAAGCCCGGTCTAGTTCGATAGTTTCTACGTGTAGCTAAAAGTGAAATACATCATATTAGTTTTACTGACATTTAAAGAACTCATCCGTCAAACCTTCTACAAGCAGGTGACGATATCGTGATTTTGTGTTTGCATTATCACTATGAACAAAATAATTACTTTATTTATTTCGTTGTTCGTTAAACATACGGGTATTGTTTTTTAATTTGGTGGCTATATTAATTGTAGTAGTATGTCCATATAAGCTGTTTTTGGGAACTGTAACAAAAGAAATAATGTATTTTTTTGGAAACTAGTTACACATAAGTTTTAAGTACCACGCAGTTTATTAGTACATTAATTATCGCTAACCTATGAAAGGTAGAAGTATTTCTTTCCAGATAAAATGGCCACTTTGACTATTGATATGCATTTAAAAAGAAGAAAGGGAGATTAAAATAATCTTGGTGTGTGTGCGTGCGCGCGCGCGCGTGTGTGTGTATGTGTGTGCGCGCGCGAGAGAGAAAGGGAGAGAGAGGAAATAACGTCATTAAACAGGATCGATAAATTCCTCAAATGATATTAGAGAGCTGTGTAAAACCACCTACGTTAGATGTGGCAAATTAGTTTTTATCTTGCATTGAGGCTTAAATACGTGTGCGCCGAACTCGCTGGTAAGGTATAAGGAGACTGAACCGTCCTGGCACAACTAACTGGTGGAAACCCATCTCCCTACCGTAGGGCAGTCTTGCTCGTATCGGAATAATTTTTCTCGCGTCTGTACAACATATCTAGACTAATCGCAGTTCCGAACCTCTCCGTAGAAAACGTAACCCTAATTGCAGTGCAGCTTAGGTCATAGCTCGTTAGCAATTTCCAGGTGTCCATAATAAAATCTGCTACTAAGTGTATATAAAAATTGCGTAAAAATCACGCATGAAAAATTGAAAGGCAGCCCAGTTTTCAAAACCTGGTGACGAAAAGCCTAGAAATAGACCCTGGAACAGGTAAGTTGCAATATCGCGTGTTTTTATGCATATTACAATTTCAGCATTATCTCCCATTTCAGCTGCCTAGGAATGTTTAAAATGCAAACGAATAGATTGTAGAATTACAAGCAATGAACTGCTATTGCGCTAATTATTATGTACATCATACATGCTTTGTGCACTTGCTGTACTTTTGTTTCCGGTTCTTTTTCTGGCGCCATCTTAGATTCACATTCAGACAGTTGAAGAGCTGGCCAAATTGCGCAGAGCATGCGGTCGGCAATGTAGCACAATAAATCTAATAATGCTGTCCACACTTACAAAATGGTCCGATAATAATACATACCTTGGACGTTTTCTCGTGTCAAATAAAGATCCCGTACTAATATTATGCAAGTCCCCAATTCTATGTTCAAATTCTGCACTTCATAAATTCTAAACGGTGTACATGAAAGAAAGAGTTTTATTGAATTTGTGTATGATATACAAAAATAATAGCAACAATTGTAATCACCACAAGCTGTTTGGAGCAAATCTCTTTGGTGGGTTAAGTTTCAAAAGTTGGTTATATATTTTGTCACTTTATCTTTGTTGTATCAACAAGGAAACGTGTAATAACTTTTATGCTACATTTGGAGCAGGTGGAAAAATAGGCCTTTGTGAAAGTGGATTGAGAAAGTAGTGTGAGTGAAATATTTTAACGTTTTGTTATGAATACACGTTATGAATAAGAGGATTTTGTTGTTAATTTGAATGCCCGACTGCAAAGCAACATTAGAATGACCAACAATGGAGCACCGCTCACCTCTGACTAGAGATGGCTCTACCTGTAAAATTGTATACTCGGAAAGAAGTTTTCTAAATATTTGCAAAGATAAGTAGCAATTTTCAATTATGTTATTTAGATATGAACTATATTTAATTGATTTCTATGGCATGCAAACGAAGGGTAATTATACCATACAGTGAGATCAAATCTAAACAACTAATAATTGTTTATGGGAAAGGAAGCGTTCTTAGCTGTCTGCTAAGATTTCGATTTGATTTCTAATTTTTTGTAATTCTGCCAAGTTAGCAAGTTTATGTGATTTAGTTGGACAGTTCAGCTGTCGTTTATGACAAGGAAATGTCACCAAAAAGTATTTTCAGCTTTTTCTTCTTCATGATTTGAACCACTTTGACGGAGAGCGGGAGATACGTCTTTCAACTCCCGGCTATGGCATTGAATTTTGGAGTCTGGCTCTACTCATCGGCACCTTAGCCTACACATGGCTAGTGTGGAAGCCTTTTTTCCCTTCTTTTTGTAATTTAAGTCCTCCAACATTAAGTCATATCGGATGATGAATGAAATAGGTAGGTGAAATGATGCTCAAAGGAGCCCAGGGTACATAGAGCTTAGAGTTACCCAACATTCGTCTTTTAGCAGAAGGGAAAACCCCGAAAAAACCTTAAACAGGTAACTCACTCTGACGAAGATTCGAACTCTGTACCTCTTTAGCGTGAGGTAGACACGCTACTACCAGGCTACCGAGGCGGGCAGTGTGGAAGAAATTATTATTTTCGTCATAATAGAATTTTTTTTGTTTATTTCTAAAAGTAGTAAGAAAGAACTGAAGTGTGCAGTCTTTATAATATTAATAGCCCATTGAAATGAAAATGTTAAATAAAACACGCAGAGAACTGACAAATAAAGAAGATGCACAAGGACTTCTTTGGACACTGACAGGGAGTTGTATATTCTGTTTGGGTTTCCTTTTTTTGGTGGATGGTGACTTTACATACAGCAACTTCTTTCCTAAACTACCTTTGTATATATATTCAGTGAGTCAAAAAACTATTCGTCTTGAAATTAAGAAGCACTTCCTTTTGTAGCATGGAGGTAGCATGTGTACCTTACATCCAAGAGGTGCCAGTTCGAAATTTAGTTACGGTGGGTTGTCTCGATAACGCATTTTCCAGGGTTTTCCCTCATGCTGAAAGATTAATGTCAGAAAACTCTTAAGGTCCATGGACCCTGGGACTTCACCAATTTCATATATCACATATAACTAATTGAAAGATGTTATTTAAACAAACTTAGGACGTTCCAGCGGCCAATATTTGGGGTAGGCATGAGAAAATAACAATCTTTTCTGTAGTTTTCTTATTGTGGCATTTATCTTGATATTTCTTTGTACTGGATTTATGTTTTGTGGACAACATCATGCGTATTTTTGACATCATTATTTTCACGCATAGGGCGAAAGTTTTGGTGTTAAATCTCAAATTGCGAGGAGGATGGGTTTTAATCACAACCAACATTCCAACCACATACATGAGTATCATTCACTTCCTGTATAACCGAGCGGGTTGGCTCAGGCAGTTCCGTCTGTGGCCCGCATTTGGGAGGTCCGAGTTTGATTCCCGTGACCGATCTACCTGACCCATGGGGTTCTTTTGGGTTTTCGCGGATCGCCAGAGAAATACTGGGTAGGTAATTACATCCCCTGAAATTTCTGTCTCTCCATTTCATCTCCATTATCATTTTACATATATCTCATCTGGTGTTCTGTTTCAGGGTAGAAGTTTCGACGGCTGTCTCGGCGCTGTATGGCAGGATGATATACTCTGAGTGAACTAACTTCTTTTCCGGTGCCCCGAATGCTTGGAGTGCTTCCTAAACACGTAGGGAGAATTTCCGTTTCCCTGACCTACCAAGGTGGAGGTTTCCATCTTCGTAACTTGTAGAGACCCTGTCAATTGCATTGCTTTAGCTCCTTGGGACGGTCGCCCCTGTCGACTCTCGCCACATCCTTACACTCGGCAACGCCATACTTGGGGCATAGGTACACAACGGAGCAACGCTATTCCGATGGACGAGGAGGTTGGAGAGGCAAGGGGAACAAAACTCCATGCTCTCCGTAGTAAACGTAACCCAAATTGCAGTGCAGTTAAAGTCATAGTTCGTTAGCAATTTGCAGGTTTCTATAAGACAATCTGCTCTATTAAATGTTTATAAAATAACTGTGTAAAAATCACACATGAAAAATTGAAAATCAGCGCAGTTTTCAATACCTTGTAACCAAAAACCTAGGAAGGAACCCTGGACCACGTAGGTTGCGATATCCAGTGCTTTTATGCATATTACAAATTCAGCTTTATCTCCTAACGAATAGACCTTAGAATTACAAGCAATGAACTTCAATCAAGCCAATTATTATGTACATTATACCTGCTTTGTGCTCTAGCTGTACTTCTGTTTCCGATTCTTTTTCTGGTGTCATTTTAAATTCACATTCAGACAGTTGAATAACTGGTCAAAATGCACAAAGCATGCGGTCGGCAATGTAGCACAATAAACCTAATAACGCTGTTCACACTCACAAAGTGGTCCGATAATAATACACACCCTAGACATTTTCTCATTCCAAATAAACACCCCATACCAATATTACGGAATTCCCGAAATCTACGTTCAAATGCTACACTTCCTAAATTCTAAACGGTGTACATGAAAGAAGGAGTTTAATTACATTTGTATGTAATATGCAACAATACTAGCAACAATATTAATCACCAAAAGGTTCTAGGACCTAATCTCTATCGTGGGTTATGTTTCAAAAGTTGCTTATACATTTAGTCCCTTTATCTTTCTTGTAAAAAAAGGAAACGTGTAATAACTTTTATGTTACATTTGGAGCAGGTGGAAAAATAAGCCTTTGTGAAAGTGGATTGAGAAAGTAGTGTGAGAGAAATGTATTAACGTTTTGCTATAAATATAAGTTATGAATAAGACCAATTTGTTGTTATTTTGAATGCCCGATAGGGAAGCAAGCTTTGAATGACCAACAACGGAGCAACGCCTGCCTCTGCCCATAGATGGCTCTACCTGTAAAATTGTATAGTCGGAAAGAAAGTTTCTAAATATTCGCAAAGATAAGTAACAGTTTGCAATTATGTTATTTAGATATGAACTTCATTTAATTGATTTCTATAGCATGAAAACGAATAGTAACTATACCATACAGTGAGCTAAAATCTAAAACACTAATAACTGTTTATGGGAAAGGAAGCGTTCGAAAATGATTATTTCTGTAGAGCTAGAGCTTGTGTTTGTTCATTGTAGTATTGGAATAAATTGGTGTATCATTAGCTTACCTGAAATATTTCCATTGCAAAATCAAAAATTACACCAAGTTTCCTATAGAATGTATTCAAATGTGCACATCCAATAAATTGCAGGTTTGGATGAGAGGAACCAGACTGCAAAGTTTAATGCTATAGTCAGTATTTGAACCAATGATCTCCCGGTCTCCATGCAGTTTAACTGGTTTAACTATGAAGCCTGGGACTTTAATACTTACACCATAGTAATTTGTCACAAAAGGTGTGTGTCTCATAGCATATGAGAACCCCTAGTAGTGTATCGGGAATATACCTGGCACTTGTCACGTCGGCACGTTGGCCATAGTAGCTCAGTGCTTAAGAGCAACCGGACGGAGATGGGAGCTACGTGGCTCAAACCTTGACTATGGCATTGGATTTCTGAGTCTGGATCTACTCATAGGAACCTCAGCCAACACATGGCTGGTGTGGAAATTCTGTTTCTTTCTTTCCCTCCCTCTCTCTCTCTCTCTCTCTCTCTCTCTCTCTCTCTCTCTCTCTCTCTCTCTCTCTCTCTCTCTCTCTCTCTGTCTCTCTCTCTCTCTCTCTCTCTCTCTCTCTCTATATATATATATACATATATCTTTCTTTGTAATTTAGTCCTCCAACATTAACGTCCTTCCCTTCAAAAGGCAAATCATCCGGGGCTATCTCCACTCTCTTGCGAAGTACGCCAGGGCGAGACACATTATAGACATCCTTATAAAAAAGATCACAGCGTTGAAGGTAAGGTGGTGGAGCGGAAGGGTGTCAGCCCATCAGGTCCCACTGTCACACACCTGTGGCTAGCTTTAGCGCTACCTTATATCCCCGGGTCGCGGTAGAATGTTTTTAGAAACATCTAGAATTGGATTATTACAGAATCGTAATTTCTTGAAGAGTGAGGGCGGCAGAACAAAAAGCAGTTTATTCAGCCGGCTTTTGTAGACAGACAGCGTTGACGGTGGCAGCACCCGAGCTGTGTGCGCCAACTACTTTCTCGCCGGCGTGACACTGTGTGTGAGTGAGTGAGTGAGTGAGTGGGTGGGTGGGTGGGTGGGTGGGTGAGTGTGGGAGGGAGTGAGTGGGTGAGTGAGTTTGGGAGGGAGGGAGCGAGCGAAGGAGGGAGAAGGGGATAGACCAGCAAAATGCAATTAAACATAAAGTTGTTAGTATCCGTTCATAGCATCAATAAGAAATTTGACTTCTTACTAGGATATAACCAAAACATGAACGCTAATAGGAAACACTAAAACTTCTTAATCTAATGTCATATATATATATATATATATATATATATATATATATATATATATATATATATCCAGATCTCCTTTTCTGGAGGAATTCTAGAACCCTAATAAAGGAGAATGTATGATTATTCTTCCCTTCCTTTCAAGTCAAATGCAAAAATCCATTTCTAATATTTTTACTTTCTTTACTCCGTAGTAGGTAAATATTACATTCCATCTGAAAAAACAGTATGATATTTTATCAGGAATACATGTTTTGAGGCCCACTGAATCTGTGCTAACCATTTTTAAACAAAATGAAATCACTGAAAACAATAGTAAAGGAACATCTCAGGAATTTGTAGTGTAAATAAATACAACATACACTCATAAATACAACATACAAACAATATTTAATATCTAGAACTGCTGAATCAGGATATTTAAGATATAAGCATCAGGTTAAGTTTCACCCATTTTGATTCTTTTTCGCTCATTCTAAACTTTAACTTTTGCAAAATGTGTCTTTTGTTCAAGCCACATTTGCCATGGGTTCAAAAATTCAAAATCCCTCTTTTTAGAAAGTAAATAAGTAGTAATATTGGTTTCTATATGTCAGATATTAAATATTTAACTGTCCCTTTTTCTGAGTACATACACAATTATTTGTTAATTGACAACTCTGCTGCTTACAACTGAAAGGGTTCACCTTAAGTACCTTACAGCATTGATAAATCTTCCGTACATAACTTTTTAACAAGTATGGCAGTGTTTCCTTTTCCCGCTCATGCCTCCACTAACGTCCAATACCCCGCAGAGTTATTTAGAGGTAGTCTAGATGCAATGTTACAGCTCCGACATCTGTCTGGAAAGCCCTGAACTATATGAAGGCATTTGACAGAGATTTGACAGAGATGGCGGCACAGTAGTTAATTAAGCTGTCGTTCAAAATAGAACCAGAAATACAATTCCTACTAAGAAATATCATTCAGTTTATTCATTTAATGCTTTAGATTTCCTTTCTCAAGAGAGGAGTAGACCAGAATAGTTACCATTGTCTTTATTTCTAAAATTATGACTAGTCATGTAGATGTATAGCTATGCTAAGAGCGACGGATTTGGGTATAAGTCGGGTAGGCATCAATGCTTGAATTTTTGGAGCGGAATCGTCCTATTAAGTTAGGTCAGTAGGTTAAAATGGTAGGTTCCAGCGCAGACCCAAATGAGCAAGATGGCGGCCATGCGCAATCGGTATGTTTAGTGGATTTAGACAGTGTTTAGGTAGGCAGTCAATCCTCTTAATTTGCTGTACCTTATAATGCTGTGTCCTGAGGTATGATCAGAGCTTGTCTTGAGCTATGATCTGAGGCTCTAGGGTTAAGGGCTGCAGGGTTTCTTAGGTAAAGTCTGTTGGTATGGGATGTTAATATCTGAAGGATTTAATGGTTAGGTCCTGAGGTATGATCTGGGACTCTATGGTTAAGAGTTGCAGGGTTTCTTAGGTAAAGACTGTTGGTCTGGGAGGTTAATAGCTATAGGACTTAGAGGCTAGGTCTCGAGGTATGATCTGGGGCTCTAGGGTTAAGGGTGTCAGGTTTCAACAGGTAGGGCTGCAGGATTTAATGGTAAGCTCTTGAGGTATGATCTAAGGCTCTAGGGTTAATAGTTTCACAGGTGAAGTCTGTTGGTCTGGATGGTTGAGAGCTGTAGGATTTAGGGGCTTGGTCTCTATGTATGATCTGGGAGGGGGGTCTAGTGCTAAGAGCTGCAGGTTTTTCACAGGTAAGGGTTGCTGGTCTGGGAGGTTAATAACTATAGCATTTGGAGGGTAGGTCCTGAAGTATGATCTGGGGGCTCTAGGGTTAAGAGTTTTCACAGGCGAAGTCTGTTGGTCAGGATGGTTGAGAGCTGTAAGATCTAGAGGTTAGGTATCTATGTATGATCAGGGGGTTCTAGTGTTAAGAGCTTCAGGTTTTCACAGGTAAAGGTTGCTGGTCTGGGAGGTTAATAGCTGTAGGATTTGGAGGGTAGATCCTGAGGTATGATCTGGAGCTCTAGGGTTAAGAGTTGTAGGGTTCATAGCTAAATGTTATTGGTCTAGAGGATAAAGGCCGTAGGGTCTTTTAACTACGTTTTATGGGCTGAGGTATGATCTTATCATTTTGAAGTTCAGTTTGCTAGTCCAGCGATTAAAGGCGTTTAATCTCGAGGCAAGTCCTACATTTATGCTTTACTATGTCATCCTATTATAAACTAACCTAACCTAATATACTCATTCATTTCTACCTTCTTTCATCATTCTTTACTGTAACCTAGCTGTGTTTTGCTAATGGCTTCCTTTGTTGCATCTGTTAACCTAATTGTTCTCTTTACTTAAGTTCCTCTATTCTGCCACTTTAACCTAACCTAATATATCCCATGGTTTTAACTTCTTGGTCATTGTTCAAGCTAGTTGATTCTGGTATTAACATTCGTTCTCTTTTCTTAAGCTGCCCTGTTTTTACCTCCTTAACCTATCCTAAGCATGTTTCTTTTCTCATGCTAACTACTTGTATGTATGATGCAAATTGTTTAGACATATCGGTGTTAGAGCTATCTTTGTCACTGCAAGAGGTATATATGCTGATTACAGATCTTTATACAGTAAATTTAACCCTTTGTGTATCTGCTTCTCTTTTCCTAAAAATTGAGATTCTTTTGTTGCTAGGGTTTCTTGTTTTTCGTACCTTCTCTATGCTTTCAGGAACTCTATGCTACCTTGTTATGTTATGAGGTCTTATGCTTATATCTTAGGCTTTTTGATTAAGCCTTTTGATCTGAAAGACTATGTATTTTGGCTATGTTCCTCATCTCTTATGGTCACATGGTTAGGTCTTGAGGCATGATCTTAGGGCCTGGGGTTTAAAGGATATAAGTCTCATAGCTTAAGCTCGTAGGTCTAAATGTTAAAGACTGTAGGTTTAGTGGTTAGGTCGTATGGATTCAAGGTTAGATCTCTCGGTCTAGAGTTTAAGGCTTTAGGATCTGAAGGTTACGTATGGAGGTATGATCTGAGGGCTCTAGGGTTAAGAGTTTTAAGCTTCATAGCTAAAGCTTGCTGGTCATGAGGTTAAAAGCTGTAGGATCTGGAGGTTAGGTATTGAGGTATGATCTCGGAGCTCTAGGATTAAAAGCTATAGGCTTCATAGCTAAAAGTTTGCCAGCTAGAGATATCTTCTTTACTGTTAGAGGTATATTTGCAATGATCTAGGCGTACAGTTTTCTTACATTTTTTCATGCAGATTGATGTCTTCGTACTCTTGTGTCTTTTTCAAGCTTTTACCCCCTATGCATCGTCTTGTAATAAGTCGTTACGCTAAACCAATGTTCTAATGCTATGTCCAAGCTTTTTCAGATGTTATGAGGTTTATGCGCGTTTCAGGGATATTTTAGACCAAGTTACGTTACTTAAATCATTTTATAACTAATTAAGATGGTTTTTCAAGGATATTTCAGATTACGAGATAGTAGTTACTTTTTAAATTTACCTATTTTAACATTAACTAAAGTGTGTTCAGTTAGCTTATGTGGTGAGGTAGACGTCCCTCGTCTTTTTCTCTGGACTTGGGACCAGCGTCAGAATTTGTTTTCTGAACGGTAGACTTAACGCCCTCCTCTGCTCTTATTATTCAGCTGTTTTCATGCTTAGATGTTTTAATGCTACGTTCTAGTGTTTATTTCTCGGAATGAAAATTATTTTATTTTTTTGTGCTCTAGGGTTCCTTCTTTCTTTCGCCGTTCAAAAGACGGTAATGTCCATGGGCATATGTGGATACTCCATCATCTGCAATTACTCTCTTGTCATCATGTGGAGATAGGGATATTTTGTTCACTTCCACTGACGTAACATTATGTTGACGGGACATAATTAGGTTCATTGGCGTTCTTATGATTTCTCTGCTTTTAAGACAGTCCACATAGCTCTCAAAGGTTATGTACTGTTTAACGGTACTATGTTTTATGCCTTTTATCTTCTTGATTATGCCTCCATCGATATCGAGTGCATACATCTTCGGTCTCAGTCCAACAAAACGACGAATGATTTTTCCATTGGCTTCATCTTTAAATTTACCCAACACTTTCTTGTTTTTTGTAGAATGGCATATATGGTCGCTAGGATAATCAGCAGTATCCAGATGTTCCAGAAAACGTAACTTATCCTGGTATATGTCTCCGGTAGTCACACGATGGATGAAAGAGTCAGTATCCATGTACATGAGCTTCAGATTTTCAAGCCCGTAATACGGCATTAGCACATCATAATGATACCAATACATCAAGGTCTTCGAGATATCCAGCACACACATCCCAATGTATATAGGCTTGTTGAAGACTATCTCTCGTGACGCTATGTGTACTGCAACCAGATTAGGTCCATATATAGTTCTATCAATAAATGTAGGCTTAGCAACCAGTTTTTCCAATGTCTTCCAATCGGTGACAAGTCGTATATTCTGTCGGTTTCTGATGTTTTCCATAGTTTTGCCAAACATGGCATTGTTGAAAAGCTTGTAAAGATCCTTCTCGAAATCATTTCTCGATCCTTGTCGTAGCCGGTTATTGAATTCCACATAAGGCTTTAACCAACATGACTGTTGAAATTGTAGCACCCGATGGATTTTAGTCAGTTGTAACCCATGACTAAGGGCTTGCTTCAAGGTCATGTAATGCACCACATACCTAGTTCTTGATCCAAGGTGAGGAATTAGTTTCCTTGTAGAAGAACCCGGGGGCTTGATACACTCAGGTAGGAACGGTAAATCATTGTGCAGGTCATGGAGTTCTGTAGGATATTGAAGGTCCACTTCTAAGATGTATCCGAGAGTAATATGATATGGTCTGCTATCTGTACAGTAACAATGTCTGTATGCAGTGCTCTTCCACTTGCAAATTGGAAAATTTTGAAAAAGTATCTCCATTCTGATACATTCGCCAAAACTGTGTCCAGTTTACCGATAAAAAAGACAAATTATTCAAGAAATTGTGAGTTTGGAGATCTCCAGCAGAAACAAAGGGATGCTGGCAATGCTCTCGTCTGCCTGTTGTATTTTTCGATATTGTTACCATGCATCCAAAACTGTAACCACCTCCTGTAACAAAAATTGTAACCAAGCCCCTGTAACCACCTCCTGTAACCAAAATTGTAACCACTCCTGTAACCAACACTGTAACCAAAACTATAACCACCTCCTGTAACCAAAACTGTAACCACCTCCTGTAACCAAAATTGTAACCAACCCCTGTAACCACCTCCTGTAACCAAAACTGTAACCACCTCCTGTAACCAAAATTGTAACCACCTCCTGTAACCAAAATTGTAACCAAGCCCTTGTAACCACCTCCTGTAACCAAAATTGTAACCACCCCTGTAACCAAAATTGTAACCACCTCCTGTAACCAACACTGTAACCAACCCCTGTAACCAACCCCTGTAACCACCTCCTGTAACCAAAATTGTAACCACCTCCTGTAACCAAAATTGTAACCAACCCCTGTAACCACCTCCTGTAACCAAAACTGTAACCACCTCCTGTAACCAAAATTGCAACCACCTCCTGTAATCAAAATTGTAACCAAGCCTTTGTAACCACCTCCTGTAACCACACCCCTGTAATCAAAATTGTAACCACCTCCTGTAACCAACACTGTAACCAACCCCTCTAACCAACCCCTGTAACCACCTCCTGTAACCAAAATTGTAACCAAACCATGTAACCAAAATTGTAACCACACCCTATTATCATGAGGTAACCTTAGTTGGCATAACAATCTTAGCAACTCCGTGTTGGCTGCATAATTTTCTATGTTCATTTAACCTCTCAACTCCTCCATTTCGATAATCAAAGTGCGTAAAACAGCGCTTGCAGATGTAGAGTTTTCCCTCACATTTGGTTTTTTGTGGATGAATAAGTCTCTCGAAATTCTTTATATAAACGTAATGATGACGTCCAGCTGAATTGCTTAATAGAAGCAGGTCGCGATGCTCAGTCAGTTCTTCATTGACAACTTTCATAGGAAACACTTGATTCTTTTCATCCAAACCGAAAACATTTATAGAGATGTTATTTTTTCGTTCAAATTTTGGGATGTCACTCAAACTCATAGGAAATGAGACGCAGCTAAAGTCATATCTTTCTTGAAGATTCTTATACTTGCTAACACGTTGAAGATCCTTGTGAATGAACTTGGCAAGTACGGCGTACATAAAACATTTCTCATCATCATAGTTGTGCGGATTTATACAGGCTCCTTTAGCTCCAACAATAGCCGGTAGAGGGATGTAACTGCTCCCTTTTAGACCATTATTCTTGTTGATCCTAACACGCACACCATCAACAGCTAATAAGGCCCAGCTGCTTCCTTTAAGTTGACTTTCCTCCATTTCAGTACAAAGTTTCTTGAATTTACTTTCCAATATGGCGTCCAAGTCACTTTCTAAAAATATTGCTTGATTTGGTATTTTAAAGGCTTTATCAGTAGTGTCACCAACGGCATTCACAAACCGACATTCAGCCATGAGGTTAATTTTCACACTTTTATGCATCCTCAGTTGCTTCTGAACGGCTTGAATTATCCGCTGTTTTGATTCCTGGAGATATGTATTCAGGTCTTGGCATGTAGCGCACTGGATGAAATATGATTTCAGTCGATCCTGGAAAGCTGTTTCATATTCTACGACATCGTCTTCATCAGGAACCATTAACAGCAATTTATGTTTGGTAGGCTCGATCTTGAGTTTCTTAGCAGCAGTTATTCTCTCGCATCGTTCTTGATGAGTATCTCTGCGATTCTCAGTATCATAAACATTACCACAATGTTTACATTCGTAAAACCGGCCACATACCAGCTCATGTACCTTTTTATTGTAGCTTTTCAGGAAACTCTTTGCACATATGCTACACCTATTTTCAGGTATAGTGTCTAACAGAGCTTCCATCGCTATAGTTTTTGTTGTGTGCAGGCTAATTCTCGGGGAATATGTTGCCAAGTAAGTGTCTTGATACACTTTTCACTTCTCTTCTTCACCTTGATAAGTTATCAGCGCTACTGATGATGAATTTCACTGTAGAAGCTGATCCGCTATGCTATAAACACACTAGCGTAATTACAATCTAAGATCGATCAAGCTCTCTTTATACACTTAGCGCAGACCTAATAGAAAACTTCATCATCCCCTCAACCAACGGGATTCGAAGGTGGCGCTACTATCGGAGAAAGCCTAAAAGAAAACTTCATCATTCCTACAACTACCGGGGGTTTGAAGGTAGCGCTCCTATCGGAGAAAACCTAAAAGAAAACTTCATCACACCACCACCTTTGTAGCTCGAAGGTGGAACTACTATCGGGGAAAACCCAAAAGAAAACTCTATTCATTTTTGCAGTTTACGATTATTTTTAATCTAGTATACAAATCACATGAGAGAGAAAATTAGCCAAATTAAAATTAAAAAAAGGAAATAAATAACTAGATTTGAAGATAAATTTTAGACAATTCAAACGAGTATAAACATGACTAAGCTACGCCTTTTAGTTTTAGAGTTACATTAGGAGCACCCATCACCACCCTTAGGCATCTCTCCATCTTCAATCATACCTTCTTGGAGCCTTTTGATACATCTCTTAACATAACAGTTCGATTTTTCTCAAGTTCATCTATTACACCGTTTAACTCATCTACGGGGCACCCTTAGAATCCTTCACGTCATCCACAAACACACCTTCTTGAACCCTTTTGATATATTTTAACCTATTTATGTTTGTTGCTACGGGCATCCGTTCTCTTTTCTTAAGTTAAATTATTACATCCTCTTGTTATGTCTGAGTCTCATGCTTATATATTAAACTTTGTGATTAAGTATTTTGATTTGAAAGTCTATGTAAATCGGTTAAGGTAAACATCTCTTCTCAACATGAGACAAGTCATGATGTATGATCTTATGGGGTGAGCTTGTCAACACGCCTAAAAGCATTTATATTCAAAGGTATTTAAATTATCCCACCGAGATTTGAACCCTGATCCTAAGGCGTAAATTACCATTTCAACAACAATTCAGACCTAAAGTATATATGTATACGCTATTTCATTGCGCTAACGTTATTAGTTCAAGAGTTATTTAAGATTCAAGTTATTGCGACAGAAGCGGTTATCGAACCACGGGTCTGTAGGATACGGAATCATAAATCATTCACAGCATATGTTGAATGAAAAAAACCTGCGCTTTCCCCTGCTTTTCTATGTGCAATAGATCAGAAATAGAACACAATTACATAATTCAATGGACGATGGGAACTGAACCAGGGACCCTTGAGCTACACGTTGTCAGCATATGATTAACTATGAGAAGCATAACCATATAAAGGTTACTTCACTTCTCTAGACCCACTGGTTACAGAGATATTTAAATTAAACAATTCAGGACTCGAACTAAGGACTACAGGTATACAGCATAAATCCTGTGGACTCCGCTAACCATATGTAAGTAATAAAGTTTATCCGAACTCTCTATCATAATTAGTTTCGGAGTTATTCCAATATAAGCAGTACTCTTTTGTGCAGAGTTTGATTAGGGACCATTGATAAAACTACAAGTCACAGACAGTCAGTAAGGGCATGGACACCCCTTACCAGGCGGTTAAAGGTACCATCACTTGTCTTTCCACCCCTGGTCGGCATCCCATTGTTTACGCACCCTCTTTATTTATCACATGCAGGTGTGCCGGCGTCTTGTGACAGGGGTTTGAGAGGTCATCAATCAAGTAGTAGTTGGTAAAAGGTTCCCCTATCCCTTACCCCGCCCCTTTCAATTTATATGCAAATTAGATATTCTATTGTTCCAAAGTCCCCATTTACCAACTACTACTTGATTGATGACCTGTCAAACCCGTGTCACAAGACGCCGGCACACCTGCATGTGATAAATAAAGAGGGTGCGTAAACAATGGGATGCCGACCAGGGGTGGAAAGACAAGTGATGGTACCTTTAACCGCCTGGTAAGGGGTGTCCATGCCCTTACTGACTGTCTGTGACTTGTAGTTTTATCAATGGTCCCTAATCAAACTCTGCACAAAAGAGTACTGCTTATATTGGAATAACTCCGAAACTAATTATGATAGAGAGTTCGGATAAACTTTATTACTTACATATGGTTAGCGGGGTCCACAGGGTTTATGCTGTATACCTGTAGTCCTTAGTTCGAGTCCTGAATTGTTTAATTTAAATATCTCTGTAACCAGTGGGTCTAGAGAAGTGAAATAACCTTTATATGGTTATGCTTCTCATAGTTAATCATATGCTGACAACGTGTAGCTCAAGGGTCCCTGGTTCAGTTCCCATCGTCCATTGAATTATGTAATTGTGTTCTATTTCTGATCTATTGCACATAGAACAGCAGGGGAAAGCGCAGGTTTTTTTCATTCAACATATGCTGTGAATGATTTATGATTCCGTATCCTACAGACCCGTGGTTCGATAACCGCTTCTGTCGCAATAACTTGAATCTTAAATAACTCTTGAACTAATAACGTTAGCGCAATGAAATAGCGTATACATATATACTTTAGGTCTGAATTGTTGTTGAAATGGTAATTTACGCCTTAGGATCAGGGTTCAAATCTCGGTGGGATAATTTAAATACCTTTGAATATAAATGCTTTTAGGCGTGTTGACAAGCTCACCCCATAAGATCATACATCATGACTTGTCTCATGTTGAGAAGAGATGTTTACCTTAACCGATTTACATAGACTTTCAAATCAAAATACTTAATCACAAAGTTTAATATATAAGCATGAGACTCAGACATAACAAGAGGATGTAATAATTTAACTTAAGAAAAGAGAACGGATGCCCGTAGCAACAAACATAAATAGGTTAAAATATATCAAAAGGGTTCAAGAAGGTGTGTTTGTGGATGACGTGAAGGATTCTAAGGGTGCCCCGTAGATGAGTTAAACGGTGTAATAGATGAACTTGAGAAAAATCGAACTGTTATGTTAAGAGATGTATCAAAAGGCTCCAAGAAGGTATGATTGAAGATGGAGAGATGCCTAAGGGTGGTGATGGGTGCTCCTAATGTAACTTTAAAACTAAAAGGCGTAGCTTAGTCATGTTTATACTCGTTTGAATTGTCTAAATTTTATCTTCAAATCTAGTTATTTATTTCCTTTTTTTAATTTTAATTTGGCTAATTTTCTCTCTCATGTGATTTGTATACTAGATTAAAAATAATCGTAAACTGCAAAAATGAATAGAGTTTTCTTTTAGGTTTTCCCCG
The DNA here is from genome assembly GCA_030765055.1 of Mantis religiosa. Taxonomy (NCBI): domain Eukaryota; kingdom Metazoa; phylum Arthropoda; class Insecta; order Mantodea; family Mantidae; genus Mantis; species Mantis religiosa. The sequence continues at coordinate 281,038,875 of CM060948.1, forward strand.
ATAGTAGTTCCACCTTCGAGCTACAAAGGTGGTGGTGTGATGAAGTTTTCTTTTAGGTTTTCTCCGATAGGAGCGCTACCTTCAAACCCCCGGTAGTGGTAGGAATGATGAAGTTTTCTTTTAGGCTTTCTCCGATAGTAGCGCCACCTTCGAATCCCGTTGGTGGAGGGGATGATGAAGTTTTCTATTAGGTCTGCGCTAAGTGTATAAAGAGAGCTTGATCGATCTTAGATTGTAATTACGCTAGTGTGTTTATAGCATAGCGGATCAGCTTCTACAGTGAAATTCATCATCAGTAGCGCTGATAACTTATCAAGGTGAAGAAGAGAAGTGAAAAGTGTATCAAGACACTTACTTGGCAACATATTCCCCGAGAATTAGCCTGCACACAACAAAAACTATAGCGATGGAAGCTCTGTTAGACACTATACCTGAAAATAGGTGTAGCATATGTGCAAAGAGTTTCCTGAAAAGCTACAATAAAAAGGGACATGAGCTGGTATGTGGCCGGTTTTACGAATGTAAACATTGTGGTAATGTTTATGATACTGAGAATCGCAGAGATACTCATCAAGAACGATGCGAGAGAATAACTGCTGCTAAGAAACTCAAGATCGAGCCTACCAAACATAAATTGCTGTTAATGGTGCCTGATGAAGACGATGTCGTAGAATATGAAACAGCTTTCCAGGATCGACTGAAATCATATTTCATCCAGTGCTCTCCATGCCAAGACCTGAATACATATCTCCAGGAATCAAAACAGCGGATAATTCAAGCCGTTCAGAAGCAACTGAGGATGCATAAAAGTGTGAAAATTAACCTCATGGCTGAATGTCGGTTTGTGAATGCCGTTGGTGACACTACTGATAAAGCCTTTAAAATACCAAATCAAGCAATATTTTTAGAAAGTGACTTGGACGCCATATTGGAAAGTAAATTCAAGAAACTTTGTACTGAAATGGAGGAAAGTCAACTTAAAGGAAGCAGCTGGGCCTTATTAGCTGTTGATGGTGTGCGTGTTAGGATCAACAAGAATAATGGTCTAAAAGGGAGCAGTTACATCCCTCTACCGGCTATTGTTGGAGCTAAAGGAGCCTGTATAAATCCGCACAACTATGATGATGAGAAATGTTTTATGTACGCCGTACTTGCCAAGTTCATTCACAAGGATCTTCAACGTGTTAGCAAGTATAAGAATCTTCAAGAAAGATATGACTTTAGCTGCGTCTCATTTCCTATGAGTTTGAGTGACATCCCAAAATTTGAACGAAAAAATAACATCTCTATAAATGTTTTCGGTTTGGATGAAAAGAATCAAGTGTTTCCTATGAAAGTTGTCAATGAAGAACTGACTGAGCATCGCGACCTGCTTCTATTAAGCAATTCAGCTGGACGTCATCATTACGTTTATATAAAGAATTTCGAGAGACTTATTCATCCACAAAAAACCAAATGTGAGGGAAAACTCTACATCTGCAAGCGCTGTTTTACGCACTTTGATTATCGAAATGGAGGAGTTGAGAGGTTAAATGAACATAGAAAATTATGCAGCCAACACGGAGTTGCTAAGATTGTTATGCCAACTAAGGTTACCTCATGATAATAGGGTGTGGTTACAATTTTGGTTACATGGTTTGGTTACAATTTTGGTTACAGGAGGTGGTTACAGGGGTTGGTTACAGGGGTTGGTTACAGTGTTGGTTACAGGAGGTGGTTACAATTTTGGTTACAGGGGTGGTTACAATTTTGGTTACAGGAGGTGGTTACAAGGGCTTCGTTACAATTTTGGTTACAGGAGGTGGTTACAATTTTGGGTACAGGAGGTGGTTACAGTTTTGGTTACAGGAGGTGGTTACAGGGGTTGGTTACAATTTTGGTTACAGGAGGTGGTTACAATTTTGGTTACAGGAGGTGGTTACGGTTTTGGTTACAGTGTTGGTTACAGGAGTGGTTACAATTTTGGTTACAGGAGGTGGTTACAGGGGCTTGGTTACAATTTTTGTTACAGGAGGTGGTTACAGTTTTGGATGCATGGTAACAATATCGAAAAATACAACAGGCAGACGAGAGCATTGCCAGCATCCCTTTGTTTCTGCTGGAGATCTCCAAACTCACAATTTCTTGAATAATTTGTTTTTTTTATCGGTAAACTGGACACAGTTTTGGCGAATGTATCAGAATGGAGATACTTTTTCAAAATTTTCCAATTTGCAAGTGGAAGAGCACTGCATACAGACATTGTTACTGTACAGATAGCAGACCATATCATATTACTCTCGGATACATCTTAGAAGTGGACCTTCAATATCCTACAGAACTCCATGACCTGCACAATGATTTACCGTTCCTACCTGAGTGTATCAAGCCCCCGGGTTCTTCTACAAGGAAACTAATTCCCCACCTTGGATCACGAACTAGGTATGTGGTGCATTACATGACCTTGAAGCAAGCCCTTAGTCATGGGTTACAACTGACTAAAATCCATCGGGTGCTACAATTTCAACAGTCATGTTGGTTAAAGCCTTATGTGGAATTCAATAACCGGCTACGACAAGGATCGAGAAATGATTTCGAGAAGGATCTTTACAAGCTTTTCAACAATGCCATGTTTGGCAAAACTATGGAAAACATCAGAAACCGACTGAATATACGACTTGTCACCGATTGGAAGACATTGGAAAAACTGGTTGCTAAGCCTACATTTATTGATAGAACTATATATGGACCTAATCTGGTTGCAGTACACATAGCGTCACGAGAGATAGTCTTCAACAAGCCTATATACATTGGGATGTGTGTGCTGGATATCTCGAAGACCTTGATGTATTGGTATCATTATGATGTGCTAATGCCGTATTACGGGCTTGAAAATCTGAAGCTCATGTACATGGATACTGACTCTTTCATCCATCGTGTGACTACCGGAGACATATACCAGGATAAGTTACGTTTTTTGGAACATCTGGATACTGCTGATTATCCTAGTGACCATATATGCCATTCTACAAAAAACAAGAAAGTGTTGGGAAAATTTAAAGATGAAGCCAATGGAAAAAACATTCGTCGTTTTGTTGGACTGAGACTAAGATGTATGCACTCGATATCGATGGAGGCATAATCAAGAAGATAAAAGGCATAAAACATAGTACCGTTAAACAGTACATAACCTTTGAGAGCTACGTGGACTGTCTTAAAAGCAGAGAAATCATAAGAACGCCAATGAACCTAATTATGTCCCGTCAACATAATGTTACGTCAGTGGAAGTGAACAAAATATCCCTATCTCCACATGATGACAAGAGAGTAATTGCAGATGATGGAGTATCCACATATGCCCATGGACATTACCGTCTTTTGAACGGCGAAAGAAAGAAGGAACCCTAGAGCACAAAAAAATAAAATAATTTTCATTCCGAGAAATAAACACTAGAACGTAGCATTAAAACATCTAAGCATGAAAACAGCTGAATAATAAGAGCAGAGGAGGGCGTTAAGTCTACCGTTCAGAAAACAAATTCTGACGCTGGTCCCAAGTCCAGAGAAAAAGACGAGGGACGTCTACCTCGCCACATAAGCTAACTGAACACACTTTAGTTAATGTTAAAATAGGTAAATTTAAAAAGTAACTACTATCTCGTAATCTGAAATATCCTTGAAAAACCATCTTAATTAGTTATAAAATGATTTAAGTAACGTAACTTGGTCTAAAATATCCCTGAAACGCGCATAAACCTCATAACATCTGAAAAAGCTTGGAAATAGCATTAGAACATTGGTTTAGCGTAACGACTTATTACAAGACGATGCATAGGGGGTAAAAGCTTGAAAAAGACACAAGAGTACGAAGACATCAATCTGCATGAAAAAATGTAAGAAAATTGTACGCCTAGACCATTGCAAATATACCTCTAACAGTAAGGAAGATATCTCTAGCTGGCAAACTTTTAGCTATGAAGCCTATAGCTTTTAATCCTAGAGCTCCGAGATCATACCTCAATACCTAACCTCCAGATCCTACAGCTTTTAACCTCCTGACCAGCAACCTTTAGCTATGAAGCTTAAAACTCTTAACCCTAGAGCCCTCAGATCATACCTCCATACGTAACCTTCAGATCCTAAAGCCTTAAACTCTAGGCTGAGAGATCTAACCTTGAATCCATACGACCTAACCACTAAACCTACAGTCTTTAACCTTTAGACCTACGAGCTTAAGCTATGAGACTTATATCCTTTAAACCCCAGGCCCTAAGATCATGCCTCAAGACCTAACCATGTGACCATAAGAGATGAGGAACATAGCCAAAATACATAGTCTTTCAGATCAAAAGGCTTAATCAAAAAGCCTAAGATATAAGCATAAGACCTTATAACATAACAAGGTAGAATAGAGTTCCTGAAAGCATAGAGAAGGTACGAAAAACAAGAAACCCTAGCAACAAAAGAATGTCAATTTTTAGGAAAAGAGAAGCAGATACACAAAGGGTTAAATTTACTGTATAAAGATCTGTAATCAGCATATATACCTCTTGCAGTGACAAAGATAGCTCTAACACCGATATGTCTAAAAAATTTGCATCATACATACAAGTAGTTAGCATGAGAAAAGAAACATGCTTAGGATAGGTTAAGGAGGTAAAAACAGGGCAGCTTAAGAAAAGAGAACGAATGTTAATACCAGAATCAACTAGCTTGAACAATGATCAAGAAGTTAAAACCATGGGATATATTAGGTTAGGTTAAAGTGGCAGAATAGAGGAACTTAAGTAAAGTGAACAATTAGGTTAACAGATGCAACAAAGGAAGCCATTAGCAACACACAGCTAGGTTACAATAAAGAATGATGAAAGAAGGTAGAAATGAATGAGTATATTAGGTTAGGTTAGTTTATAATAGGATGACATAGTAAAGCATAAATGTAGGACTTGCCTCGAGATTAACCGCCTTTAATCGCTGGACTAGCAAACTGAACTTCAAAATGATAAGTTCATACCTCAGCCCATAAAACGTAGTTAAAAGACCCTACGGCCTTTATCCTCTAGACCAACAACATTTAGCTATGAACCCTACAACTCTTAACCCTAGAGCTCCAGATCATACCTCAGGATCTACCCTCCAAATCCTACAGCTATTAACCTCCCAGACCAGCAACCTTTACCTGTGAAAACCTGAAGCTCTTAACACTAGAACCCCCCTGATCATACATAGATACCTAACCTCTAGATCTTACAGCTCTCAACCATCCTGACCAACAGACTTCGCCTGTGAAAACTCTTAACCCTAGAGCCCCCAGATCATACTTCAGGACCTACCCTCCAAATGCTATAGTTATTAACCTCCCAGACCAGCAACCCTTACCTGTGAAAAACCTGCAGCTCTTAGCACTAGACCCCCCCTCCCAGATCATACATAGAGACCAAGCCCCTAAATCCTACAGCTCTCAACCATCCAGACCAACAGACTTCACCTGTGAAACTATTAACCCTAGAGCCTTAGATCATACCTCAAGAGCTTACTATTAAATCCTGCAGCCCTACCTGTTGAAACCTGCAACCCTTAACCCTAAACCCCAGATCATACCTCGAGACATAACCTCTAAGTCCTATCGCTATTAACCTCCCAGACCAACAGTCTTTACCTAAGAAACCCTGCAACTCTTAACCATAGAGTCCCAGATCATACCTCAGGACCTAACCATTAAATCCTTCAGATATTAACACCCCATACCAACAGACTTTACCTAAGAAACCCTGCAGCCCTTAACCCTAGAGCCTCAGATCATAGCTCAAGACAAGCTCTGATCATACCTCAGGACACAGCATTATAAGGTACAGCAAATTAAGAGGATTGACTGCCTACCTAAACACTGTCTAAATCCACTAAACATACCGATTGCGCATGGCCGCCATCTTGCTCATTTGGGTCTGCGCTGGAACCTACCATTTTAACCTACTTAGGTCGATTATTATCCGCTATTATCGATTCACAGCACTCTTGGGTCTGACCCATCTAGGTGGCAGCCCGCCTCGGTAGCGTGGTGGTAGCACATCTGCCTCACGTTCAAGGGGTCCCGAGTTCGAATCTCGGTCCGGCTGGTTTACCTGGATAAGGCTTTTCCGGGTTTTTCTTTTATCCTGAAACACGAAAGTTAGGTAACTCTAAGCTCCATGGACCCTGGGCTCATTTGAACATCATGTCACCCATTCCATTCATTGTCCGATATGACTTTACGTTGGAGGACGTAAATTAAAAAGAAAAAGAATCTGTGTGGCAAAGACACCACCATTCCAGGGCAGCCATAGCAAATCTTTTCTTAAACACCTCACGCGTCCAGGCAAAGACCTCTGGGACGATATGTTTTATGAACGCGCGTGCCGATCGTTCAATTTCTTCCTCGCGATCACTGCATGCGATCTGTCCTATTGAGATCAGAGCTGCATTCCAGTGGCAGTTCTCGATGGGAAGACACCCGTCATGCTCCACCTCCACGTTTGCTCGTTTTATTTATTTGTTTATTTATTTAATTTCATTTATGCCCTCCTACGTTAAGTCTATTGGACGATCAATGAAATGGGTTAAATGGGGCTCAAATGAGCCCAGGGTACATAAGGCTTAGAGTTACCCAAAATTCGTCCTTTAGGAAAAGAGCAAACCCCGCAAAAACCCTATACGGGTTACTCCTTATGATCCAGATTCATACTCGGGACCTCTTGAGCCTGAAGCAGGCATGTTCCTAATTACTACTGTATTAAACATGGGAAAATGAGATAGCGATATTTTATAGTAAGCTACGCTGTCAATCCCCAGGATCGCAATAGCCCCTCCGTCGTGCGGAGTTTGTTTACCCTGGTGTTCTTTTACATGCCAGTAAATTTAATGTTGTAGCGCTATCCCTTTCAATCACACTTAAAATCTCCCGCCTCGGTAGCGTAGATGGCAGGGTATCTGTCTCACGTTCAATAGTAGGAATTAAACCAATCGTAACTGAAAGCTCGTATACCATACAATTCCAATTTATCTAATAAAATTGTGGTTAACAAGAATAAATTCTTTCATTAGGTGTATAAACAGGCTCACAGTTGTATCATTTTTTTTTCAATGCCATTCAAAACTTTTTCAGTAAATTCATATATAGCATTTGTCATTGATTTACTTTTCCTAAATCCAAACTGGTCATTTGATGAAACATATTTCCAAGAAACAGTACAGTTCTGTTAAAGGTAACTGATCCAAGTATTCTGAAAAAATTCTGATTGTATTGCAATAGGCGTATAATTGCTTATTTCTTGTCTATCCTTATGCTTGAAAACTGGAACAACTTTATTAGGAAATTTGCCTGTAATCATTGAGCAATTACAGATATCTGCAAGAAGTTTTAACATTTTACTGTGTATTTTTTTTTTCTACAGCTGTTGTGCAGTAACTTTTCGTGTATCTCTTAGGTTTAGAATAGTTGCGCTATTACAAGAACAGTATCTTCACCCCCCCCCCCCGCCCCAACAAAAAGAAACCTCCTTCTACCAGTCTTTACTAATTCCTGCAAAATGGTATTGTGTTTGTCGCCCACTTGAAGTATTAAAATTGCATGATTAAAAAATTACACCAAGATTCATATAGATTGTATTCAAATGTGCAGATCCAATATATTGCTCCTCCAGCAATACCATTCTGTTACAGGGAGAACATACACAGAAGAATTTTTGGTAATTTTCCAGGAACGATGCCTAAGGGACTGTTTCTAGAAAAAAGAATTTGAATGAATAGAGCCAGACTGAAAACTTTAATGCCATAGCCGCGATTTGAACCAATGATCTCCCGGTCTCCGTCCGGTTGCTCTAAACCACTGAGCTACTATGGCCAACATACCGACAACACATTAAATTCTCCAACTGACTCGTATATTACCCGGTGGACCACTAGGGATTCTCATTTACTATGAGCCACGCACCTTTTGCGGCGACTTACTATGTGTAAGTACTTAAGACCAGACTTCATTGTTAATCCACAATGTTTTTTAGGTAAATTCATGGAAAATAATCATTTCTTCCACACTAGAAGTGCGTAGTCTAATATTTGGATGAGAAGAGGCAGATTGAAAAATGCAATGCCATTGCCAGAAGAGAGGAGTTGGAGGAGGAGGAGGCGGAGGAGGAGGCGGAGGAGGAGGCGGTGGAGGAGGAGGAGGAGGAGGAGGAGGAGGAGGAGGAGGAGGAGGAGGAGGAGGAGGAGGAGGAGGAGGAGGAGGAGGAGGAGGAGGAGGAGGAGGAGGAGGAGGAGGAGGAGGAGGAGGAGGAGGAGGAGGCGGAAGAGGAGGATGAGGAGGAAGGAGGAGGACCTGACCAGGCGATCTTACGTGCTGCATTCTGTTTCCAAGGTTGCCAGTTCAAGCCCCGGTCTAGTTCGATAGTTTCTACGTGTAGCTAAAAGTGAAATACATCATATTAGTTTTACTGACATTTAAAGAACTCATCCGTCAAACCTTCTACAAGCAGGTGACGATATCGTGATTTTGTGTTTGCATTATCACTATGAACAAAATAATTACTTTATTTATTTCGTTGTTCGTTAAACATACGGGTATGTGTTTTTTAATTTGGTGGCTATATTAATTGTAGTAGTATGTCCATATAAGCTGTTTTTGGGAACTGTAACAAAAGAAATAATGTATTTTTTTGGAAACTAGTTACACATAAGTTTTAAGTACCACGCAGTTTATTAGTACATTAATTATCGCTAACCTATGAAAGGTAGAAGTATTTCTTTCCAGATAAAATGTCCACTTTGACTATTGATATGCATTTAAAAAGAAGAAAGGGAGATTAAAATAATCTTGGAGTGTGTGCGTGCGCGCGCGTGTGTGTGTATGTGTGTGTGCGCGCGCGCGAGAGAAAGGGAGAGAGAGGAAATAACGTCATTAAACAGGATCGATAAATTCCTCAAATGATATTAGAGAGCTGTGTAAAACCACCTACGTTAGATGTGGCAAATTAGTTTTTATCTTGCATTGAGGCTTAAATACGTGTGCGCCGAACTCGCTGGTAAGGTATAAGGAGACTGAACAGTCCTGGCACAACTAACTGGTGGAAACCCATCTCCCTACCGTAGGGCAGTCTTGCTCGTATCGGAATAATTTTTCTCGCGTCTGTACAACATATCTAGACTAATCGCAGTTCCGAACCTCTCCGTAGAAAACGTAACCCTAATTGCAGTGCAGCTTAGGTGATAGCTCGTTAGCAATTTCCAGGTGTCCATAATAAAATCTGCTACTAAATGTATATAAAAACTGCATAAAAATCACGCATGAAAAATTGAAAGGCAGCCCAGTTTTCAAAACCTGGTGACGAAAAGCCTAGAAATAGACCCTGGAACAGGTAAGTTGCAATATCGCGTGTTTTTATGCATATTACAATTTCAGCATTATCTCCCATTTCAGCTGCCTAGGAATGTTAAAATGCAAACGAATAGATTGTAGAATTACAAGCAATGAACTGCTATTGCGCTAATTATTATGTACATCATACATTCTTTGTGCACTTGCTGTACTTTTGTTTCCGGTTCTTTTTTCTGGCGCCATCTTAGATTCACATTCAGACAGTTGAAGAGCTGGCCAAATTGCGCAGAGCATGCGGTCGGCATTGTAGCACAATAAATCTAATAAGCTGTCCACACTTACAAAATGGTCCAATAATAATACATACCTTGGACGTTTTCTCTCGTGTCAAATAAAGATCCCGTACTAATATTACGCAAGTCCCTAATTCTATGTTCAAATGCTGCACTCATAAATTCTAAACGGTGTACATGAAAGAAAGAGTTTTATTGCATTTGTGTATGATATACAAAAATAATAGCAACAATTGTAATCACCACAAGCTGATTGGAGCAAATCTCTTTCGTGGGTTAAGTTTCAAAAGTTGGTTATATATTTAGTCACTTTATCTTTGTTGTATCAACAAGGAAACGTGTATAACTTTTATGCTACATTGGAGCAGGTGGAAAATAGGCCTTTGTGAAAGTGGATTGAGAAAGTAGTGTGAGTGAAATATTTTAACGTTTTGTTATGAATACACGTTATGAATAAGAGGATTTGTTGTTAATTTGAATGCCCGACTGCAAAGCAACATTAGAATGACCAACAATGAGCACCGCTCACCTCTGACTAGAGATGGCTCTACCTGTAAAATTGTATACTCGGAAAGAAGTTTTCTAAATATTTGCAAAGATAAGTAGCAATTTTCAATTATGTTATTTAGATATGAACTATATTTAATTGATTTCTATGGCATGCAAACGAAGGGTAATTATACCATACAGTGAGATCAAATCTAAACAACTAATAATTGTTTATGGGAAAGGAAGCGTTCTAAAAGAATATATATATATATAGCTAGAGCTGTCTGCTAAGATTTCGATTTGATTTCTAATTTTTTGTAATTCTGCCAAGTTAGCAAGTTTGTGTGATTTAGTTGGACAGTTCAGCTGTCGTTTATGACAAGGAAATGTCACCAAAAAGTATTTTCAGCTTTTTCTTCTTCATGATTTGAACCAATTTGACGGAGAGCGGGAGATACGTCTTTCAACTCCCCGGCTATGGCATTGAATTTTGGAGTCTGGCTCTACTCATCGGAACCTTAGCCTACACATGGCTAGTGTGGAAGCCTTTTTTCCCTTCTTTTGTAATTTAAGTCCTCCAACATTAAGTCATATCGGATGATGAATGAAATAGGTAGGTGAAATGATGCTCAAATGAGCCAGGGTACATAGAAGCTTAGAGTTACCCAACATTCGTCTTTTAGCAGAAGGGAAAACCCCGAAAAAACCTTAAACAGGTAACTCACTCTGACGAAGATTCGAACTCTGTACCTCTTTAGCGTGAGGTAGACACGCTACTACCAGCTACCGAGGCGGGCAGTGTGGAAGAAATGATTATTTTCGTCATAATAGAATTTGTTTTGTTTATTTCTAAAAATAGTAAGAAAGAACTGAAGTGTGCAGTCTTTATAATATTAATAGCCCATTGAAATTAAAATGTTAAATAAAACACACAGAGAACTGACAAATAAAGAAGATGCACAAGGACTTCTTTGGACACTGACAGGGAGTTGTATATTCTGTTTGGGTTTCCTTTTTTTGGTGGATGGTGACTTTACATACAGCAATTTCTTTCCTAAACTACCTTTGTACATATATTCAGTGAGTCAAAAAACTATTCGTCTTGAAATTAAAAAGAACTTCCTTTTGTAGCATGGTGGTAGCATGTGTACCTTACATCCAAGAGGTACCAGTTCGAATTTAGTTACGGTGGGTTATTTCGTTAACGCTTTTTCCCAGGGTTTTCCCTCATGCTGAAAGATTAATGTCAGAAAACTCTTAAGGTCCATGGACCCCGGGAATTCAACAATTTCATATATCACATATATAACTAATTGAAAGATGTTATTTAAACAAACTTAGGACGTTCCAGCGGCCAATATTTGGGGTAGGCATGAGAAAATAACAATCTTTTCTGTAGTTTTCATATTGTGGCATTTATCTTGATATTTCTTTGTACTGGATTTATGTTTTGTGGACAGCATCATGCGTATTTTTGACATCATTATTTTACACGCATAGAGCGAATGTTTTGGTGAAATTGCGAGGAAAATGGGTTTTAATCACAACCAAAATTCCTACCACATACATGAGTATTATTCACTTCCTGTATAACCGAGCGGGTTGGCTCAGGTAGTTCCGTCTGTGGCCCGCATTTTGGAGGTCCGAGTTCGATTCCCGTGACCGATCTACCTGACCCATGGGGTTCTTTTGTGTTTTCGCGGGTCGCCAGAGAAATACTGGGTAGGTAATTACATCCCCTGAAATTTCTGTCTCTCCATTTCATCTCCATTATCATTTTACATATATCTCATCTGGTGTTCTGTTTCAGGGTAGAAGTTTCGACGGCTGTCTCGGCGCTGTATGGCAGGATGATATACTCTGAGTGAACCAACTTCTTTTCCGGTGCCCCGAATGCTTGGACTGCTTCCTAAACACGTGGGGAGAATTTCCGTTTCCCTGACCTACCAGGGTGGAGGTTTCCATCTTCGTAACTTGTAGAGACCCTGTCAATTGCATTGCTTTAGCTCCTTGGGACGGTCGCCCCTGTCGACTCTCGCCACATCCTTACACTCGGCAACGCCATACTTGGGGCATAGGTACACAACGGAGCAACGCTATTCCGATGGACGAGGAGGTTGGAGAGGCAAGGGGAACAAAACTCTATGCTCTCCGTAGTAAACGTAACCCAAATTGCAGTGCAGTTAAAGTCATAGTTCGTTAGCAATTTGCAGGTTTCTATAAGAAAATCTGCTCTATTAAATGTTTATAAAATAACTGTGTAAAAATCACACATGAAAAATTGAAAATCAGCGCAGTTTTCAATACCTTGTAACCAAAAACCTAGGAAGGAACCCTGGACCACGTAGGTTGCGATATCCAGTGCTTTTATGCATATTACAAATTCAGCTTTATCTCCTAACGAATAGACTGTAGAATTACAAGCAATGAACTTCAATCAAGCCAATTATTATGTACATTATACCTGCTTTGTGCTCTAGCTGTACTTTTGTTTCCGATTCTTTTTCTGGTGTCATTTTAAATTCACATTCAGACAGTTGAATAACTGGTCAAAATGCACAAAGCATGCGGTCGGCAATGTAGCACAATAAACCTAATAACGCTGTTCACACTCACAAAGTGGTCCGATAATAATACACACCCTAGACATTTTCTCATTCCAAATAAACACCCCATACCAATATTACGGAATTCCCGAAATCTACGTTCAAATGCTACACTTCCTAAATTCTAAACGGTGTACATGAAAGAAGGAGTTTAATTACATTTGTATATAATATGCAACAATACTAGCAACAATATTAATCACCAAAAGGTTCTAGGACCTAATCTCTATCGTGGGTTATGTTTCAAAAGTTGCTTATACATTTAGTCCCTTTATCTTTCTTGTAAAAATAGGAAACGTGTAATAACTTTTATCTTACATTTGGAGCAGGTGGAAAAATAAGCCTTTGTGAAAGAGTGAATTGAGAAAGTAGTGTGCGTGAAATATATTAACGTTTTGCTATAAATATATGTTATGAATAAGACCATTTTGTTGTTATTTTGAATGCCCGATAGGGAAGCAAGCTTTGAATGACCAACAACGGAGCAACGCGTACCTCTGCCCATAGATGGCTCTACCTGTAAAATTGTATAGTCGGAAAGAAAGTTTCTAAATATTCGCAAAGATAAGTAACAGTTTGCAATTATGTTATTTAGATATGAACTTCATTTAATTGATTTCTATAGCATGAAAACGAATAGTAACTATACCATACAGTGAGCTAAAATCTAAAACACTAATAACTGTTTATGGGAAAGGAAGCGTTCGAAAATGATTATTTGTGTAGAGCTAGAGCTTGTGTTTGTTCATTGTAGTATTGGAATAATCTAATTGCATCATTGGCTTACCTGAAATATTTCCATTGCAAAATCAAAAATTACACCAAGTTTCCTATAGAATGTATTCAAATGTGCAGATCCAATAAATTGCCCTCCAGCAATACTATTCTGTTACAGGTAGAACATACACAGATATAAGTTTAGTAATTTTACGGAAACGACGCCTAAGAGACTGTTTAAACAAAAAAGAATTTTAATGAATACAGCCAGACTGAAATATTCAATGCCATAGCCGGGATTTGAACCAATGATCTCCCGGTATCCGTGCGGTTGCTCTAAACCACTGAGCTACTATGGCCAACATGCCCACACAACTTTAAATTTTCCAACTGACTTGTATATTTCCCGGTAGACCACTATGGGTTCTCATAAGCTATGAGACACGCACATTTTGCGGTGACTGACTGTACTGTAAGTACTTAAGTTCCAGGCTTCATAGGTAAACCACTATGTATGTTAAGTAAGTTGATGTAAAATAATCATTTCTTCCACACTAGAAGTGTGTAGGCTCAGGTTTGGATGAGAAGAGCCAGACTGCAAAGTTTAATGCTATAGTCAGTATTTGAACCAATGATCTCCCAGTCTCCATGCGGTTTAACTGGTTTAACTATGAAGCCTGGGACTTTAATACTTATACCATAGTAATTTGTCACAAAAGTGTGTGTCTCATAGCATATGAGAACCCCTAGTAGTCTATCGGGAATATACCTGGCACTTGTCATGTCGGCACGTTGGCCATAGTAGCTCAGTGTTTAAGAGCAACGGGACGGAGATGGGAGCTACGTGGCTCAAACCTTGGCTATGGCATTGAATTTTTGAGTCTGGCTCTACTCATAGGAACCTCAGCCAACACATGGCTGGTGTGGAAGATCTCTCTCTCTCTCTCTCTCTCTCTCTCTCTCTCTCTCTCTCTCTCTCTCTCTCTCTCTCTCTCTCTCTCTCTCTCTCTCTCTCTCTCTCTCTCTCTCTCTCTCTCTCTCTCTCTCTCTCTCTCTCTCTCTCTCTCTCTCTCTCTCTCTGTAATTTACGTCCTCCAACATTAAGTCATATAGGAAGATGGTTGAAAAAGGTAGGTGAAATGATGCTCAAATGAGCCCAGGGACCATAGAGCTTAGAGTTATCAGGCAATAACAATAAAAATAACTATAGCAATAGCAACAGCAACAGCAATAGTAATAAAAAATACTGCTACTGCTACTAAAAGCTGACCAGGAGATCTTACGTGCTTCATTCTGATTCCAAGGTTGCTAGTTCAGACCCGGTCTAGTTCAACAGTTTACACGTGTAGCGAAAAGTGAAATACATCATATCAGGTTTACTGACATTTAAACAACTCATCCGTGTAACCTTTGACATGCCAGTGAAAATAACGTGATTTTGAGTTTGAACTGTCACTATCAAACAAAATAATTATTTTATTTATTTCGATTTTTGTTGAATATATAGGTTATAGTTTTTAATTAGTTGGCTATATTAATTGTAGTATTATGCCCATATAAGCTGTTCTTGAGAACTGTAGCAGAGAAAACCATGTATTTTCTTTTTTTGTAAACTAGCTGCACTTAATTTTAAATACCATGCAGTTTATTGGTATATTAATTATTGCTAACAAGTGAAAGGTAGATGTATTTCTTTTGAGATAAAACTACCTCCTTTGACTATTGAAATGCATTTAAAAAGAGGAGAGGGACATTAAAATGTTTGAGGTGTATGTATGTTTGAGTATGCGCGAGACAGAGAGAGGGAGAGAGAAGAAATAACGTTATTAATAAAAGGATTGATTAATTTCTAAAATGATATTAGAGTGTTGTACAAAACCACCTACGTTTCATGTGGCAAAATTGTTATTATTTTGTATTGAGGCTTAAATATGTGTGCACCGAACTCGGCAGAGTCTGGCAGAAGCTGAATAGAATCCTTACCTTATAACAGATGCTGGAAATGTTAAATCTTCTACTTTCAAACATGCAGCATATCTCGTATATATATTCTCGCTCACTCTCTGAAGTTGAGCAGCAGGTATTCTTGTGATTTCTGGCACAATGTTTTCCCTAAATTCCTGTAGTGTATCAGGATTGGAACTGTACATGTCTGTTGAAACTACGCTTTATCGCTACACACCTGTGCAAGCGTTAAAGCCAAATGATCCCCCTAACGGTGTGAGTTATTGTAACACGTTTCTCCAATTCATAGAAGGGGCTTTCATTGACCCACAGCTTTTGCTTTTCACTGATGAATCTTCATTTCATTTAACTGGACTTTTGAATACTCAAAACAGTTGATACTGGGCTTCAGAAACACCTGTGCTACTGTATGAAAAACCTTATTATGATCAGAAAATTGGAGCGTGTGGTTTGCGATAAGGGCTAGAGGAATAATAGGGCTTATATTCTTTGGTGAAACAATAAATGCAGAGCAATATCAAAGGTTAATTCCGAGGCCATTTTTGAATTGCCTAACAAAAGAAGAGAAATCGGATGTTGGTTCCAGCAAGATTTTGCAACAGCACATACTACTGCCAAATCATTAAATACAGTAAGAGAGATGTTCAGTGACAGAATAATTAGTGTTGATTTGTGGCCCTCTCATTCTCATGACCTAATGAGCTCTGAATTTTATTTATGGGGTTCTCTAAAAGACAAAGTATATCATTCCAATCTTCGCACACTACAGGAACTTAAGAAAAATATTGTGAATAGCCGCTGCTGAGCTTTGGAGAGTGAGCAAGAGCATATACACGAGATATGCTGCCTGTTTGAGAGTAGAAGATCAACATTTCCAGCGCCTCTGCCAGCATAAGTTCTCCAGCGACTGTTCGCTGTTTCACGCAGTAGAGAGAGGTCGTGAGTGGGTTTGATTATAATTTAACTACCTGGTATGTAAATTGTGATTGCTGATACATACATTCATATAGATGACAGCCATTTGATTTGATCTGCAGCTCCAAAAGGACATGTTTACAGTTTAAATCTTCTAGCAGCAGAGTTGAACCAGTTGATTAAAAG
This sequence comes from Mantis religiosa, assembly GCA_030765055.1. Lineage (NCBI taxonomy): Eukaryota > Metazoa > Arthropoda > Insecta > Mantodea > Mantidae > Mantis > Mantis religiosa. Next base: position 281,055,377 of record CM060948.1, read on the forward strand.
GACATTGAGAAGTACGACATGTTAAACTGACAGGATGGAAATTTTTGAACAGATAATACAAAATCATTTTTATCATGACTATTTTAATTGCAGTTATTTATAGGGCTGATGAATCAGGCAGCAGTGAGTTATATTGCATATTATTATTATTGCTACTCCTTTAGAAGCTGTTTGTGCTTTTTTATCCTTCTTGTAGATTTTATATTCAGAAATATTAAACAATTTGTTGTTGTCTCTGTAATGCCAGCAACATCAATGTTATGAATTGATGAAAATGAAATTAATAAAGTTTGCTTTGAGTGAAGATCATTAACATTCCAGTTTACTACTGTTAACTGGTGTATTGAGAAAGTTTTATTATTGAATGTTTGTACCATGTTTCTCCAATAAGATATGTTTAATTATTTGTCTGAATTTAATTGCAGGTTATGAAGGATTGGTCTGAACTAGAGGAGCGCTACCAGGATATGAGAACTAATGACCCAAAAGGAGCAGATGAGTTTAAGAAGCGCATGACACAGCGATTCCAGAAAACCGTTCAAGCCCTTGAAGAGGAAGGCAATGCTGAAAAACACCAGCTTGTTGCAATGCACCAGCAACGAGTTATGGCACATATCAATGAACGCAAGAAGGAGGCTATGGGCTGCTACACTCAGGCTCCTAATGACAATCTACCCAATGTAAGTTCAAATTAGTTCCAAAAGTAAGACCTGAGTGCTTTGGTAAGCAATAAAGTATTTAAGAAATTTCCATACGTAGAATACAATTGTCAGTTTACTTCCATAGTTATGATTCCTTTACCTGTTTCTAATAAACAGACTTTACTAGACTATTGTTTTACATGACATCCCCTACTGTGGAGTAGTACATCAGAAAGGGAGACACGCATATCTCTCCCACAGGTTGTGTCTGGACAGAGTACTAGCCATCTTTATGTTTCTGTATCTATGTATCTCACAGACTACATGTCTTATGTGAAAACATACCCTACGGGATGGCTCAGGAATTTCGTGGCAGACCTATCTGACCCATAAGTTTCTTCGGGGGTTTTCCTGGGTCCCCAGGCAAATGTGGATAGGTTAATTACATTGGTTTCATTTTTGAGTTTGATTTATGAGTCACTATGTTTACACTCAAACTTCACTTACTTGTTGTTGTATAATTGAAACGTTTTCAAGATCATTCGATCTCATCCTCAGCTGTTTGGTGACTAAATGAACATTCCTCTTCTTCCACTACTATGGTGCTCTGATCCCTCTGCCATCTGGTGTTAGGGGCACTAAGTTTTAATACTTCATTTAATGCCGCGATTTCATTATTTATAACTTTATCACGGTTTTTGGTTATGAATATTTTTTCCCAAATATCCAATTCTATGGGTGTACTTAAAGATTTTAAGTTTTATGTTATGGGCAATGTTGTGATTTTCTGTCCAAAAATGGTGTGATACTGCAGATTTTTCTGTTTGTTTCAACTTTATGTTCCTCTGGTGTTCTTTTTGCCTGGTTAACAAGTTTCTCTTAGTTTTTCCTATGTAGCTGTTATCACAGGTTTCACAGCTTATCTGATAAATTCCCAATTTCAAAGTGTTGGAGATTGAATTTTTTAGTGGTTTATTTAGCAGGTTCTTCAGACTGAATTTGTTTTGGGGTGCTAGTATTAAGTTTAGTCTTTTGAAGATTTGTTCAAATTTTCTAAAAGCCCATGGATGGTAGGTGAATTTTCTATATTTCCAATTTGTGTTTTTAAGTAGTGTGAGAGTGGTATTTTTTTATATTATCTTGAGTTTTTCCTTTCTTTTCACCATGTTCCTTATGATGGCTGGGTTGAATCCATTTAATACTGCTATCTCTTTTATGTGTTGTTGTTCTTTCAAAAACTCCTCCTTACTCAGTGGGATGTTGTATAGCTGGTGAATTAGACTTCTAAGAAGTCTAATTTCCTATATTTCCTGTACCAACAAACATTGGTTGTTAGTTTATCATTAATACAAAAATAGAATGATCCAAAAAACTTGGATTCTAGATCATATCCACAAAAGTTCCACGTTATCCAGTGGAATAATGCTTCAAATCTAGTAAGTTCAATCCAATATTGATAGTTCAATATTTTACTCTGAAAACGCTTAAATTTTATCAAATGATAAACAGTTCTAATATCTGAGACAAAGACTTAATCCTTAAGCTAATTAATGTAATGTTATTGTTAATTTAATTGCTACTGTATAATTTTCCTCTATTTAATCTTAATTTTTTCTCAAGAGCATCACAAGTGCATCTTTAATTCTTTCTGACAACTTTAAAAATCATAGATGGTCTAATATATGTAACTTATATGCAGAAATATACATTCCCAAGCCTAAGACAGTGAAGAAATGTGGAATAAAAGTAAAGCTCTTATGTAATGTAATTTTATTAAAGCAATAGGTTATTACATAATTTGGACTGCCCACTCTATTTGGCCCTGTTGAACAATTCCATATTACCAGTATAATTTATAGCTTTTCCATTTAATGCACTATTAGTTCTTTCCTCTTTTAATAGTCCATTTCAATTTGTTTTACACTTTTCTTAGATATTACCCTATATTCTTACAGTTCTTGTCAAAAGTATGTTTTATATCACAATTTCTATTTGTTTTATACCACACTCGTTTCTCCAGATCTCATTTCCCTACACTCAAATATAATGTGTTGTATATCTTCTCTTCCACCGCATAATGGACTTTCGGCTTGTATAGAACCATTTCGTTGCTCTTTTAGCTTCCATACTCCTGCTTTTAACCATATTCCCCCTTTCTTCTCTGTTAGTATTGTCTATATAACTTTCTCTTTCCCAACATATCTAGGAATAGAACTAGACCGGAAACTATCAATGAAAGTACATGTAAACAATGTAACAAATTAGATCAACAAAAAGAATATCTTAAAACGCCTAGCAGGAAATAAATGTGGTGGAAATATAGATCTCCTTAATAACACATATAAAACATACATAAAACCCAACTTACTATTTGGAGGAGAACTGCTGGCAACAGTAAGCAAGAAACTCAAAAGGAAAATAGAAACCTCACAAAACAATTCACTAAGAATAATAACAGGAGCTGTGAAAACAACACCAATTGCCATACTACAGAGCTTCACAAAAAATATGGCCATAGAACTGGAACATGAACTAAAGGCAATTACCCTAGCACAAAAACTGCTAGTTAACAAAAATAGACACAAGTGGTATCACACAGCGGATAATATAAGCAATCCAAAAACCCAAACAAGCTTCAGAACATACATCAATAACTCAAAACACAAGAACACAATAACAACAAATATAACAATAGAGGAAACAAGCCCAACAGAATATATTGACTTACATTATAAGAATGACCTGTTATATACAATACATAAGCAAAACAATTTACCAGTTGAAATGAGAGCAATAGCAATAGCCACAGAAATTGAAAGATATCCAGAAAAAGAATGGCTCCGAATATACACAGATGGATCCTTTATTAACAAACAAGGTGCTGGTGCGGGAGTATACTGCAAACATTTTGCACAGTATCTAACACTAGACGAAACTTCAAACCATTATGATGGAGAACTAACAGCCATAAAAGCAGCACTGCAGAATGTCCTGTACAGACCGTACATAAAGCAAAACATAGTTATCTTAACAGATTCAAAATCAGCCATAGATGGGATTGTAAATTATAAAAACAAAACAACAAGAAACATCAAAGAAATAAGAAGTTTAATTAAAGCTGTTGAATCAAGAAACCATGTCACTCTGCAATGGATTCCAGCCCATGTTGGACTTTTAGATAATGAGCATGCTGACCAACTAGCAAAAAAAGGTGCAATTCAAAATATAAAACCCGTAAGACAAACTGAAATTAATAAAGAATTAAACAACATTAGGCTACATTTTAAAAGACAGCAGAGACTTGATGAAGAAGATAAACTAAAAGACAAGGATTATAAGAACATTGGAGACAAAACTGACATACAAAAACTACCAAGAAAAACTGCAGTGGCCCTATTTAGAATGGAAACTGGCCATGATTGTCTTGCAGAACACCTTTATAAAATACACTGCATACCTACATCCAAATGTACTATCTGTAGAGAGGATGTCATCATGAACAAACACCATTTGGACAAATGTAATGGTCTCAAAAGTGGGAACCTACAGGCTTTATATTGGGAAGCCAGGAGGAAAATGATGCAAATCAACTAATCCCCAGTGCCATTAGTCAACAACAACAATAACAACAACAACAACAACTTTCTCTTTCCCAATGATTTTTCATTGTGACATGAAATACATGATCTCTTCTCCATTATCTGACTAAATAGCTTTTGTATTTCAATGTCTTCAAATCTTCTTCTAATAATCTTCCATAAACCTTTCTTGTTGGTTTCTCTTTTTCTTCAAATATCCCCCATACCATTAGTTTCCAGATTATCTTTTTAGCTGCTTAAGTAAGGTTTTTAACCTAAGCCATTATTTGAAAAAATGAAATAGTGATTATATCACTTAACACAGCTCGAAAATCAGTGAAGTGTAAGTTTTACTCTAGGTTAATATTAGACAGACCTTTTTACCCCCAAACTATTCTTATATCTTACAGGCTAGCTTTTTCATGCATTTTTTAAGTCTCTGGTAAATATTTTAAATTTAGAATAAAATGGGGGAACGAATTGCGGATGGTATATTAATATAGTGTAATGTGTGTCAGACTACTTTAATCCTGATGTGAACAGCTGGGAAGGGAGGGAGAAGAGGACAGCAATAGTGAAACAGATGACCATTAGGAACATGGTTGTTCAGGGCAGGTAATAGATGTTATTTTCTATTTGTAAATCTTCGCTGACCTTATAAGAGCCTAAACAGCCATTTATCTCTCTCTCTCTCTCTCTCTCTCTCTCTCTCTCTCTCTCTCTCTCTCTCTCTCTCTCTCTCTCTCTCTCTCTCTCCCTCTCCCTCTCTCTCTCTTCCCTCCCAGACGTTTACATCAGGATTGAAGTAGTCTGACATAAGGTATAGGCATAATTCATTTAGAATTAAAATGCTATAGGGCACTTAAGTCGAGCTAAGTCAAGCAGTGAGCAGCGAAGCAAGAAGCTAGTCACCTTATTTAGTTTGTTTACCTTATGTGGTTCATATTTTGGTACTTTTTAGGCACACAAGTTCACTGTATGATTTTTGAAGCTTAGCAAAGCTAGTCCATAATGAAACTTTGACTTTAACTTTTTAATTATATCAGAATCATAAGTTCATCTGCATATTTGGAAATATTTTAAAATAAGAATAAGTAGGTGATAAGTTTTTCAGGATATGAAGGTCTCCAAATGCTATAATCTCGTGACTTAAAGCAGATTTTAACTTGAAACATAAACCTCTTATTCACCTCATGAGAAAAATAAATATTAAATTAACAGTTGTTCTAATGCAGTTGCAAGTATCGTAAGAAATTTGCAACATTTCTACTTATAGGTAAATAGAAGGTAAAGTAATGTTCGGAAACTAAAAAAAGATATGTGTTTGATTACTTTTGCTAATACAGACTCACAGAGTGCAGAAGTGCCTGCAGAAACTGCTGCGAGCTCTTCATAAGGATCGCCATCACACCATTTCTCACTACCGACATCTGTTGAGTTCAAGCTTTGAGCTGGTAGAACGAGAGAAGGCACTTACTCTTGAACATCTTACAGATATAGATAAGATGGTGAATCAATCTCTACAGATGCTTGACAGGTAATATACATAGAGTATTGTAAGAAATTATGAAAAAGGTAATTCATTTGCTTGTCCATTAGTAAGGAATTATGGTCATTCCTTATAATGTCAGTAAGAGTCAAGCTTCTGCAGCCTCACTTATGGAGAATCACATACAATATAGGACATATCAAATCAATTTGATGGGTTAATCTCAAAGAAAAGGGTGAAGAGTAATTGACACAATATGCTTGTTTTCATAAGTTGATCAGGATGTAAGACAAAATCACTTTTTTCTGAACATTACTTTCTTCCTGTTTCTTGCCATTTAACTACTAATATGTGTTTCAAATGGGATGTTATTTGTTCTTGAATGCTATTAGGTAAGCAACCTCCCGTTCAACCTGAAGGTACTTCGGTAACCTTTAAATTAAGTCCCAATCAAAAAACCTTCATCACCTTCATCCGACAAACTCAATTCTAATCCTACCTGCGGTAAAACCCTTAATGGGTGGGCATGCAGCAAAAATCTTCTGGCTGTATACCAGCCAGCCAGCACGAGTGAGCGAGTGTGAAATATTGATTAGGGCAATAATATTCACCAGATGACTTCTTTGGATCTTTTAATTTAAGCTTTAGCGGTACCGAAGCCAAGGTACACCTGCGTCAAAGTATTCTTCGATATATAGAAACATCACAATTACAAATGCCTGAGTGGGTGTGTAGCTGCCAACGTTACAACGTCACTTTCAGCTGCCCCTTTAGGCAAATAATTTGAATGCCTCGTGTTCGTTAAACAAAGATTGAATAAACTTGCCTAATTATCAAGCAGGAGGTGGAGAGCTCGAGTAAGAGTGACCAAAGTCAAAATATAAATCAAGCTGAAATGATCTCGGTACTTGTGTGTGTGTGTCTGCGTGTGTGTGTGTGTGTGTGTGTGTGTGTGTGTGCGCGTGTGTGTGTGTGTGTCTGTGTGTGTGTATGTGTGTGTGTGTGTGTGTGTGTGTGTGTGTGTGTGTGTGTGTGTGTGTGTGTGTGTGTGTGTGATTTATGTCCTCCAACGTCAAGTCATATCGGACGGTGAATGAATTGGGTAAAATGATGCTCAAATGAGCCCAGGGTCCATGGAGCTTAGAGTTACCTGACATTCGTCTTGAAGGATAAGGGAAAACTCCGGAAAAACTTTATCCAGGTAACTCATGCTGATAGAGATTCGATCTCGGGACCCCTTGAACGTGAGGCAGACATGCTGCCAAGGCGGGCGTGTGTGATCTCGTTGTATTAATAGGTGTTGTTATAACGTACAAAAAGAAAATACACAATAACATTATTATAAAAGCTTTGCCGAATATTAATCTTATTGAAGCATATACCGTGCAATAAAGATTTAAACATTTAACTTTCAAAAGCTTCCTTTATTTCTCTTGTATCTTACTTAAATGTATAACGAAGGAACTTGTTTAAACATTTTTCCTAAATGTTAAGCATTTGGAGAAATAAGTTTCGTGGAAGAGTGCAGAGAGAAAGAGGTGTGAGTGTAATACGTATTTTTACAGTTGTACGTATATTTAATACGTGGGATGATGTAGTTGCATCAATTGCCCGCTAGGAGTTGAACTGTGTTTGGCGAGATGCCTTGCTGTCCAGAGATGGCTCCACTTGTAATATCTCGAAGTGCTAATGAATATACGCAATTATTTAAAAAGTGTTACTACTAATTTTGATTACTTTCTGTGTATGTAGCTCAGATTTATTTGGTATCCAGGGCTTTTAAAGAAGGAGTAGCTCCTGTGTGCACTGAGAGAATCTCGAACAAATGCATAACTGTTTATGAGAGCGAAAGTCATTTAAAATGGATATATATTCATACTTCGATCTTGAGTGAAATATATATTAGCACAATAGCAACTTGACAGCATATTTTGTTGGAACTGATAATTTAAACTTTACGGTGTCGAAGCCAAGGTACACCTGAATAAATGTGTTCTTCGAATTTTAGAACCATCACAATTACAAGGCATAATTGGAATTCAGTAAACTTTAAGTGATCGTCACATGTTTTAAACCTGGTGGCTATGTGACATCTTTCAATTTCACACTTTTTAATGTGCAGGGGTGAAAAGTGAATAACGGCTTACTGTTTTGAATGAGAAAGATTTGAGTATTGTAAAAGTTTAACATATACCATGACATGCTTTGGGAAATTATTTACTGCTCCAAAAATGAAGAAAAAATAAATTCTACACTTTTTGCGAATTGAGATACTGTCTAACTCTTACAGTTTACCAGTTATACAAAGGTCATTCAAAGTGAAGAGGACTTCTGAGGACATTCGCAGAAAATTGAACATGTGTATTTATTTTGATTAAAACTTTTGAGTCAAGATTTCTTTAAAAGTAAGTCCTGTTGGTAAATGGTTTAAATAAAATTTAGTCTAGATTTAATGGGGAATTCATTTAAAAGATGCGTTTCATCCTTTGAAAATATTGAATTTAATTACCAAATTTTATATTTTACATCTCTTTGTTTCTGAGTCGATCTATTTACGTGCACACACACACACACACACACACACACACACACACACACACACACACACACACACACACACACACCTTTCTAAAAATAACTTTTTCAATATTAAAGAAGTTTCTAAACATGTATTCATAGTGAAATCTCGATATACGATTATTAGGTGGAATACAATACTTCCAAAACTTAAAAGATAAGAATAAAAATAAAAATGTGGATAATGTCTGTCAGGTGTTCTTAATATATAATTACTCGCTATTTGCGAGTAGATTCATAGGATTTGCTGAACTTACTTGTGTTTTATTTTTGAAATGCGTAACTTAATTTTATAGGTCGGCGATTATCATGTTTTTAATAAGGCTGTAGTGTTACGTGATAGTTGTAGCATTTTCTTGGCTTTGTAATTGTGAAATAAGTAGTACCCCAATTTTCAGGCAGTGTATTCCATCATTTTAGGTTTCTTTAATTTCTTAAATAGTCTTTTGGATTAAAATAAGTTTGTAAGTGTTTTGCTTGTTTAACAGTACATGTTTTTACAATTTTGCTTTTTTCGCTACCTATTTGTAAGATGTATTCATAAATTATTCCACAACAGTACAAATTGTAAAATATGTTCAAAGACCGAACAAATAGAGTTTCCTGTTTGCTTTGTAGGTTATTTTTGGCACCGCATACATACTTAAATTTTCTGTGGTAAACGATTTGCTGTTATTACGCAACACATTCTTGTATGACGAAAACTTTCAGCAGAACATTGCGTCACTGGGGCGTAGACCATTGAGGCCGGTGCAAACAGGTTCTAGGTTCTAGGGGTAACTTTCCTGCATCTTTTTCTCCCTGTAATACTGAGTTTTGATTTACATGTCTTCAAAACCAGGATTTAGCTAAATAAGGTTGTGGTACTTCGAAGAACTTGCAGTTCCCACTGGTCAAGTTATTTGTTTTCTTTAACCATTGTCACAGATATCTGGAGCATCTTTCAGTGGCAAAGTTGTACTTTCCAACCGGAGAATTGCTTTTGATATAAAACCAAAATGTGTCTTATTATAGCCAAGGGAAGCTGCAAGAGTGAGGATCTCGAGTTATCTCTTAGCCTTGGCAATGGAAGCAGCGCTGTAAATGTCATTAATATACTAAAATGAGATATCAAAACTAACAAAGACAGAATACTATCAAGACTCAAATCCCTCTAACAGAACACATGACTGTTTTGTAGTAGTTAAGAACTATGGTCAGGAGATGGCGTGGGTGTAGAAAACATAGTTTAGGCCGCAGAAAACGAGACTACTTGATATGACGTTCCACTTTCCTCAGTCCGCCTCGGTAGCGTAGATGGTAGCGAGTCTGCCTCACGTTCAAGAGGTCCCGAGTTCGGGTTTTGCTCAACATGAGTTACCTGGATAATGATTTTTCCAAGGTTTTCCCTTATCCTGAAACACAAATGTAGGGTAACGCTAAGCTCTATGGACCCTCGGCTCACTTCGAGCATCATTTCACCCATTCCATTCATCGCCGGATATGAGTTAACGTTGGAGGGCAAAAGGAACTGTGTTCATTTGAGCTTCTTGGAGTCAGCGGCAATGCTTGTATTTTTCGTATTTGGCTTCTCTCGGCGCCAAATAAAAAAAAAACGTGAAATGTGCTGAGTCCCAATTATTCCTTTACGGTAGGCATTAGCTGCCAACGTTACAACAGCTTTTAACCCTTTATCGCCCAAACTACACAGCCGCTTACACCGGTTTTCCTCCAAAACTTACATTGATTTTCGGGTCACTTTCAGCTGCCCCTTTAGGCAAATAATTCGAATTTCTCGTTCTCGTTAAACAAAGATTGAATAAACTTGCCTAATTTTCAAGCAGAAGGTGGACAGCTCGAGTAAGAGTCACCAAAGTCCAAATATAAATCAAGCTGAAGTGATTTCGGTTCTTTGTGTGTGTGTGTGTGTGTGTGTGTGTGTGTGTGTGTGTGTGTGTGTGTGTGTGTGTGATTTACGTCCTCCAACGTCAAGTCATATCGGACGGTGAATGAATTGGGTGAAATGATGCTCAAATGAGCCCAGGGTCCATGGAGCTTAGAGTTACCTGACATTCGTCTTGAAGGATAAAGGAAAACTCCGGAAAAAAACTTATCCAGGTAACTCATCCTGACCGAGATTCGATCTCGGGACCGCTTGAACTTGAGGCAGACACGCTACCATCTAAGCTGCCAAGGCGGGCTTGTTTGATCTCGTTGTATTAATAGGTGTTGTTAGAACCTACAAAAAGAAAATACACAATAACATTATTATAAAAGCTTTGCCGAATATTATTCTTATTGAAGCATATACCGTGCAATAAACAGTTAAACATTTAACTTTCCAAAGCTCCCTTTATTTCTCTTGTATCTTACTTAAATGTATAACAAAGGTACTGGTTTAAACACTTTTCCTAAATGTTAAACATTTGGAGACATAAGCCTTCGTGAAAGAGTGCAGAGAGAAAGAGGTGTGAGTGTAATACGTATTTTTACAGTTGTACGTATATTTAATACGTGGGATGATGTAGTTGCATCAATTGCCCGCTAGGAGTTGAACTGTGTTTGGCAAGGTGCTTTGCTGTCCAGAGATGGCTCCACTTGTAATATCTCGAAGCGCTAATGAATATATGCAATTATTTAAAAAGTGTTACTACTAATTTTGATTACTTTCTGTGTATGTAGCTCAGATTTATTTGGTATCCAGGGCTTTTAAAGAAGGAGTAGCTCCTGTATGCACTGAGAGAATCTCGAACAAATGCATAACTGTTTATGAGAGCGAAAGTCATTTAAAATGGATATATATTCATACTTCGATCTTGCGTGAAATATATATTAGGACAATAGCAGCTTGAAAACATATTTTGTTGGAACTGATAATTTAAACTTTACGGTGTCGAAGCCAAGGTACACCTGAATAAATGTGTTCTTCGAATTTTAGAACCATCACAATTGCAAACTGGTTCTCGGCGGCCTCAGAACAAGTCGCCGTATGGGTTTTAGAAGAACCCCAAATACAATAAAAAAAATCATACCCAGAATTATAAACCCATGTAAATTTAGAGCCTGTAAGCCGGGTCCAATGTACCGGCACCAGGCAAATAAGTTATAAATAAAAATCCTAAGCCTGAAATATATATTAGGGCATTAGCAATTCAACAGGTTATTTACCTTTCCTTATGTACTCTTCACCAACGACTTCCCCGTAGACGCCAGATGCAAAGTTGCGATGTATGCTGACGACACCGCAATATACAATCATAATAAAAATCCACGTTTTGGCAGCGGTACATTGACCGCTTCCTTTCACGGCTTCATGACTGGAAAATCAAAATTAATGTGAACAAATGCCAGCTTATACATTTTACAAAGCGGCGCCCTTTGGCAATGGACCTAACGGTCGATGGTCAAATATTGCACTGTCGTCAGCAGGTCAAGTACCTCGGCGTGACGTTGACACGCACGATGCATTGGACCACCCACATAAGAGGTAGCGCCAACAAAGGGCGGCAGCGATTAAAGATGTGCGCCCCCATATTTAGGAGCAAACAGCTAAAGCTGCACTCGAAGATAATCCTATATAGATCCTTTATTTTATCCGTGGTGCTGTACGCCTGCGTAGTCTGGGCCAACGCCTCCAACACCGCCCTGAAGTATCTCCAAACCCTACGAAACCTTTCCCTAGGCAAAATCCTGTCTGCTCCTATCCGAACAACAACTGCCACCATTCACCAAGAAACCCACGTCCCTTACATCAACGAGGCCATCAGCAAGCGTGCGTCTTCCATCTGGGCGCGCATCCGACACCATCAAAACCCCACCAATATTGGGAAAGGCGAACCCAAGCACCAAAAACGCCAGAATCAAAGCATATTGAAGAAAAACAAAAATAAAAAACAACACGACTGCAATATTATGCGCGCCCAACCCCTCCTGGCTCAGGCCTCGCTCCCCGGCAGAGGCCGCCATCATCGGCAGCCCAGGAGTCAGCTACCCGCTGTCGCACAGCCTAACTGCGAACATTGTAAATATTGTACATAGCCAAGTCTGTACAGCGTAGTGCGTGTGATATTGGGACGTACGTGGTATGCCCAGGGAGGTGTGTGTGTGCGCGCGCGCAAGATAAGCGCAGCGTAAATATGTAAATATAAAAACAAGAAAAAGAAAGACAGAGACAAATAACGAGATAAAACTGGTTCTCGGTGGCCTCACAACAGGTCGCTGTATGGGATTTAGAAGAACCCCAAAGACAATAAAAAACATACCCAGAAGTATAAACCCATGTAAATTTAGAGCCTATAAGCCAGGTCCAATGTACCGGCACCAGGCAAGTAAGTTACAAATAAAAAGCCTTAAGCCTTAAAGCCTTTCTGAACCTGAAACTTTTAGACTGATTTCTGCTTACATATAGTTTCAATTTTTGGAGCGGAATCGTCCTATTAACTTAGGTCGATTATTATCCGCTATTATTGATTCACCGCACTCTTGGGTCTGACCTATCTAGGTGACAGCCCGCCGCGGTAGCGTGGTGGTAGCATGTCTGCCTCACGTTCAAGAGGTCCCGAGTTCGTCTCTCGATCAGGCTGGGTTATTTGGATAAGCTTTTTTCGGGGTTTTCTTTTATCCTGAACGACAAAAGTTAGGTAACTCTAAGCTCCATGGACCCTGGGCTCATTTGAACATGATTTCACCCATTCCATTCATCGTCCGATATGACTTGACGTTGGAGATCGTAAATTACAAAAAGAAAAAAAATCTGGGTGGCAAAGACACCACCATTCTAGGGCAGCCATAGCAAATCTTATCTTAAACACCTTACGCGTCCAGGCAAAGACCTCTAGGACGATATGCTTTCTTAACGCGCGTGCCGGTCGTTCACCGCAAAAACCTTATACGGGTTACTCGTTACGATCCAGATTCATACTCGGAACCTCTTTAGCCTGAGGCGGGTATTTTCTTAATTACAGCGGTATTAAACATGGGAAAATGAGATAGCGGTATACTATAGTAAGCTACGCTGTCAATCCCCAGGATCACAATAGCCCCTCCGTCGTGCGGAATTTGGTTTCCTAGGTGTTATTTTACATGCCAGTGAATTTATTGTTATGGAGCTATCCCTTTCAAGAACACTTAAAATCTCCCGCCTCGGTAGCGAAGATGGTAGCATATCTGTCTTAGGGCCATCTATTCTGTATGCTGGAGGTTTCCCGTGAGATACCTTCATGAAGCCTCATCTCTCCACTATGTGGAAGATGTCATTAGGCGCCGGGCCACAAAATTCTACGCCAGTTTGCCTCAACATCAGAGCGCCCTGGTTAGGTCTCTAGGGAACTATAGAACAACCGAAAGACGCTACAAGCTATACCGGCTTCCCCGCATGGCATGCTGGCACACCCGGTAACAATAGATTTCCTATTTCAACCTAAAATTATTACTGTTTGAATTTAATAGACTTTCTAAATTAATCTCTTCCTAAAAATTATCACACCAGCGGTGCTAACAAAGCGTTGCACCCGAGTTGGCTACCATGAGAAGCTACGGCTACCTCCCTTCTTTTCATCTACATTATCTTAAACCACCAATCTGCAAAACCCCACATTTCCTGTCATTAAGTGGTTAAGTCCGTGTAGGACAGGTACACGAATGACACACATCGTGCTGACCCTCAGTCAGCCGCCAGCTGCTTGAATGAATGAATGAATGAATGAATGAATGAATGTTATTTAGATATGAACTATATTTAATTGATTTCTATGGCATGCAAACGAAGGGTAATTATACCATACAGTGAGATCAAATCTAAACAACTAATAATTGTTTATGGGAAAGGAAGCGTTCTAAACAGAATATATATATATATATATATATATATATATATATATATATATATATATATATATAGAGCTGTCTGCTAAGATTTCGATTTGATTTCTAATTTTTTGTAATTCTGCCAAGTTAGCAAGTTTGTGTGATTTAGTTGGACAGTTCAGCTGTCGTTTATGACAAGGAAATGTCACCAAAAAGTATTTTCAGCTTTTTCTTCTTCATGATTTGAACCACTTTGACGGAGAGCGGGAGATACGTCTTTCAACTCCCGGCTATGGCATTGAATTTTGGAGTCTGGCTATACTCATCGGAACCTTAGCCTACACATGGCTAGTGTGGAAGCCTTTTTTTCCCTTCTTTTTGTAATTTAAGTCCTCCAACATTAAGTCATATCGGATGATGAATGAAATAGGTAGGTGAAATGATGCTCAAATGAGCCCAGGGTACATAGAGCTTAGAGTTACCCAACATTCGTCTTTTAGCAGAAGGGAAAACCCCGAAAAAACCTTAAACAGGTAACTCACTCTGACGAAGATTCGACTCTGTACCACTTTAGCGTGAGGTAGACACGCTACTACCACGCTACCGAGGCGGGCAGTGTGAAAGAAATGATTATTTTCGTCATAATAGAATTTGTTTTGTTTATTTCTAAGAATAGTAAGAAAGAACTGAAGTGTGCAGTCTTTATAATATTAATAGCCCATTGAAATGAAAATGTTAAATAAAACACGCAGAGAACTGACAAATAAAGAAGATGCACAAGGACTTCTTTGGACACTGACAGGGAGTTGTATATTCTGTTTGGGTTTCCTTTTTTTGGTGGATGGTGACTTTACATACAGCAATTTCTTTCCTAAACTACCTTTGTATATATATTCAGTGAGTCAAAAAACTATTCGTCTTGAAATTAAGAAGCACTTCCTTTTGTAGCATGGGGGTAGCATGTGTACCTTACATCCAAGAGCTGCCAGTTCGAAATTTAGTTACGGTGGGTTGTCTCGATAACGCTTTTCCCAGGGTTTTCCCTCATGCTGAAAGATTAATGTCAGAAAACTCTTAAGGTCCATGGACCCTGGGACTTCACCAATTTCATATATCACATATAACTAATTGAAAGATGTTATTTAAACAAACTTAGGACGTTCCAGCGGCCAATATTTGGGGTAGGCATGAGAAAAAATAACAATCTTTTCTGTAGTTTTCTTATTGTGGCATTTATCTTGATATTTCTTTGTACTGGATTTATGTTTTGTGGACAACATCATGCGTATTTTTGACATCATTATTTACACGCATAGGGCGAAAGTTTTGGTGTTATATCTCAAATTGCGAGGAGGATGGGTTTTAATCACAACCAACATTCCAACCACATACATGAGTATTATTCACTTCCTGTATAACCGAGCGGGTTGGCTCAGGCAGTTCCGTCTGTGGCCCGCATTTGGGAGGTCCGAGTTTGATTCCCGTGACCGATCTACCTGACCCATGGGGTTCTTTTGTGTTTTCGCGGGTCGCCAGAGAAATACTGGGTAGGTAATTACATCCCCTGAAATTTCTGTCTCTCCATTTCATCTCCATTATCATTTTACATATATCTCATCTGGTGTTCTGTTTCAGGGTAGAAGTTTCGACGGCTGTCTCGGCGCTGTATGGCAGGATGATATACTCTGAGTGAGCCAACTTCTTTTCCGGTGCCCCGAATGCTTGGACTGCTTCCTAAACACGTGGGGAGAATTTCCGTTTCCCTGACCTACCAGGGTGGAGGTTTCCATCTTCGTAACTTGTAGAGACCCTGTCAATTGCATTGCTTTAGCTCCTTGGGACGGTCGCCCCTGTCGACTCTCGCCACATCCTTACACTCGGCAACGCCATACTTGGGGCATAGGTACACAACGGAGCAACGCTATTCCGATGGACGAGGAGGTTGGAGAGGCAAGGGGAACAAAACTCTATGCTCTCCGTAGTAAACGTAACCCAAATTGCAGTGCAGTTAAAG
This sequence comes from Mantis religiosa, assembly GCA_030765055.1. Lineage (NCBI taxonomy): Eukaryota > Metazoa > Arthropoda > Insecta > Mantodea > Mantidae > Mantis > Mantis religiosa. Next base: position 281,071,460 of record CM060948.1, read on the forward strand.
TCATAGTTCGTTAGCAATTTGCAGGTTTCTATAAGAAAATCTGCTCTATTAAATGTTTATAAAATAACTGTGTAAAAATCACACATGAAAAATTGAAAATCAGCGCAGTTTTCAATACCTTGAAACCAAAAACCTAGGAAGGAACCCTGGACCACGTAGGTTGCGATATCCAGTGCTTTTATGCATATTACAAATTCAGCTTTATCTCCTAACGAATAGACCTTAGAATTACAAGCAATGAACTTCAATCAAGCCAATTATTATGTACATTATACCTGTTTTGTGCTCTAGCTGTACTTCTGTTTCCGATTCTTTTTCTGGTGTCATTTTAAATTCACATTCAGACAGTTGAATAACTGGTCAAAATGCACAAAGCATGCGGTCGGCAATGTAGCACAATAAACCTAATAACGCTGTTCACACTCACAAAGTGGTCCGATAATAATACACACCCTAGACATTTTCTCATTCCAAATAAACACCCCATACCAATATTACGGAATTCCCGAAATCTACGTTCAAATGCTACACTTCCTAAATTCTAAACGGTGTACATGAAAGAAGGAGTTTAATTACATTTGTATATAATATGCAACAATACTAGCAACAATATTAATCACCAAAAGGTTCTAGGACCTAATCTCTATCGTGGGTTATGTTTCAAAAGTTGCTTATACATTTAGTCCCTTTATCTTTCTTGTAAAAAAAGGAAACGTGTAATAACTTTTATCTTACATTTGGAGCAGGTGGAAAAATAAGCCTTTGTGAAAGTGGATTGAGAAAGTAGTGTGAGTGAAATATATTAACGTTTTGCTATAAATATATGTTATGAAGAAGACCAATTTGTTGTTATTTTGAATGCCCGATAGGGAAGCAAGCTTTGAATGACCAACAACGGAGCAACGCGTACCTCTGCCCATAGATGGCTCTACCTGTAAAATTGTATAGTCGGAAAGAAAGTTTCTAAATATTCGCAAAGATAAGTAACAGTTTGCAATTATGTTATTTAGATATGAACTTCATTTAATTGATTTCTATAGCATGAAAACGAATAGTAACTATACCATACAGTGAGCTAAAATCTAAAACACTAATAACTGTTTATGGGAAAGGAAGCGTTCGAAAATGATTATTTCTGTAGAGCTAGAGCTTGTGTTTGTTCATTGTAGTATTGGAATAAATTGGTGTATCATTAGCTTACCTGAAATATTTCCATTGCAAAATCAAAAATTACACCAAGTTTCCTATAGAATGTATTCAAATGTGCACATCCAATAAATTGCAGGTTTGGATGAGAGGAACCAGACTGCAAAGTTTAATGCTATAGTCAGTATTTGAACCAATGATCTCCCGGTCTCCATGCAGTTTAACTGGTTTAACTATGAAGCCTGGGACTTTAATACTTACACCATAGTAATTTGTCACAAAAGGTGTTAGTCTCATAGCATATGAGAACCCCTAGTAGTGTATCGGGAATATACCTGGCACTTGTCATGTCGGCACGTTGGCCATAGTAGCTCAGTGCTTAAGAGCAACCGGACGGAGATGGGAGCTACGTGGCTCAAACCTTGACTATGGCATTGGATTTCTGAGTCTGGATCTACTCATAGGAACCTCAGCCAACACATGGCTGGTGTGGAAATTCTGTTTCTTTCTTTCCCTCCCTCCCTCCTCTCTCTCTCTCTCTCTCTCTCTCTCTCTCTCTCTCTCTCTCTCTCTCTCTCTCTCTCTCTCTCTCTCTCTCTCTCTCTCTCTCTCTCTCTCTCTCTCTGTCTCTCTCTCTCTCTCTCTCTCTCTCTCTCTCTCTCTCTCTCTCTCTCTCTCTCTATATATATATATATATATATATATATATATATATATATATACATATATTTTTCTTTGTAATTTAGTCCTCCAACATTAACGTCCTTCCCTTCAAAAGGCAAATCATCCGGGGCTATCTCCACTCTCTTGCGAAGTACGCCAGGGCGAGACACATTATAGACATCCTTATAAAAAAGATCACAGCGTTGAAGGTAAGGTGGTGGAGCGGAAGGGTGTCAGCCCATCAGGTCCCACTGTCACACACCTGTGGCTAGCTTTAGCGCTACCTTATATCCCCGGGTCGCGGTAGAATGTTTTTAGAAACATCTAGAATTGGATTATTACAGAATCGTAATTTCTTGAAGAGTGAGGGCGGCAGAACAAAAAGCAGTTTATTCAGCCGGCTTTTGTAGACAGACAGCGTTGACGGTGGCAGCACCCGAGCTGTGTGCGCCAACTACTTTCTCGCCGGCGTGACACTGTGTGTGAGTGAGTGAGTGAGTGAGTGAGTGAGTGAGTGAGTGAGTGAGTGAGTGAGTGAGTGAGTGAGTGAGTGAGTGAGTGGGTGGGTGGGTGGGTGGGTGAGTGTGGGAGGGAGTGAGTGGGTGAGTGAGTTTGGGAGGGAGGGAGCGAGCGAAGGAGGGAGAAGGGGATAGACCAGCAAAATGCAATTAAACATAAAGTTGTTAGTATCCGTTCATAGCATCAATAAGAAATTTGACTTCTTACTAGGATATAACCAAAACATGAACGCTAATAGGAAACACTAAAACTTCTTAATCTAATGGCATATATATATATATATCCAGATCTCCTTTTCTGGAGGAATTCTAGAACCCTAATAAAGGAGAATGTATGATTATTCTTCCCTTCCTTTCAAGTCAAATGCAAAAATCCATTTCTAATATTTTTACTTTCTTTACTCCGTAGTAGGTAAATATTACATTCCATCTGAAAAAACAGTATGATATTTTATCAGGAATACATGTTTTGAGGCCCACTGAATCTGTGCTAACCATTTTTAAACAAAATGAAATCACTGAAAACAATAGTAAAGGAACATCTCAGGAATTTGTAGTGTAAATAAATACAACATACACTCATAAATACAACATACAAACAATATTTAATATCTAGATCTGCTGAATCAGGATATTTAAGATATAAGCATCAGGTTAAGTTTCACCCATTTTGATTCTTTTTCGCTCATTCTAAACTTTAACTTTTGCAAAATGTGTCTTTTGTTCAAGCCACATTTGCCATGGGTTCAAAAATTCAAAATCCCTCTTTTTAGAAAGTAAATAAGTAGTAATATTGGTTTCTATATGTCAGATATTAAATATTTAACTGTCCCTTTTTCTGAGTACATACACAATTATTTGTTTATTGACAACTCTGCTGCTTACAACTGAAAGGGTTCACCTTAAGTACCTTACAGCATTGATAAATCTTCCGTACATAACTTTTTAACAAGTATGGCAGTGTTTCCTTTTCCCGCTCATGCCTCCACTAACGTCCAATACCCCGCAGAGTTATTTAGAGGTAGTCTAGATGCAATGTTACAGCTCCGACATCTGTCTGGAAAGCCCTGAACTATATGAAGGCATTTGACAGAGATTTGACAGAGATGGCGGCACAGTAGTTAATTAAGCTGTCGTTCAAAATAGAACCAGAAATACAATTCCTACTAAGAAATATCATTCAGTTTATTCATTTAATGCTTTAGATTTCCTTTCTCAAGAGAGGAGTAGACCAGAATAGTTACCATTGTCTTTATTTCTAAAATTATGACTAGTCATGTAGATGTATAGCTATGCTAAGAGCGACGGATTTGGGTATAAGTCGGGTAGGCATCAATGCTTGAATTTTTGGAGCGGAATCGTCCTATTAAGTTAGGTCAGTAGGTTAAAATGGTAGGTTCCAGCGCAGACCCAAATGAGCAAGATGGCGGCCATGCGCAATCGGTATGTTTAGTGGATTTAGACAGTGTTTAGGTAGGCAGTCAATCCTCTTAATTTGCTGTACCTTATAATGCTGTGTCCTGAGGTATGATCAGAGCTTGTCTTGAGCTATGATCTGAGGCTCTAGGGTTAAGGGCTGCAGGGTTTCTTAGGTAAAGTCTGTTGGTATGGGATGTTAATATCTGAAGGATTTAATGGTTAGGTCCTGAGGTATGATCTGGGACTCTATGGTTAAGAGTTGCAGGGTTTCTTAGGTAAAGACTGTTGGTCTGGGAGGTTAATAGCTATAGGACTTAGAGGCTAGGTCTCGAGGTATGATCTGGGGCTCTAGGGTTAAGGGTGTCAGGTTTCAACAGGTAGGGCTGCAGGATTTAATGGTAAGCTCTTGAGGTATGATCTAAGGCTCTAGGGTTAATAGTTTCACAGGTGAAGTCTGTTGGTCTGGATGGTTGAGAGCTGTGGGATTTAGGGGCTTGGTCTCTATGTATGATCTGGGAGGGGGGTCTAGTGCTAAGAGCTGCAGGTTTTTCACAGGTAAGGGTTGCTGGTCTGGGAGGTTAATAACTATAGCATTTGGAGGGTAGGTCCTGAAGTATGATCTGGGGGCTCTAGGGTTAAGAGTTTTCACAGGCGAAGTCTGTTGGTCAGGATGGTTGAGAGCTGTAAGATCTAGAGGTTAGGTATCTATGTATGATCAGGGGGTTCTAGTGTTAAGAGCTTCAGGTTTTCACAGGTAAAGGTTGCTGGTCTGGGAGGTTAATAGCTGTAGGATTTGGAGGGTAGATCCTGAGGTATGATCTGGAGCTCTAGGGTTAAGAGTTGTAGGGTTCATAGCTAAATGTTATTGGTCTAGAGGATAAAGGCCGTAGGGTCTTTTAACTACGTTTTATGGGCTGAGGTATGATCTTATCATTTTGAAGTTCAGTTTGCTAGTCCAGCGATTAAAGGCGTTTAATCTCGAGGCAAGTCCTACATTTATGCTTTACTATGTCATCCTATTATAAACTAACCTAACCTAATATACTCATTCATTTCTACCTTCTTTCATCATTCTTTACTGTAACCTAGCTGTGTTTTGCTAATGGCTTCCTTTGTTGCATCTGTTAACCTAATTGTTCTCTTTACTTAAGTTCCTCTATTCTGCCACTTTAACCTAACCTAATATATCCCATGGTTTTAACTTCTTGATCATTGTTCAAGCTAGTTGATTCTGGTATTAACATTCGTTCTCTTTTCTTAAGCTGCCCTGTTTTTACCTCCTTAACCTATCCTAAGCATGTTTCTTTTCTCATGCTAACTACTTGTATGTATGATGCAAATTGTTTAGACATATCGGTGTTAGAGCTATCTTTGTCACTGCAAGAGGTATATATGCTGATTACAGATCTTTATACAGTAAATTTAACCCTTTGTGTATCTGCTTCTCTTTTCCTAAAAATTGAGATTCTTTTGTTGCTAGGGTTTCTTGTTTTTCGTACCTTCTCTATGCTTTCAGGAACTCTATGCTACCTTGTTATGTTATGAGGTCTTATGCTTATATCTTAGGCTTTTTGATTAAGCCTTTTGATCTGAAAGACTATGTATTTTGGCTATGTTCCTCATCTCTTATGGTCACATGGTTAGGTCTTGAGGCATGATCTTAGGGCCTGGGGTTTAAAGGATATAAGTCTCATAGCTTAAGCTCGTAGGTCTAAATGTTAAAGACTGTAGGTTTAGTGGTTAGGTCGTATGGATTCAAGGTTAGATCTCTCGGTCTAGAGTTTAAGGCTTTAGGATCTGAAGGTTACGTATGGAGGTATGATCTGAGGGCTCTAGGGTTAAGAGTTTTAAGCTTCATAGCTAAAGGTTGCTGGTCAGGAGGTTAAAAGCTGTAGGATCTGGAGGTTAGGTATTGAGGTATGATCTCGGAGCTCTAGGATTAAAAGCTATAGGCTTCATAGCTAAAAGTTTGCCAGCTAGAGATATCTTCTTTACTGTTAGAGGTATATTTGCAATGATCTAGGCGTACAGTTTTCTTACATTTTTTCATGCAGATTGATGTCTTCGTACTCTTGTGTCTTTTTCAAGCTTTTACCCCCTATGCATCGTCTTGTAATAAGTCGTTACGCTAAACCAATGTTCTAATGCTATTTCCAAGCTTTTTCAGATGTTATGAGGTTTATGCGCGTTTCAGGGATATTTTAGACCAAGTTACGTTACTTAAATCATTTTATAACTAATTAAGATGGTTTTTCAAGGATATTTCAGATTACGAGATAGTAGTTACTTTTTAAATTTACCTATTTTAACATTAACTAAAGTGTGTTCAGTTAGCTTATGTGGTGAGGTAGACGTCCCTCGTCTTTTTCTCTGGACTTGGGACCAGCGTCAGAATTTGTTTTCTGAACGGTAGACTTAACGCCCTCCTCTGCTCTTATTATTCAGCTGTTTTCATGCTTAGATGTTTTAATGCTACGTTCTAGTGTTTATTTCTCGGAATGAAAATTATTTTATTTTTTTGTGCTCTAGGGTTCCTTCTTTCTTTCGCCGTTCAAAAGACGGTAATGTCCATGGGCATATGTGGATACTCCATCATCTGCAATTACTCTCTTGTCATCATGTGGAGATAGGGATATTTTGTTCACTTCCACTGACGTAACATTATGTTGACGGGACATAATTAGGTTCATTGGCGTTCTTATGATTTCTCTGCTTTTAAGACAGTCCACATAGCTCTCAAAGGTTATGTACTGTTTAACGGTACTATGTTTTATGCCTTTTATCTTCTTGATTATGCCTCCATCGATATCGAGTGCATACATCTTCGGTCTCAGTCCAACAAAACGACGAATGATTTTTCCATTGGCTTCATCTTTAAATTTACCCAACACTTTCTTGTTTTTTGTAGAATGGCATATATGGTCGCTAGGATAATCAGCAGTATCCAGATGTTCCAGAAAACGTAACTTATCCTGGTATATGTCTCCGGTAGTCACACGATGGATGAAAGAGTCAGTATCCATGTACATGAGCTTCAGATTTTCAAGCCCGTAATACGGCATTAGCACATCATAATGATACCAATACATCAAGGTCTTCGAGATATCCAGCACACACATCCCAATGTATATAGGCTTGTTGAAGACTATCTCTCGTGACGCTATGTGTACTGCAACCAGATTAGGTCCATATATAGTTCTATCAATAAATGTAGGCTTAGCAACCAGTTTTTCCAATGTCTTCCAATCGGTGACAAGTCGTATATTCAGTCGGTTTCTGATGTTTTCCATAGTTTTGCCAAACATGGCATTGTTGAAAAGCTTGTAAAGATCCTTCTCGAAATCATTTCTCGATCCTTGTCGTAGCCGGTTATTGAATTCCACATAAGGCTTTAACCAACATGACTGTTGAAATTGTAGCACCCGATGGATTTTAGTCAGTTGTAACGCATGACTAAGGGCTTGCTTCAAGGTCATGTAATGCACCACATACCTAGTTCGTGATCCAAGGTGAGGAATTAGTTTCCTTGTAGAAGAACCCGGGGGCTTGATACACTCAGGTAGGAACGGTAAATCATTGTGCAGGTCATGGAGTTCTGTAGGATATTGAAGGTCCACTTCTAAGATGTATCCGAGAGTAATATGATATGGTCTGCTATCTGTACAGTAACAATGTCTGTATGCAGTGCTCTTCCACTTGCAAATTGGAAAATTTTGAAAAAGTATCTCCATTCTGATACATTCGCCAAAACTGTGTCCAGTTTACCGATAAAAAAGACAAATTATTGAAGAAATTGTGAGTTTGGAGATCTCCAGCAGAAACAAAGGGATGCTGGCAATGCTCTCGTCTGCCTGTTGTATTTTTCGATATTGTTACCATGCATCCAAAACTGTAACCACCTCCTGTAACAAAAATTGTAACCAAGCCCCTGTAACCACCTCCTGTAACCAAAATTGTAACCACTCCTGTAACCAACACTGTAACCAAAACTATAACCACCTCCTGTAACCAAAACTGTAACCACCTCCTGTAACCAAAATTGTAACCAACCCCTGTAACCACCTCCTGTAACCAAAACTGTAACCACCTCCTGTAACCAAAATTGTAACCACCTCCTGTAACCAAAATTGTAACCAAGCCCTTGTAACCACCTCCTGTAACCAAAATTGTAACCACCCCTGTAACCAAAATTGTAACCACCTCCTGTAACCAACACTGTAACCAACCCCTGTAACCAACCCCTGTAACCACCTCCTGTAACCAAAATTGTAACCACCTCCTGTAACCAAAATTGTAACCAACCCCTGTAACCACCTCCTGTAACCAAAACTGTAACCACCTCCTGTAACCAAAATTGCAACCACCTCCTGTAATCAAAATTGTAACCAAGCCTTTGTAACCACCTCCTGTAACCACACCCCTGTAACCAAAATTGTAACCACCTCCTGTAACCAACACTGTAACCAACCCCTGTAACCAACCCCTGTAACCACCTCCTGTAACCAAGATTGTAACCAAACCATGTAACCAAAATTGTAACCACACCCTATTATCATGAGGTAACCTTAGTTGGCATAACAATCTTAGCAACTCCGTGTTGGCTGCATAATTTTCTATGTTCATTTAACCTCTCAACTCCTCCATTTCGATAATCAAAGTGCGTAAAACAGCGCTTGCAGATGTAGAGTTTTCCCTCACATTTGGTTTTTTGTGGATGAATAAGTCTCTCGAAATTCTTTATATAAACGTAATGATGACGTCCAGCTGAATTGCTTAATAGAAGCAGGTCGCGATGCTCAGTCAGTTCTTCATTGACAACTTTCATAGGAAACACTTGATTCTTTTCATCCAAACCGAAAACATTTATAGAGATGTTATTTTTTCGTTCAAATTTTGGGATGTCACTCAAACTCATAGGAAATGAGACGCAGCTAAAGTCATATCTTTCTTGAAGATTCTTATACTTGCTAACACGTTGAAGATCCTTGTGAATGAACTTGGCAAGTACGGCGTACATAAAACATTTCTCATCATCATAGTTGTGCGGATTTATACAGGCTCCTTTAGCTCCAACAATAGCCGGTAGAGGGATGTAACTGCTCCCTTTTAGACCATTATTCTTGTTGATCCTAACACGCACACCATCAACAGCTAATAAAGCCCAGCTGCTTCCTTTAAGTTGACTTTCCTCCATTTCAGTACAAAGTTTCTTGAATTTACTTTCCAATATGGCGTCCAAGTCACTTTCTAAAAATATTGCTTGATTTGGTATTTTAAAGGCTTTATCAGTAGTGTCACCAACGGCATTCACAAACCGACATTCAGCCATGAGGTTAATTTTCACACTTTTATGCATCCTCAGTTGCTTCTGAACGGCTTGAATTATCCGCTGTTTTGATTCCTGGAGATATGTATTCAGGTCTTGGCATGTAGCGCACTGGATGAAATATGATTTCAGTCGATCCTGGAAAGCTGTTTCATATTCTACGACATCGTCTTCATCAGGAACCATTAACAGCAATTTATGTTTGGTAGGCTCGATCTTGAGTTTCTTAGCAGCAGTTATTCTCTCGCATCGTTCTTGATGAGTATCTCTGCGATTCTCAGTATCATAAACATTACCACAATGTTTACATTCGTAAAACCGGCCACATACCAGCTCATGTCCCTTTTTATTGTAGCTTTTCAGGAAACTCTTTGCACATATGCTACACCTATTTTCAGGTATAGTGTCTAACAGAGCTTCCATCGCTATAGTTTTTGTTGTGTGCAGGCTAATTCTCGGGGAATATGTTGCCAAGTAAGTGTCTTGATACACTTTTCACTTCTCTTCTTCACCTTGATAAGTTATCAGCGCTACTGATGATGAATTTCACTGTAGAAGCTGATCCGCTATGCTATAAACACACTAGCGTAATTACAATCTAAGATCGATCAAGCTCTCTTTATACACTTAGCGCAGACCTAATAGAAAACTTCATCATCCCCTCCACCAACGGGATTCGAAGGTGGCGCTACTATCGGAGAAAGCCTAAAAGAAAACTTCATCATTCCTACAACTACCGGGGGTTTGAAGGTAGCGCTCCTATCGGAGAAAACCTAAAAGAAAACTTCATCACACCACCACCTTTGTAGCTCGAAGGTGGAACTACTATCGGGGAAAACCCAAAAGAAAACTCTATTCATTTTTGCAGTTTACGATTATTTTTAATCTAGTATACAAATCACATGAGAGAGAAAATTAGCCAAATTAAAATTAAAAAAAGGAAATAAATAACTAGATTTGAAGATAAATTTTAGACAATTCAAACGAGTATAATCATGACTAAGCTACGCCTTTTAGTTTTAGAGTTACATTAGGAGCACCCATCACCACCCTTAGGCATCTCTCCATCTTCAATCATACCTTCTTGGAGCCTTTTGATACATCTCTTAACATAACAGTTCGATTTTTCTCAAGTTCATCTATTACACCGTTTAACTCATCTACGGGGCACCCTTAGAATCCTTCACGTCATCCACAAACACACCTTCTTGAACCCTTTTGATATATTTTAACCTATTTATGTTTGTTGCTACGGGCATCCGTTCTCTTTTCTTAAGTTAAATTATTACATCCTCTTGTTATGTCTGAGTCTCATGCTTATATATTAAACTTTGTGATTAAGTATTTTGATTTGAAAGTCTATGTAAATCGGTTAAGGTAAACATCTCTTCTCAACATGAGACAAGTCATGATGTATGATCTTATGGGGTGAGCTTGTCAACACGCCTAAAAGCATTTATATTCAAAGGTATTTAAATTATCCCACCGAGATTTGAACCCTGATCCTAAGGCGTAAATTACCATTTCAACAACAATTCAGACCTAAAGTATATATGTATACGCTATTTCATTGCGCTAACGTTATTAGTTCAAGAGTTATTTAAGATTCAAGTTATTGCGACAGAAGCGGTTATCGAACCACGGGTCTGTAGGATACGGAATCATAAATCATTCACAGCATATGTTGAATGAAAAAAACCTGCGCTTTCCCCTGCTTTTCTATGTGCAATAGATCAGAAATAGAACACAATTACATAATTCAAAGGACGATGGGAACTGAACCAGGGACCCTTGAGCTACACGTTGTCAGCATATGATTAACTATGAGAAGCATAACCATATAAAGGTTATTTCACTTCTCTAGACCCACTGGTTACAGAGATATTTAAATTAAACAATTCAGGACTCGAACTAAGGACTACAGGTATACAGCATAAATCCTGTGGACTCCGCTAACCATATGTAAGTAATAAAGTTTATCCGAACTCTCTATCATAATTAGTTTCGGAGTTATTCCAATATAAGCAGTACTCTTTTGTGCAGAGTTTGATTAGGGACCATTGATAAAACTACAAGTCACAGACAGTCAGTAAGGGCATGGACACCCCTTACCAGGCGGTTAAAGGTACCATCACTTGTCTTTCCACCCCTGGTCGGCATCCCATTGTTTACGCACCCTCTTTATTTATCACATGCAGGTGTGCCGGCGTCTTGTGACAGGGGTTTGAGAGGTCATCAATCAAGTAGTAGTTGGTAAAAGGTTCCCCTATCCCTTACCCCGCCCCTTTCAATTTATATGCAAATTAGATATTCTATTGTTCCAAAGTCCCCATTTACCAACTACTACTTGATTGATGACCTGTCAAACCCGTGTCACAAGACGCCGGCACACCTGCATGTGATAAATAAAGAGGGTGCGTAAACAATGGGATGCCGACCAGGGGTGGAAAGACAAGTGATGGTACCTTTAACCGCCTGGTAAGGGGTGTCCATGCCCTTACTGACTGTCTGTGACTTGTAGTTTTATCAATGGTCCCTAATCAAACTCTGCACAAAAGAGTACTGCTTATATTGGAATAACTCCGAAACTAATTATGATAGAGAGTTCGGATAAACTTTATTACTTACATATGGTTAGCGGGGTCCACAGGGTTTATGCTGTATACCTGTAGTCCTTAGTTCGAGTCCTGAATTGTTTAATTTAAATATCTCTGTAACCAGTGGGTCTAGAGAAGTGAAATAACCTTTATATGGTTATGCTTCTCATAGTTAATCATATGCTGACAACGTGTAGCTCAAGGGTCCCTGGTTCAGTTCCCATCGTCCATTGAATTATGTAATTGTGTTCTATTTCTGATCTATTGCACATAGAACAGCAGGGGAAAGCGCAGGTTTTTTTCATTCAACATATGCTGTGAATGATTTATGATTCCGTATCCTACAGACCCGTGGTTCGATAACCGCTTCTGTCGCAATAACTTGAATCTTAAATAACTCTTGAACTAATAACGTTAGCGCAATGAAATAGCGTATACATATATACTTTAGGTCTGAATTGTTGTTGAAATGGTAATTTACGCCTTAGGATCAGGGTTCAAATCTCGGTGGGATAATTTAAATACCTTTGAATATAAATGCTTTTAGGCGTGTTGACAAGCTCACCCCATAAGATCATACATCATGACTTGTCTCATGTTGAGAAGAGATGTTTACCTTAACCGATTTACATAGACTTTCAAATCAAAATACTTAATCACAAAGTTTAATATATAAGCATGAGACTCAGACATAACAAGAGGATGTAATAATTTAACTTAAGAAAAGAGAACGGATGCCCGTAGCAACAAACATAAATAGGTTAAAATATATCAAAAGGGTTCAAGAAGGTGTGTTTGTGGATGACGTGAAGGATTCTAAGGGTGCCCCGTAGATGAGTTAAACGGTGTAATAGATGAACTTGAGAAAAATCGAACTGTTATGTTAAGAGATGTATCAAAAGGCTCCAAGAAGGTATGATTGAAGATGGAGAGATGCCTAAGGGTGGTGATGGGTGCTCCTAATGTAACTTTAAAACTAAAAGGCGTAGCTTAGTCATGTTTATACTCGTTTGAATTGTCTAAATTTTATCTTCAAATCTAGTTATTTATTTCCTTTTTTTAATTTTAATTTGGCTAATTTTCTCTCTCATGTGATTTGTATACTAGATTAAAAATAATCGTAAACTGCAAAAATGAATAGAGTTTTCTTTTAGGTTTTCCCCGATAGTAGTTCCACCTTCGAGCTACAAAGGTGGTGGTGTGATGAAGTTTTCTTTTAGGTTTTCTCCGATAGGAGCGCTACCTTCAAACCCCCGGTAGTGGTAGGAATGATGAAGTTTTCTTTTAGGCTTTCTCCGATAGTAGCGCCACCTTCGAATCCCGTTGGTGGAGGGGATGATGAAGTTTTCTATTAGGTCTGCGCTAAGTGTATAAAGAGAGCTTGATCGATCTTAGATTGTAATTACGCTAGTGTGTTTATAGCATAGCGGATCAGCTTCTACAGTGAAATTCATCATCAGTAGCGCTGATAACTTATCAAGGTGAAGAAGAGAAGTGAAAAGTGTATCAAGACACTTACTTGGCAACATATTCCCCGAGAATTAGCCTGCACACAACAAAAACTATAGCGATGGAAGCTCTGTTAGACACTATACCTGAAAATAGGTGTAGCATATGTGCAAAGAGTTTCCTGAAAAGCTACAATAAAAAGGGACATGAGCTGGTATGTGGCCGGTTTTACGAATGTAAACATTGTGGTAATGTTTATGATACTGAGAATCGCAGAGATACTCATCAAGAACGATGCGAGAGAATAACTGCTGCTAAGAAACTCAAGATCGAGCCTACCAAACATAAATTGCTGTTAATGGTGCCTGATGAAGACGATGTCGTAGAATATGAAACAGCTTTCCAGGATCGACTGAAATCATATTTCATCCAGTGCGCTACATGCCAAGACCTGAATACATATCTCCAGGAATCAAAACAGCGGATAATTCAAGCCGTTCAGAAGCAACTGAGGATGCATAAAAGTGTGAAAATTAACCTCATGGCTGAATGTCGATTTGTGAATGCCGTTGGTGACACTACTGATAAAGCCTTTAAAATACCAAATCAAGCAATATTTTTAGAAAGTGACTTGGACGCCATATTGGAAAGTAAATTCAAGAAACTTTGTACTGAAATGGAGGAAAGTCAACTTAAAGGAAGCAGCTGGGCTTTATTAGCTGTTGATGGTGTGCGTGTTAGGATCAACAAGAATAATGGTCTAAAAGGGAGCAGTTACATCCCTCTACCGGCTATTGTTGGAGCTAAAGGAGCCTGTATAAATCCGCACAACTATGATGATGAGAAATGTTTTATGTACGCCGTACTTGCCAAGTTCATTCACAAGGATCTTCAACGTGTTAGCAAGTATAAGAATCTTCAAGAAAGATATGACTTTAGCTGCGTCTCATTTCCTATGAGTTTGAGTGACATCCCAAAATTTGAACGAAAAAATAACATCTCTATAAATGTTTTCGGTTTGGATGAAAAGAATCAAGTGTTTCCTATGAAAGTTGTCAATGAAGAACTGACTGAGCATCGCGACCTGCTTCTATTAAGCAATTCAGCTGGACGTCATCATTACGTTTATATAAAGAATTTCGAGAGACTTATTCATCCACAAAAAACCAAATGTGAGGGAAAACTCTACATCTGCAAGCGCTGTTTTACGCACTTTGATTATCGAAATGGAGGAGTTGAGAGGTTAAATGAACATAGAAAATTATGCAGCCAACACGGAGTTGCTAAGATTGTTATGCCAACTAAGGTTACCTCATGATAATAGGGTGTGGTTACAATTTTGGTTACATGGTTTGGTTACAATTTTGGTTACAGGAGGTGGTTACAGGGGTTGGTTACAGGGGTTGGTTACAGTGTTGGTTACAGGAGGTGGTTACAATTTTGGTTACAGGGGTGGTTACAATTTTGGTTACAGGAGGTGGTTACAAGGGCTTCGTTACAATTTTGGTTACAGGAGGTGGTTACAATTTTGGGTACAGGAGGTGGTTACAGTTTTGGTTACAGGAGGTGGTTACAGGGGTTGGTTACAATTTTGGTTACAGGAGGTGGTTACAATTTTGGTTACAGGAGGTGGTTACGGTTTTGGTTACAGTGTTGGTTACAGGAGTGGTTACAATTTTGGTTACAGGAGGTGGTTACAGGGGCTTGGTTACAATTTTTGTTACAGGAGGTGGTTACAGTTTTGGATGCATGGTAACAATATCGAAAAATACAACAGGCAGACGAGAGCATTGCCAGCATCCCTTTGTTTCTGCTGGAGATCTCCAAACTCACAATTTCTTGAATAATTTGTTTTTTTTATCGGTAAACTGGACACAGTTTTGGCGAATGTATCAGAATGGAGATACTTTTTCAAAATTTTCCAATTTGCAAGTGGAAGAGCACTGCATACAGACATTGTTACTGTACAGATAGCAGACCATATCATATTACTCTCGGATACATCTTAGAAGTGGACCTTCAATATCCTACAGAACTCCATGACCTGCACAATGATTTACCGTTCCTACCTGAGTGTATCAAGCCCCCGGGTTCTTCTACAAGGAAACTAATTCCCCACCTTGGATCACGAACTAGGTATGTGGTGCATTACATGACCTTGAAGCAAGCCCTTAGTCATGGGTTACAACTGACTAAAATCCATCGGGTGCTACAATTTCAACAGTCATGTTGGTTAAAGCCTTATGTGGAATTCAATAACCGGCTACGACAAGGATCGAGAAATGATTTCGAGAAGGATCTTTACAAGCTTTTCAACAATGCCATGTTTGGCAAAACTATGGAAAACATCAGAAACCGACTGAATATACGACTTGTCACCGATTGGAAGACATTGGAAAAACTGGTTGCTAAGCCTACATTTATTGATAGAACTATATATGGACCTAATCTGGTTGCAGTACACATAGCGTCACGAGAGATAGTCTTCAACAAGCCTATATACATTGGGATGTGTGTGCTGGATATCTCGAAGACCTTGATGTATTGGTATCATTATGATGTGCTAATGCCGTATTACGGGCTTGAAAATCTGAAGCTCATGTACATGGATACTGACTCTTTCATCCATCGTGTGACTACCGGAGACATATACCAGGATAAGTTACGTTTTCTGGAACATCTGGATACTGCTGATTATCCTAGTGACCATATATGCCATTCTACAAAAAACAAGAAAGTGTTGGGAAAATTTAAAGATGAAGCCAATGGAAAAAACATTCGTCGTTTTGTTGGACTGAGACTAAGATGTATGCACTCGATATCGATGGAGGCATAATCAAGAAGATAAAAGGCATAAAACATAGTACCGTTAAACAGTACATAACCTTTGAGAGCTACGTGGACTGTCTTAAAAGCAGAGAAATCATAAGAACGCCAATGAACCTAATTATGTCCCGTCAACATAATGTTACGTCAGTGGAAGTGAACAAAATATCCCTATCTCCACATGATGACAAGAGAGTAATTGCAGATGATGGAGTATCCACATATGCCCATGGACATTACCGTCTTTTGAACGGCGAAAGAAAGAAGGAACCCTAGAGCACAAAAAAATAAAATAATTTTCATTCCGAGAAATAAACACTAGAACGTAGCATTAAAACATCTAAGCATGAAAACAGCTGAATAATAAGAGCAGAGGAGGGCGTTAAGTCTACCGTTCAGAAAACAAATTCTGACGCTGGTCCCAAGTCCAGAGAAAAAGACGAGGGACGTCTACCTCGCCACATAAGCTAACTGAACACACTTTAGTTAATGTTAAAATAGGTAAATTTAAAAAGTAACTACTATCTCGTAATCTGAAATATCCTTGAAAAACCATCTTAATTAGTTATAAAATGATTTAAGTAACGTAACTTGGTCTAAAATATCCCTGAAACGCGCATAAACCTCATAACATCTGAAAAAGCTTGGAAATAGCATTAGAACATTGGTTTAGCGTAACGACTTATTACAAGACGATGCATAGGGGGTAAAAGCTTGAAAAAGACACAAGAGTACGAAGACATCAATCTGCATGAAAAAATGTAAGAAAATTGTACGCCTAGACCATTGCAAATATACCTCTAACAGTAAGGAAGATATCTCTAGCTGGCAAACTTTTAGCTATGAAGCCTATAGCTTTTAATCCTAGAGCTCCGAGATCATACCTCAATACCTAACCTCCAGATCCTACAGCTTTTAACCTCCTGACCAGCAACCTTTAGCTATGAAGCTTAAAACTCTTAACCCTAGAGCCCTCAGATCATACCTCCATACGTAACCTTCAGATCCTAAAGCCTTAAACTCTAGGCTGAGAGATCTAACCTTGAATCCATACGACCTAACCACTAAACCTACAGTCTTTAACCTTTAGACCTACGAGCTTAAGCTATGAGACTTATATCCTTTAAACCCCAGGCCCTAAGATCATGCCTCAAGACCTAACCATGTGACCATAAGAGATGAGGAACATAGCCAAAATACATAGTCTTTCAGATCAAAAGGCTTAATCAAAAAGCATAAGATATAAGCATAAGACCTTATAACATAACAAGGTAGAATAGAGTTCCTGAAAGCATAGAGAAGGTACGAAAAACAAGAAACCCTAGCAACAAAAGAATGTCAATTTTTAGGAAAAGAGAAGCAGATACACAAAGGGTTAAATTTACTGTATAAAGATCTGTAATCAGCATATATACCTCTTGCAGTGACAAAGATAGCTCTAACACCGATATGTCTAAAAAATTTGCATCATACATACAAGTAGTTAGCATGAGAAAAGAAACATGCTTAGGATAGGTTAAGGAGGTAAAAACAGGGCAGCTTAAGAAAAGAGAACGAATGTTAATACCAGAATCAACTAGCTTGAACAATGATCAAGAAGTTAAAACCATGGGATATATTAGGTTAGGTTAAAGTGGCAGAATAGAGGAACTTAAGTAAAGTGAACAATTAGGTTAACAGATGCAACAAAGGAAGCCATTAGCAACACACAGCTAGGTTACAATAAAGAATGATGAAAGAAGGTAGAAATGAATGAGTATATTAGGTTAGGTTAGTTTATAATAGGATGACATAGTAAAGCATAAATGTAGGACTTGCCTCGAGATTAACCGCCTTTAATCGCTGGACTAGCAAACTGAACTTCAAAATGATAAGTTCATACCTCAGCCCATAAAACGTAGTTAAAAGACCCTACGGCCTTTATCCTCTAGACCAACAACATTTAGCTATGAACCCTACAACTCTTAACCCTAGAGCTCCAGATCATACCTCAGGATCTACCCTCCAAATCCTACAGCTATTAACCTCCCAGACCAGCAACCTTTACCTGTGAAAACCTGAAGCTCTTAACACTAGAACCCCCCTGATCATACATAGATACCTAACCTCTAGATCTTACAGCTCTCAACCATCCTGACCAACAGACTTCGCCTGTGAAAACTCTTAACCCTAGAGCCCCCAGATCATACTTCAGGACCTACCCTCCAAATGCTATAGTTATTAACCTCCCAGACCAGCAACCCTTACCTGTGAAAAACCTGCAGCTCTTAGCACTAGACCCCCCTCCCAGATCATACATAGAGACCAAGCCCCTAAATCCTACAGCTCTCAACCATCCAGACCAACAGACTTCACCTGTGAAACTATTAACCCTAGAGCCTTAGATCATACCTCAAGAGCTTACTATTAAATCCTGCAGCCCTAACTGTTGAAACCTGCAACCCTTAACCCTAAACCCCAGATCATACCTCGAGACCTAACCTCTAAGTCCTATAGCTATTAACCTCCCAGACCAACAGTCTTTACCTAAGAAACCCTGCAACTCTTAACCATAGAGTCCCAGATCATACCTCAGGACCTAACCATTAAATCCTTCAGATATTAACACCCCATACCAACAGACTTTACCTAAGAAACCCTGCAGCCCTTAACCCTAGAGCCTCAGATCATAGCTCAAGACAAGCTCTGATCATACCTCAGGACACAGCATTATAAGGTACAGCAAATTAAGAGGATTGACTGCCTACCTAAACACTGTCTAAATCCACTAAACATACCGATTGCGCATGGCCGCCATCTTGCTCATTTGGGTCTGCGCTGGAACCTACCATTTTAACCTACTTAGGTCGATTATTATCCGCTATTATCGATTCACAGCACTCTTGGGTCTGACCCATCTAGGTGGCAGCCCGCCTCGGTAGCGTGGTGGTAGCACATCTGCCTCACGTTCAAGGGGTCCCGAGTTCGAATCTCGGTCCGGCTGGTTTACCTGGATAAGGCTTTTCCGGGTTTTTCTTTTATCCTGAAACACGAAAGTTAGGTAACTCTAAGCTCCATGGACCCTGGGCTCATTTGAACATCATGTCACCCATTCCATTCATTGTCCGATATGACTTTACGTTGGAGGACGTAAATTAAAAAGAAAAAGAATCTGTGTGGCAAAGACACCACCATTCCAGGGCAGCCATAGCAAATCTTTTCTTAAACACCTCACGCGTCCAGGCAAAGACCTCTGGGACGATATGTTTTATGAACGCGCGTGCCGATCGTTCAATTTCTTCCTCGCGATCACTGCATGCGATCTGTCCTATTGAGATCAGAGCTGCATTCCAGTGGCAGTTCTCGATGGGAAGACACCCGTCATGCTCCACCTCCACGTTTGCTCGTTTTATTTATTTGTTTATTTATTTAATTTCATTTATGCCCTCCTACGTTAAGTCTATTGGACGATCAATGAAATGGGTTAAATGGGGCTCAAATGAGCCCAGGGTACATAAGGCTTAGAGTTACCCAAAATTCGTCCTTTAGGAAAAGAGCAAACCCCGCAAAAACCCTATACGGGTTACTCCTTATGATCCAGATTCATACTCGGGACCTCTTGAGCCTGAAGCAGGCATGTTCCTAATTACTACTGTATTAAACATGGGAAAATGAGATAGCGATATATTATAGTAAGCTACGCTGTCAATCCCCAGGATCGCAATAGCCCCTCCGTCGTGCGGAGTTTGGTTACCCAGGTGTTCTTTTACATGCCAGTAAATTTAATGTTGTAGCGCTATCCCTTTCAATCACACTTAAAATCTCCCGCCTCGGTAGCGTAGATGGCAGGGTATCTGTCTCACGTTCAATAGTAGGAATTAAACCAATCGTAACTGAAAGCTCGTATACCATACAATTCCAATTTATCTAATAAAATTGTGGTTAACAAGAATAAATTCTTTCATTAGGTGTATAAACAGGCTCACAGTTGTATCATTTTTTTTCAATGCCATTCAAAACTTTTTCAGTAAATTCATATATAGCATTTGTCATTGATTTACTTTTCCTAAATCCAAACTGGTCATTTGATGAAACATATTTCCAAGAAACAGTACAGTTCTGTTAAAGGTAACTGATCCAAGTATTCTGAAAAAATTCTGATTGTATTGCAATAGGCGTATAATTGCTTATTTCTTGTCTATCCTTATGTTTGAAAACTGGAACAACTTTATTAGGAAATTTGCCTGTAATCATTGAGCAATTACAGATATCTGCAAGAAGTTTTAACATTTTACTGTGTATTTTTTTTTTCTACAGCTGTTGTGCAGTAACTTTTCGTGTATCTCTTAGGTTTAGAATAGTTGCGCTATTACAAGAACAGTATCTTCACCCCCCCCCCCCGCCCCAACAAAAAGAAACCTCCTTCTACCAGTCTTTACTAATTCCTGCAAAATGGTATTATGTTTGTCGCCCACTTGAAGTATTAAAATTGCATGATTAAAAAATTACACCAAGATTCATATAGATTGTATTCAAATGTGCAGATCCAATATATTGCTCCTCCAGCAATACCATTCTGTTACAGGGAGAACATACACAGAAGAATTTTTGGTAATTTTCCAGGAACGATGCCTAAGGGACTGTTTCTAGAAAAAAGAATTTGAATGAATAGAGCCAGACTGAAAACTTTAATGCCATAGCCGCGATTTGAACCAATGATCTCCCGGTCTCCGTCCGGTTGCTCTAAACCACTGAGCTACTATGGCCAACATACCGACAACACATTAAATTCTCCAACTGACTCGTATATTACCCGGTGGACCACTAGGGATTCTCATTTACTATGAGCCACGCACCTTTTGCGGCGACTTACTATGTGTAAGTACTTAAGACCAGACTTCATTGTTAATCCACAATGTTTTTTAGGTAAATTCATGGAAAATAATCATTTCTTCCACACTAGAAGTGCGTAGTCTAATATTTGGATGAGAAGAGGCAGATTGAAAAATGCAATGCCATTGCCAGAAGAGAGGAGTTGGAGGAGTAGGAGGCGGAGGAGGAGGCGGAGGAGGAGGCGGAGGAGGAGGCGGTGGAGGAGGAGGAGGAGGAGGAGGAGGAGGAGGAGGAGGAGGAGGAGGAGGAGGAGGAGGAGGAGGAGGAGGAGGCGGAAGAGGAGGATGAGGAGGAAGGAGGAGGACCTGACCAGGCGATCTTACGTGCTGCATTCTGTTTCCAAGGTTGCCAGTTCAAGCCCGGTCTAGTTCGATAGTTTCTACGTGTAGCTAAAAGTGAAATACATCATATTAGTTTTACTGACATTTAAAGAACTCATCCGTCAAACCTTCTACAAGCAGGTGACGATATCGTGATTTTGTGTTTGCATTATCACTATGAACAAAATAATTACTTTATTTATTTCGTTGTTCGTTAAACATACGGGTATTGTTTTTTAATTTGGTGGCTATATTAATTGTAGTAGTATGTCCATATAAGCTGTTTTTGGGAACTGTAACAAAAGAAATAATGTATTTTTTTGGAAACTAGTTACACATAAGTTTTAAGTACCACGCAGTTTATTAGTACATTAATTATCGCTAACCTATGAAAGGTAGAAGTATTTCTTTCCAGATAAAATGTCCACTTTGACTATTGATATGCATTTAAAAAGAAGAAAGGGAGATTAAAATAATCTTGGAGTGTGTGCGTGCGCGCGCGTGTGTGTGTGTGTGTGTGTGTGTGTGTGTGTGTGTGTGTGTGTGTGTGTGTGCGCGCGCGAGAGAGAAAGGGAGAGAGAGGAAATAACGTCATTAAACAGGATCGATAAATTCCTCAAATGATATTAGAGAGCTGTGTAAAACCACCTACGTTAGATGTGGCAAATTAGTTTTTATCTTGCATTGAGGCTTAAATACGTGTGCGCCGAACTCGCTGGTAAGGTATAAGGAGACTGAACCGTCCTGGCACAACTAACTGGTGGAAACCCATCTCCCTACCGTAGGGCAGTCTTGCTCGTATCGGAATAATTTTTCTCGCGTCTGTACAACATATCTAGACTAATCGCAGTTCCGAACCTCTCCGTAGAAAACGTAACCCTAATTGCAGTGCAGCTTAGGTGATAGCTCGTTAGCAATTTCCAGGTGTCCATAATAAAATCTGCTACTAAATGTATATAAAAACTGCATAAAAATCACGCATGAAAAATTGAAAGGCAGCCCAGTTTTCAAAACCTGGTGACGAAAAGCCTAGAAATAGACCCTGGAACAGGTAAGTTGCAATATCGCGTGTTTTTATGCATATTACAATTTCAGCATTATCTCCCATTTCAGCTGCCTAGGAATGTTTAAAATGCAAACGAATAGATTGTAGAATTACAAGCAATGAACTGCTATTGCGCTAATTATTATGTACATCATACATGCTTTGTGCACTTGCTGTACTTTTGTTTCCGGTTCTTTTTCTGGCGCCATCTTAGATTCACATTCAGACAGTTGAAGAGCTGGCCAAATTGCGCAGAGCATGCGGTCGGCAATGTAGCACAATAAATCTAATAATGCTGTCCACACTTACAAAATGGTCCAATAATAATACATACCTTGGACGTTTTCTCGTGTCAAATAAAGATCCCGTACTAATATTACGCAAGTCCCTAATTCTATGTTCAAATGCTGCACTTCATAAATTCTAAACGGTGTACATGAAAGAAAGAGTTTTATTGCATTTGTGTATGATATACAAAAATAATAGCAACAATTGTAATCACCACAAGCTGTTTGGAGCAAATCTCTTTCGTGGGTTAAGTTTCAAAAGTTGGTTATATATTTAGTCACTTTATCTTTGTTGTATCAACAAGGAAACGTGTAATAACTTTTATGCTACATTTGGAGCAGGTGGAAAAATAGGCCTTTGTGAAAGTGGATTGAGAAAGTAGTGTGAGTGAAATATTTTAACGTTTTGTTATGAATACACGTTATGAATAAGAGGATTTTGTTGTTAATTTGAATGCCCGACTGCAAAGCAACATTAGAATGACCAACAATGGAGCACCGCTCACCTCTGACTAGAGATGGCTCTACCTGTAAAATTGTATACTCGGAAAGAAGTTTTCTAAATATTTGCAAAGATAAGTAGCAATTTTCAATTATGTTATTTAGATATGAACTATATTTAATTGATTTCTATGGCATGCAAACGAAGGGTAATTATACCATACAGTGAGATCAAATCTAAACAACTAATAATTGTTTATGGGAAAGGAAGCGTTCTAAACAGAATATATATATAGCTAGAGCTGTCTGCTAAGACTTCGATTTGATTTCTAATCTTTTGTAATTCTGCCAAGTTAGCAAGTTTGTGTGATTTAGTTGGACAGTTCAGCTGTCGTTTATGACAAGGAAATGTCACCAAAAAGTATTTTCAGCTTTTTCTTCTTCATGATTTGAACCACTTTGAAGGAGAGCGGGAGATACGTCTTTAAACTCCCGGCTATGGCATTGAATTTTGGAGTCTGGCTCTACTCATCGGAACCTTAGCCTACACATGGCTAGTGTGGAAGCCTTTTTTCCCTTCTTTTTGTAATTTAAGTCCTCCAACATTAAGTCATATCGGATGATGAATGAAATAGGTAGGTGAAATGATGCTCAAATGAGCCCAGGGTACATAGAGCTTAGAGTTACCCAACATTCGTCTTTTAGCAGAAGGGAAAACCCCGAAAAAACCTTAAACAGGTAACTCACTCTGACGAAGATTCGAACTCTGTACCTCTTTAGCGTGAGGTAGACACGCTACTACCAGTCTACCGAGGCGGGCAGTGTGGAAGAAATGATTATTTTCGTCATAATAGAATTTGTTTTGTTTATTTCTAAAAATAGTAAGAAAGAACTGAAGTGTGCAGTCTTTATAATATTAATAGCCCATTGAAATGAAAATGTTAAATAAAACACGCAGAGAACTGACAAATAAAGAAGATGCACAAGGACTTCTTTGGACACTGACAGGGAGTTGTATATTCTGTTTGGGTTTCCTTTTTTTGGTGGATGGTGACTTTACATACAGCAATTTCTTTCCTAAACTACCTTTGTACATATATTCAGTGAGTCAAAAAACTATTCGTCTTGAAATTAAAAAGAACTTCCTTTTGTAGCATGGTGGTAGCATGTGTACCTTACATCCAAGAGGTACCAGTTCGAAATTTAGTTACGGTGGGTTATTTCGTTAACGCTTTTTCCCAGGGTTTTCCCTCATGCTGAAAGATTAATGTCAGAAAACTCTTAAGGTCCATGGACCCCGGGAATTCAACAATTTCATATATCACATATAACTAATTGAAAGATGTTATTTAAACAAACTTAGGACGTTCCAGCGGCCAATATTTGGGGTAGGCATGAGAAAATAACAATCTTTTCTGTAGTTTTCATATTGTGGCATTTATCTTGATATTTCTTTGTACTGGATTTATGTTTTGTGGACAGCATCATGCGTATTTTTGACATCATTATTTTACACGCATAGAGCGAATGTTTTGGTGAAATTGCGAGGAAAATGGGTTTTAATCACAACCAAAATTCCTACCACATACATGAGTATTATTCACTTCCTGTATAACCGAGCGGGTTGGCTCAGGTAGTTCCGTCTGTGGCCCGCATTTTGGAGGTCCGAGTTCGATTCCCGTGACCGATCTACCTGACCCATGGGGTTCTTTTGTGTTTTCGCGGGTCGCCAGAGAAATACTGGGTAGGTAATTACATCCCCTGAAATTTCTGTCTCTCCATTTCATCTCCATTATCATTTTACATATATCTCATCTGGTGTTCTGTTTCAGGGTAGAAGTTTCGACGGCTGTCTCGGCGCTGTATGGCAGGATGATATACTCTGAGTGAACCAACTTCTTTTCCGGTGCCCCGAATGCTTGGACTGCTTCCTAAACACGTGGGGAGAATTTCCGTTTCCCTGACCTACCAGGGTGGAGGTTTCCATCTTCGTAACTTGTAGAGACCCTGTCAATTGCATTGCTTTAGCTCCTTGGGACGGTCGCCCCTGTCGACTCTCGCCACATCCTTACACTCGGCAACGCCATACTTGGGGCATAGGTACACAACGGAGCAACGCTATTCCGATGGACGAGGAGGTTGGAGAGGCAAGGGGAACAAAACTCTATGCTCTCCGTAGTAAACGTAACCCAAATTGCAGTGCAGTTAAAGTCATAGTTCGTTAGCAATTTGCAGGTTTCTATAAGAAAATCTGCTCTATTAAATGTTTATAAAATAACTGTGTAAAAATCACACATGAAAAATTGAAAATCAGCGCAGTTTTCAATACCTTGTAACCAAAAACCTAGGAAGGAACCCTGGACCACGTAGGTTGCGATATCCAGTGCTTTTATGCATATTACAAATTCAGCTTTATCTCCTAACGAATAGACTGTAGAATTACAAGCAATGAACTTCAATCAAGCCAATTATTATGTACATTATACCTGCTTTGTGCTCTAGCTGTACTTTTGTTTCCGATTCTTTTTCTGGTGTCATTTTAAATTCACATTCAGACAGTTGAATAACTGGTCAAAATGCACAAAGCATGCGGTCGGCAATGTAGCACAATAAACCTAATAACGCTGTTCACACTCACAAAGTGGTCCGATAATAATACATACCCTAGACATTTTCTCATTCCAAATAAACACCCCATACCAATATTACGGAATTCCCGAAATCTACGTTCAAATGCTACACTTCCTAAATTCTAAACGGTGTACATGAAAGAAGGAGTTTAATTACATTTGTATATAATATGCAACAATACTAGCAACAATATTAATCACCAAAAGGTTCTAGGACCTATTCTCTATCGTGGGTTATGTTTCAAAAGTTGCTTATACATTTAGTCCCTTTATCTTTCTTGTAAAAATAGGAAACGTGTAATAACTTTTATCTTACATTTGGAGCAGGTGGAAAAATAAGCCTTTGTGAAAGAGTGAATTGAGAAAGTAGTGTGAGTGAAATATATTAACGTTTTGCTATAAATATATGTTATGAATAAGACCATTTTGTTGTTATTTTGAATGCCCGATAGGGAAGCAAGCTTTGAATGACCAACAACGGAGCAACGCGTACCTCTGCCCATAGATGGCTCTACCTGTAAAATTGTATAGTCGGAAAGAAAGTTTCTAAATATTCGCAAAGATAAGTAACAGTTTGCAATTATGTTATTTAGATATGAACTTCATTTAATTGATTTCTATAGCATGAAAACGAATAGTAACTATACCATACAGTGAGCTAAAATCTAAAACACTAATAACTGTTTATGGGAAAGGAAGCGTTCGAAAATGATTATTTGTGTAGAGCTAGAGCTTGTGTTTGTTCATTGTAGTATTGGAATAATCTAATTGCATCATTGGCTTACCTGAAATATTTCCATTGCAAAATCAAAAATTACACCAAGTTTCCTATAGAATGTATTCAAATGTGGAGATCCAATAAATTGCCCTCCAGCAATACTATTCTGTTACAGGTAGAACATACACAGATATAAGTTTAGTAATTTTACGGAAACGACGCCTAAGAGACTGTTTAAACAAAAAAGAATTTTAATGAATACAGCCAGACTGAAATATTCAATGCCATAGCCGGGATTTGAACCAATGATCTCCCGGTATCCGTGCGGTTGCTCTAAACCACTGAGCTACTATGGCCAACATGCCCACATAACTTTAAATTTTCCAACTGACTTGTATATTTCCCGGTAGACCACTATGGGTTCTCATAAGCTATGAGACACGCACATTTTGCGGTGACTGACTGTACTGTAAGTACTTAAGTTCCAGGCTTCATAGGTAAACCACTATGTATGTTAAGTAAGTTGATGTAAAATAATCATTTCTTCCACACTAGAAGTGTGTAGGCTCAGGTTTGGATGAGAAGAGCCAGACTGCAAAGTTTAATGCTATAGTCAGTATTTGAACCAATGATCTCCCAGTCTCCATGCGGTTTAACTGGTTTAACTATGAAGCCTGGGACTTTAATACTTACACCATAGTAATTTGTCACAAAAGTGTGTGTCTCATAGCATATGAGAACCCCTAGTAGTCTATCGGGAATATACCTGGCACTTGTCATGTCGGCACGTTGGCCATAGTAGCTCAGTGTTTAAGAGCAACGGGACGGAGATGGGAGCTACGTGGCTCAAACCTTGGCTATGGCATTGAATTTTTGAGTCTGGGTCTACTCATAGGAACCTCAGCCAACACATGACTGGTGTGGAAGATCTGTTTCTCTCTCTCTCTCTCTCTCTCTCTCTCTCTCTCTCTCTCTCTCTCTCTCTCTCTCTCTCTCTCTCTCTCTCTCTCTCTCTCTCTCTCTCTCTCTCTCTCTCTCTCTCTCTCTCTGTAATTTACGTCCTCCAACATTAAGTCATATAGGAAGATGGTTGAAAAAGGTAGGTGAAATGATGCTCAAATGAGCCCAGGGACCATAGAGCTTAGAGTTATCAGGCAATAACAATAAAAGTAACTATAGAAATAGCAACATCAACAGCAACAGCAATAATAATAAAAAATACTGCTACTGCTACTAAAAGCTGACCAGGAGATCTTACGTGCTTCATTCTGATTCCAAGGTTGCTAGTTCAGACCCGGTCTAGTTCAACAGTTTTCACGTGTAGCGAAAAGTGAAATACATCATATCAGGTTTACTGACATTTAAACAACTCATCCGTGTAACCTTCGACATGCCAGTGACAATAACGTGATTTTGAGTTTGAACTGTCACTATCAAACAAAATAATTATTTTATTTATTTCGTTGGTTGTTGAATATATAGGTTATAGTTTTTAATTAGTTGGCTATATTAATTGTAGTATTATGCCCATATAAGCTGTTCTTGAGAACTGTAGCAGAGAAAACCATGTATTTTCTTTTTTTGTAAACTAGCTGCACTTAATGTTAAATACCATGCAGTTTATTGGTATATTAATTATTGCTAACAAGTGAAAGGTAGATGTATTTCTTTTGAAATAAAACTACCTCCTTTGACTATTGAAATGCATTTAAAAAGAGGAGAGGGACATTAAAATGTTTGAGGTGTATGTATGTTTGAGTGTGCGCGAGACAGAGAGAGGGAGAGAGAAGAAATAACGTTATTAATAAAAGGATTGATTAATTCCTAAAATGATATTAGAGTGTTGTACAAAACCACCTACGTTTCATGTGGCAAAATTGTTATTATTTTGTATTGAGGCTTAAATATGTGTGCACCGAACTCGGCAGAGTCTGGCAGAAGCTGAATAGAATCCTTACCTTATAATAGATGCTGGAAATGTTAAATCTTCTACTTTCAAACATGCAGCATATCTCGTATATATATTCTCGCTCACTCTCTGAAGTTGAGCAGCAGGTATTCTTGTGATTTCTGGCACAATGTTTTCCCTAAATTCCTGTAGTGTATCAGGATTGGAACTGTACATGTCTGTTGAAACTACGCCTTATTGCTATACACAGGTGCAAGCGTTAAAGCCAAATGATCCCCCTAAAGGTGTGAGTTATTGTAACACGTTTTTCCAATCCATAGAAGGGGCTTTCATTGACCCACAGCTTTTGTTTTTCACTGATGAATCTTCATTTCATTTAACTGGACTTTTGAATACTCACAGCAGTCGATATTGTGCTTCAGAAAAACCTGTGCTACTGGATGAAAAGCCATATTATGATCAGAAAATTGGAGCGTGTGGTTTGCGATAAGGGCTAGAAGAATAATAGGGCTTATATTCTTTGGTGAAACAATAAATGCAGAGCAATATCAATGGTTAATTCTGAGGCCATTTTTGAATTGCTTAACAAAAGAAGAGAAATCGCATGTTGGTTCCAGCAAGATTTTGCAACAGCACATACTACTGCCACATCATTAAATACAGTAAGAGAGATGTTCAGTGACAGAATAATTAGTGTTGATTTGTGGCCCTCTCATTCTCATGACCTAATGAGCTCTGAATTTTATTTATGGGGTTCTCTAAAAGACAAAGTATATCATTCCAATCTTCGCACACTACAGGAACTTAAGAAAAATATTGTGAATAGCCGCTGCTGAGCTTTGGAGAGTGAGCAAGAGCATATACACGAGATATGCTGCCTGTTTAAGAGTAGAAGATCAACATTTCCAGCGCCTCTGCCAGCATAAGTTCTCCAGCAACTGTTGGCTGTTTCACGCAGTAGAGAGAGGTCGTGAGTGGGTTTGATTATAATTTAACTACCTGGTATGTAAATTAGGATTGCTGATACATTCATATAGATGACAGCCATTTGATATGACATGTTTACAGTTTAAATCTTCTAGCAGCAGAGTTGAACCAGTTGATTAAAAGGACATTGAGAAGTACGACATGTTAAACTGACAGGATGGAAATTTGTGAACAGATAATACAAAATCATTTTTATCATGACTATTTTAATTGCAGT
Source organism: Mantis religiosa (assembly GCA_030765055.1). Lineage (NCBI taxonomy): Eukaryota > Metazoa > Arthropoda > Insecta > Mantodea > Mantidae > Mantis > Mantis religiosa. The sequence goes on from CM060948.1 coordinate 281,100,830, forward strand.
TATTTCTAGGGCTGATGAATCAGGCAGCAGTGAGTTATATTGCATATTATTATTATTGCTACTCCTTTAGAAGCTGTTTGTGCTTTTTTATCCTTCTTGTAGATTTTATATTCAGAAATATTAAACAATTTGTTGTTGTCTCTGTAATGCCAGCAACATCAATGTTATGAATTGATGAAAATGAAATTAATGAAGTTTGCTTTGAGTGAAGATCATTAACATTCCAGTTTACTACTGTTAACTGGTGTATTGAGAAAGTTTTATTATTGAATGTTTGTACCATGTTTCTCCAATAAGATATGTTTAATTATTTGTCTGAATTTAATTGCAGGTTATGAAGGATTGGTCTCAACTAGAGGAGCGCTACCAGGATATGAGAACTAATGACCCAAAAGGAGCAGATGAGTTTAAGAAGCGCATGACACAGCGATTCCAGAAAACCGTTCAAGCCCTTGAAGAGGAAGGCAATGCTGAAAAACACCAGCTTGTTGCAATGCACCAGCAACGAGTTATGGCACATATCAATGAACGCAAGAAGGAGGCTATGGGCGCTACACTCAGGCTCCTAATGACAATCTACCCAATGTAAGTTCAAATTAGTTCCAAAAGTAAGACCTGAGTGCTTTGGTAAGCAATAAAGTATTTAAGAAATTTCCATACGTAGAATACAATTGTCAGTTTACTTCCATAGTTATGATTTCTTTACCTAGTTCTAATAAACAGACTTTACTAGACTATTGTTTTACATGACATCCCCTACTGTGGAGTAGTACATCAGAAAGGGAGACACGCATATCTCTCCCACAGGTTGTGTCTGGACAGAGTACTAGCCATCTTTATGTTTCTGTATCTATGTATCTCACAGACTACATGTCTTATGTGAAAACATACCCTACGGAATGGCTCAGGAATTTCGTGGCAGACCTATCTGACCCATAAGTTTCTTCGGGGGTTTTCCTGGGTCCCCAGGCAAATGTGGGTAGGTTAATTACATTGGTTTCATTTTTGAGTTTGATTTATGAGTCACTATGTTTACACTCAAACTTCACTTACTTGTTGTTGTATAATTGAAACGTTTTCAAGATCATTCGATCTCATCCTCAGCTGTTTGGTGACTAAATGAACATTCCTCTTCTTCCACTACTATGGTGCTCTGATCCCTCTGCCATCTGGTGTTAGGGGCACTAAGTTTTAATACTTCATTTAATGCCGGGATTTCATTATTTATAACTTTATCACGGTTTTTGGTTATGAATATTTTTTCCCAAATATCCAATTCTATGGGTGTACTTAAAGATTTTAAGTTTTATGTTATGGGCAATGTTGTGATTTTCTGTCCAAAAATGGTGTGATACTGCAGATTTTTCTGTTTGTTTCAACTTTATGTTCCTCTGGTGTTCTTTTTGCCTGGTTAACAAGTTTCTCTTAGTTTTTCCTATGTAGCTGTTATCACAGGTTTCACAGCTTATCTGATAAATTCCCAATTTCAAAGTGTTGGAGATTGAATTTTTTAGTGGTTTATTTAGCAGGTTCTTCAGACTGAATTTGTTTTGGGGTGCTAGTGTTAAGTTTAGTCTTTTGAAGATTCCTTCAAATTTTCTAAAAGCCCATGGATGGTAGGTGAATTTTCTATATTTCCAATTTGTGTTTTTAAGTAGTGTGAGAGTGGTATTTTTTTATATTATCTTGAGTTTTTCCTTTCTTTTCACCATGTTCCTTATGATGGCTGGGTTGAATCCATTTAATACTGCTATCTCTTTTATGTGTTGTTGTTCTTTCAAAAACTCCTCCTTACTCAGTGGGATGTTGTATAGCTGGTGAATTAGACTTCTAAGAAGTCTAATTTCCTATATTTCCTGTACCAACAAACATTGGTTGTTAGTTTATCATTAATACAAAAATAGAATGATCCAAAAAACTTGGATTCTAGATCATATCCACAAAAGTTCCACGTTATCCAGTGGAGTAATGCTTCAAATCTAGTAAGTTCAATCCAATATTGATAGTTCAATATTTTACTCTGAAAACTCTTAAATTTTATCAAATGATAAACAGTTCTAATATCTGAGACAAAGACTTAATCCTTAAGCTAATTAATGTAATGTTATTGTTAATTTAATTGCTACTGTATAATTTTCTTCTATTTAATCTTAATTTTTTCTCAAGAGCATCACAAGTGCATCTTTAATTCTTTCTGACAACTTCAAAAATCATAGATGGTCTAATATATGTAACTTATATGCAGAAATATACATTCCCAAGCCTAAGACAGTGAAGAAATGTGGAATAAAAGTAAAGCTCTTATGTAATGTAATTTTATTAAAGCAATAGGTTATTACATAATTTGGACTGCCCACTCTATTTGGCCCTGTTGAACAATTCCATATTACCAGTATAATTTATAGCTTTTCCATTTAATGCACTATTAGTTCTTTTCTCTTTTAATAGTCCATTTCAATTTGTTTTACACTTTTCTTAGATATTACCCTATATTCTCACAGTTCTTGTCAAAAGTATGTTTTATATCACAATTTCTATTTGTTTTATACCACACTCGTTTCTCCAGATCTCATTTCCCTACACTCAAATATAATGTGTTGTATATCTTCTCTTCCACCGCATAATGGACTTTCGGCTTGTATAGAACCATTTCGTTGCTCTTTTAGCTTCCATACTCCTGCTTTTAACCATATTCCCCCTTTCTTCTCTGTTAGTATTGTCTATATAACTTTCTCTTTCCCAACATATCTAGGAATAGAACTAGACCGGAAACTATCAATGAAAGTACATGTAAACAATGTAACAAATTAGATCAACAAAAAGAATATCTTAAAACGCCTAGCAGTAAAAAAATATGGTGGAAATATGGATCTCCTTAATAACACATATAAAACATACATAAAACCCAACTTACTATTTGGAGGAGAACTGCTGGCAACAGTAAGCAAGAAACTCAAAAGGAAAATAGAAACCTCACAAAACAATTCACTAAGAATAATAACAGGAGCTGTGAAAACAACACCAGTTGCCATACTACAGAGTTTCACAAAAAATATGGCCATAGAACTGGAACATGAACTAAAGGCAATTACCCTAGCACAAAAACTGCTAGTTAACAAAAATAGACACAAGTGGTATCACACAGCGGATAATATAAGCAATCCAAAAACCCAAAAAAGCTTCAGAACATACATCAATAACTCAAAACACAAGAACACAATAACAACAAATATAACAATAGAGTAAACAAGCCCAACAGAATATATTGACTTACATTATAAGAATGACCTGTTATATACAATACATAAGCAAAACAATTTACCAGTTGAAATGAGAGCAATAGCAATAGCCACAGAAATTGAAAGATATCCAGAAAAAGAATGGCTCCGAATATACACAGATGGATCCTTTATTAACAAACAAGGTGCTGGTGCGGGAGTATACTGCAAACATTTTGCACAGTATCTAACACTAGACGTAGTTATCTTAACAGATTCAAAATCAGCCATAGATGGGATTGTAAATTATAAAAACAAAACAACAAGAAACATCAAAGAAATAAGAAGTTTAATTAAAGCTGTTGAATCAAGAAACCACGTCACTCTGCAATGGATTCCAGCCCATGTTGGACTTTTAGTTAATGAGCATGCTGACCAACTAGAAAAAAAAGGTGCAATTCAAAATATAAAACCCGTAAGACAAACTGAAATTAATAAAGAATTAAACAACGTTAGGCTACATTTTAAAAGACAGCAGAGACTTGATGAAGAGGATAAACTAAAAGACAAGGATTATAAGAACATTGGAGACAAAACTGACATACAAAAACTACCAAGAAAAACTGCAGTGGCCCTATTTAGAATGGAAACTGGCCATGATTGTCTTGCAGAACACCTTTATAAAATACACTGCATACCTACATCCAAATGTACTATCTGTAGAGAGGATGTCATCATGAACAAACACCATTTGGACAAATGTAATGGTCTCAAAATTGGGAACCTACAGGCTTTATATTGGGAAGCCAGGAGGAAAATGATGCAAATCAACTAATCCCCAGTGCCATTAGTCAACAACAACAATAACAACAACAACAACAACAACAACAACAACAACAACAACAACAACAACAACAACTTTCTCTTTCCCAATGATTTTTCATTGTGACATGAAATACATGATCTCTTCTCCATTATCTGACTAAATAGCTTTTGTATTTCAATGTCTTCAAGTCTTCTTCTAATAATCTTCCATAAACCTTTCTTGTTGGTTTCTCTTTTTCTTCAAATATCCCCCATACCATTAGTTTCCAGATTATCTTTTTAGCTGCTTAAGTAAGGTTTTTAACCTAAGCCATTATTTGAAAAAATGAAATAGTGATTATATCACTTAACACAGCTCGAAAATCAGTGAAGTGTAAGTTTTACTCTAGGTTAATATTAGACAGACCTTTTTACCCCCAAACTATTCTTATATCTTACAGGCTAGCTTTTTCATGCATTTTTAAAGTCTCTGGTAAATATTTTAAATTTAGAATAAAATGGGGGAACGAATTGCGGATGGTATATTAATATAGTGTAATGTGTGTCAGACTACTTTAATCCTGATGTGAACAGCTGGGAAGGGAGGGAGAAGAGGACAGCAATAGTGAAACAGATGACCATTAGGAACATGGTTGTTCAGGGCAGGTAATAGATGTTATTTTCTATTTGTAAATCTTCGCTGACCTTATAAGAGCCTAAACAGCCATTTACCTCTCTCTCTCTCTCTCTCTCTCTCTCTCTCTCTCTCTCTCTCTCTCTCTCTCTCTCTCTCTCTCTCTCTCTCTCTCTCTCTCTCTCTCTCTCTCTCTCTCTCTCTCTCTCTCTCTCTCTCTCTCTCTCTCTCTCTCTCTCTCTCTCTCTCTCTCTCTCTCTCTCTCTCTCTCTCTCTCTCTCTCTCTCTCTCTCTCTCACTCTCTCTCTCTCTCTCTCTCTCTCTCTCTCTCTCTCTCTCTCTCTCTCTCTCTCTCTCTCTCTTCCCTCCCAGACGTTTACATCAGGATTGAAGTAGTCTGTCATAAGGTATAGGCATAATTCATTTAGAATTAAAATGCTATAGGGCACTTAAGTCGAGCTAAGTCAAGCAGTGAGCAGCGAAGCAAGAAGCTAGTCACCTTATTTAGTTTGTTTACCTTATGTGGTTCATATTTTGTACTTTTTAGGCACACAAGTTCACTGTGTTATTTTTGAAGCTTAGCAAAACTAGTCCATAATGAAACTTTGACTTTAACTTTTTAATTATATCAGAATCATAAGTTCATCTGCATATTTGGAAATATTTTAAAATAAGAATAAGTAGGTGATAAGTTTTTCAGGATATGAAGGTCTCCAAATGCTATAATCTCGTGTCTTAAAGCAGATTTTAACTTGAAACATAAACCTCTTATCCACCTCATGAGAAAAATAAATATTAAATTAACAGTTGTTCTAATGCAGTTGCAAGTATCGTAAGAAATTTGCAACATTTCTACTTATAGGTAAATAGAAGGTAAAGTAATGTTCGGAAACTAAAAAAAGATATGTGTTTGATTACTTTTGCTAATACAGACTCACAGAGTGCAGAAGTGCCTGCAGAAACTGCTGCGAGCTCTTCATAAGGATTGCCATCACACCATTTCCCACTACCGACATCTGTTGAGTTCAAGCTTTGAGCTGGTAGAACGAGAGAAGGCACTTACTCTTGAACATCTTACAGATATAGATAAGATGGTGAATCAATCTCTACAGATGCTTGACAGGTAATATACATAGAGTATTGTAAGAAATTATGAAAAAGGTAATTCATTTGCTTGTCCATTAGTAAGGAATTATGGTCATTCCTTATAATGTCAGTAAGAGTCAAGCTTCTGCAGCCTCACTTATGGAGAATCACATACAATATAGGACATATCAAATCAATTTGATGGGTTAATCTCAAAGAAAAGGGTGAAGAGTAATTGACACAATATGCTTGTTTTCATAAGTTGATCAGGATGTAAGACAAAATCACTTTTTTCTGAACATTACTTTCTTCCTGTTTCTTGCCATTTAACTACTAATATGTGTTTCAAATGGGATGTTATTTGTTCTTGAATGCTATTAGGTAAGCAACCTCCCGTTCAACCTGAAGGTACTTCGGTAACCTTTAAATTAAGTCCCAATCAAAAAACCTTCATCACCTTCATCCGACAAACTCAATTCTAATCCTACCTGCGGTAAAACCCTTAATGGGTGGGCACGCAGCAAAAATCTTCTGGCTGTATACCAGCCAGCCAGCACGAGTGAGCGAGTGTGAAATATTGATTAGGGCAATAATATTCACCAGATGACTTCTTTGGATCTTTTAATTTAAGCTTTAGCGGTACCGAAGCCGAGGTACACCTGCGTCAAAGTATTCTTCGATATATAGAAACATCACAATTACAAATGCCTGAGTGGGTGTGTAGCTGCCAACGTTACAACGTCACTTTCAGCTGCCCCTTTAGGCAAATAATTCGAATGCCTCGTGTTCGTTAAACAAAGATTGACTAAACTTGCCTAATTATCAAGCAGGAGGTGGAGAGCTCGAGTAAGAGTGACCAAAGTCAAAATATAAATCAAGCTGAAATGATCTCGGTACTTTGTGTGTGTGTGTGTGTGTGTGTGTGTGTGTGTGTGTGTGTGTGTGTATCTGTGTGTGTGTATGTGTGTGTGTGTGTGTGTGTGTGTGTGTGTGTGTGTGTGTGTGTGTGTGTGTGTGTGTGTGTGTGTGTGTGTCTGTGTGTGTGTGTGTGTGTGTGTGTGTGTGTGTGTGTGTGTGTGTGTGTGTGATTTATGTCCTCCAACGTCAAGTCATATCGGACGGTGAATGAATTGGGTAAAATGATGCTCAAATGAGCCCAGGGTCCATGGAGCTTAGAGTTACCTGACATTCGTCTTGAAGGATAAGGGAAAACTCCGGAAAAACTTTATCCAGGTAACTCTTCCTGATAGAGATTCGATCTCGGGACCCCTTGAACGTGAGGCAGACACGCTGCAAAGGCGGGCGTGTGTGATCTCGTTGTATTAATAGGTGTTGTTATAACGTACAAAAAGAAAATACACAATAACATTATTATAAAAGCTTTGCCGAATATTAATCTTATTGAAGCATATACCGTGCAATAAAGATTTAAACATTTAACTTTCAAAAGCTTCCTTTATTTCTCTTGTATCTTACTTAAATGTATAACGAAGGAACTTGTTTAAACATTTTTCCTAAATGTTAAGCATTTGGAGAAATAAGCTTTCGTGGAAGAGTGCAGAGAGAAAGAGGTGTGAGTGTCATACGTATTTTTACAGTTGTACGTATATTTAATACAGTGGGATGATGTAGTTGCATCAATTGCCCGCTAGGAGTTGAACTGTGTTTGGCGAGATGCCTTGCTGTCCAGAGATGGCTCCACTTGTAATATCTCGAAGTGCTAATGAATATACGCAATTATTTAAAAAGTGTTAATACTAATTTTGATTACTTTCTGTGTATGTAGCTCAGATTTATTTGGTATCCAGAGCTTTTAAAGAAGGAGTAGCTCCTGTGTGCACTGAGAGAATCTCGATCAAATGCATAACTGTTTATGAGAGCGAAAGTCATTTAAAATGGATATATATTCATACTTCGATCTTGCGTGAAATATATATTAGGACTATCGCAGCTTGACAACATATTTTGTTGGAACTGATAATTTAAACTTTACGGTGTCGAAGCCAAGGTACACCTGAATAAATGTGTTCTTCGAATTTCAGAACCATCACAATTACAAGGCATAATTGGAATTCAGTAAACTTTAAGTGATCGTCACATGTTTTAAACCTGGTGGCTATGTGACATCTTTCAATTTCACACTTTTTAATGTGCAGGGGTGAAAAGTGAATAACGGCTTACTGTTTTGAATGAGAAAGATTTGAGTATTGTAAAAGTTTAACATATACCGTGACATGCTTTGGGAAATTATTTACTGCTCCAAAAATGAAGAAAAAATAAATTCTACACTTTTTGCGAATTGAGATACTGTCTAACTCTTACAGTTTACCAGTTATACAAAGGTCATTCAAAGTGAAGAGGACTTCTGAGGACATTCGCAGAAAATTGAACATGTGTATTTATTTTGATTAAAACTTTTGAGTCAAGATTTCTTTAAAAGTAAGTCCTGTTCGTAAATGTTTTAAATAAAATTTAGTCTAGATTTAATGGGGAATTCATTTAAAAGATGTGTTTCATCCTTTGAAAATATTGAATTTAATTACCAAATTTTATATTTTACATCTCTTTGTTTCTGAGTCAATCTATTTACGTGCACATACACACACACACACACACACACACACACACACACACACACACACACACACACACACACACACGACACACACACACCTTTCTAAAAATAACTTTTTCAATATTAAAGAAGTTTCTAAACATGTATTCATAGTGAAATCTCGATATACGATTATTAGGTGGAATACAATACTTCCAAAACTTAAAAGATAAGAATAAAAATAAAAATGTGGATAATGTCTGTCAGGTGTTCTTAATATATAATTACTCGCTATTTGCGAGTAGATTCATAGGATTTGCTGAACTTACTTGTGTTTTATTTTTGAAATGCGTAACTTAATTTTATAGGTCGGCGATTATCATGTTTTTAATAAGGCTGTAGTGTTACGTGATAGTTGTAGCATTTTCTTGGCTTTGTAATTGTGAAATAAGTAGCACCCCAATTTTCAGGCAGTGTATTCCATCATTTTAGGTTTCTTTAATTTCTTAAATAGTCTTTTGGATTAAAATAAGTTTTTAAGTGTTTTGCTTGTTTAACAGTACATGTTTTTACAATTTTGCTTTTTTCGCCACCTATTTGTAAGATGTATTCATAAATTATTCCACAACAGTACAAATTGTAAAATATGTTCAAAGACCGAACAAATAGAGTTTCCTGTTTGCTTTGTAGGTTATTTTTGGCACCTCATACATACTTAAATTTTCTGTGGTAAACGATTTGCTGTTATTACGCAACACATTCTTGTATGACGAAAACTTTCAGCAGAACATTGCGTCACTGGGGCGTAGACCATTGAGGCCGGTGCAAACAGGTTCTAGGTTCTAGGGGTAACTTTCCTGCATCTTTTTCTCCCTGTAATACTGAGTTTTGATTTACATGTCTTCAAAACCAGGATTTAGCTAAATAAAGTTGTGGTACTTCGAAGAACTTGCAGTTCCCACTGGTCAAGTTATTTGATTTCTTTAACCATTGTCACAGATATCTCGAGCATCTTTCAGTGGCAAAGTTGTACTTTCCAACCGGAGAATTGCTTTTGGTATAAAACCAAAATGTGTCTTATTATAGCCAAGGGAAGCTGCAAGAGTGGGGATCTCGAGTTATCTCTTAGCCTTGGCAATGGAAGCAGCGCTGTAAATGTCATTAATATACTAAAATGAGATATCAAAACTAACAAAGACAGAATACTATCAAGACTCAAATCCCTCTAACAGAACACATGACTGTTTTGTAGTAGTTAAGAACTATGGTCAGGAGATGGCATGGGTGTAGAAAACATAGTTTAGGCCGCAGAAAACGAGACTACTTGATATGACGTTCCACTTTCCTCAGTCCGCCTCGGTAGCGTAGATGGTAGCGAGTCTGCCTCACGTTCAAGAGTTCGGGTTTTGCTCAAGATGAGTTACCTGGATAATGATTTTTCCAAGGTTTTCCCTTATCCTGAAACACAAATGTAGGGTAACGCTAAGCTCTATGGACCCTCGGCTCACTTCGAGCATCATTTCACCCATTCCATTCATCGCCGGATATGAGTTAACGTTGGAGGGCAAAAGGAACTGTGTTCATTTGAGCTTCTTGGAGTCAGCGGCAATGCTTGTATTTTTCGTATTTGGCTTCTCTCGGCGCCAAATAAAAAAAAAACGTGAAATGTGCTGAGTCCCAATTATTCCTTTACGGTAGGCATTAGCTGCCAACGTTACAACAGCTTTTAACCCTTTATCGCCCAAACTACACAGCCGCTTACACCGGTTTTCCTCCAAAACTTACATTGATTTTCGGGTCACTTTCAGCTGCCCCTTTAGGCAAATAATTCGAATTTCTCGTTCTCGTTAAACAAAGATTGAATAAACTTGCCTAATTTTCAAGCAGAAGGTGGACAGCTCGAGTAAGAGTCACCAAAGTCCAAATATAAATCAAGCTGAAGTGATTTCGGTTCTTTTTTTTTGTGTGTGTGTGTGTGTGTGTGTGTGTGTGTGTGTGTGTGTGTGTGTGTGTGTGTGTGTGTGTGTCTGTGTGTGTGTGTAATTTACGTCCTCCAACGTCAAGTCATATCGGACGGTGAATGAATTGGGTGAAATGATGCTCAAATGAGCCCAGGGTCCATGGAGCTTAGAGTTACCTGACATTCGTCTTGAAGGATAAAGGAAAACTCCGGAAAAAAAACTTATCCAGGTAACTCATCCTGACCGAGATTCGATCTCGGGACCGCTTGAACTTGAGGCAGACACGCTACCATCTAAGCTGCCAAGGCGGGCTTGTTTGATCTCGTTGTATTAATAGGTGTTGTTAGAACCTACAAAAAGAAAATACACAATAACATTATTATAAAAGCTTTGCCGAATATTATTCTTATTGAAGCATATACCGTGCAATAAACAGTTAAACATTTAACTTTCCAAAGCTCCCTTTATTTCTCTTGTATCTTACTTAAATGTATAACAAAGGTACTGGTTTAAACACTTTTCCTAAATGTTAAACATTTGGAGACATAAGCCTTCGTGAAAGAGTGCAGAGAGAAAGAGGTGTGAGTGTAATACGTATTTTTACAGTTGTACGTATATTTAATACGTGGGATGATGTAGTTGCATCAATTGCCCGCTAGGAGTTGAACTGTGTTTGGCAAGGTGCTTTGCTGTTCAGAGATGGCTCCACTTTTAATATCTCGAAGCGCTAATGAATATATGCAATTATTTAAAAAGTGCTGCTACTAATTTTGATTACTTTCTGTGTATGTAGCTCAGATTTATTTGGTATCCAGGGCTTTTCAAGAAGGAGTAGCTCCTGTATGCACTGAGAGAATCTCGAACAAATGCATAACTGTTTATGAGAGCGAAAGTCATTTAAAATGGATATATATTCATACTTCGATCTTGCGTGAAATATATATTAGGGCAATAGCAGCTTGACAACATATTTTGTTGGAACTGATAATTTAAACTTTAAGGTGTCGAAGCCAAGGTACACCTGAATAAATGTGTTCTTCGAATTTTAGAACCATCACAATTACAAACTGGTTCTCGGCGGCCTCAGAACAAGTCGCCGTATGGGTTTTAGAAGAACCCCAAATACAATAAAAAACATCATACCCAGAATTATAAACCCATGTAAATTTAGAGCCTGTAAGCCGGGTCCAATGTACCGGCACCAGGCAAATAAGTTATAAATAAAAATCCTAAGCCTGAAATATATATTAGGGCATTAGCAATTCAACAGGTTATTTACCTTTCCTGTATGTACTCTTCACCAACGACTTCCCCGTAGACGCCAGATGCAAAGTTGCGATGTATGCTGACGACACCGCAATATACAATCATAATAAAAATCCACGTTTTGGCAGCGGTACATTGACCGCTTCCTTTCACGGCTTCATGACTGGAAAATCAAAATTAATGTGAACAAATGCCAGCTTATACATTTTACAAAGCGGCGCCCTTTGGCAATGGACCTAACGGTCGATGGTCAAATATTGCACTGTCGTCAGCAGGTCAAGTACCTCGGCGTGACGTTGACACGCACGATGCATTGGACCACCCACATAAGAGGTAGCGCCAACAAAGGGCGGCAGCGATTAAAGATGTGCGCCCCCATATTTAGGAGCAAACAGCTAAAGCTGCACTCGAAGATAATCCTATATAGATCCTTTATTTTATCCGTGGTGCTGTACGCCTGCGTAGTCTGGGCCAACGCCTCCAACACCGCCCTGAAGTATCTCCAAACCCTACGAAACCTTTCCCTAGGCAAAATCCTGTCTGCTCCTATCCAAACAACAACTGCCACCATTCACCAAGAAACCCACGTCCCTTACATCAACGAGGCCATCAGCAAGCGTGCGTCTTCCATCTGGGCGCGCATCCGACACCATCAAAACCCCACCAATATTGGGAAAGGCGAATCCAAGCACCAAAAACGCCAGAATCAAAGCATATTGAAGAAAAACAAAAATAAAAAACAACACGACTGCAAAATTATGCGCGCCCAACTCCTCCTGGCTCAGGCCTCGCTCCCCGGCAGAGGCCGCCATCATCGGCAGCCCAGGGGTCAGCTACCCGCTGTCGCACAGCCTAACTGCGAACATTGTAAATATTGTACATAGCCAAGTCTGTACAGCGTAGTGCGTGTGATATTGGGACGTACGTGGTATGCCCAGGGAGGTTGTGTGTGTGCGCGCGCGCAAGATAAGCGCAGCGTAAATATGTAAATATAAAAACAAGAAAAAGAAAGACAGAGACAAATAACGAGATAAAACTGGTTCTCGGTGGCCTCACAACAGGTCGCTGTATGGGATTTAGAAGAACCCCAAAGACAATAAAAAACATACCCAGAAGTATAAACCCATGTAAATTTAGAGCCTATAAGCCAGGTCCAATGTACCGGCACCAGGCAAGTAAGTTACAAATAAAAAGCCTTAAGCCTTAAAGCCTTTCTGAACCTGAAACTTTTAGACTGATTTCTGCTTACATATAGTTTCAATTTTTGGAGCGGAATCGTCCTATTAACTTAGGTCGATTATTATCCGCTATTATTGATTCACCGCACTCTTGGGTCTGACCTATCTAGGTGACAGCCCGCCGCGGTAGCGTGGTGGTAGCATGTCTGCCTCACGTTCAAGAGGTCCCGAGATCGTCTCTCGATCAGGCTGGGTTATTTGGGTAAGCTTTTTTCGGGGTTTTCTTTTATCCTGAACGACAAAAGTTAGGTAACTCTAAGCTCCATGGACCCTGGGCTCATTTGAACATGATTTCACCCATTCCATCCATCGTCCGATATGACTTGACGTTGGAGATCGTAAATTACAAAAAGAAAAAAAATCTGGGTGGCAAAGACACCACCATTCTAGGGCAGCCATAGCAAATCTTATCTTAAACACCTTACGCGTCCAGGCAAAGACCTCTAGGACGATATGCTTTCTTAACGCGCGTGCCGGTCGTTCACCGCAAAAACCTTATACGGGTTACTCGTTACGATCCAGATTCATACTTGGAACCTCTTTAGCCTGAGGCGGGTATGTTCTTAATTACAGCGGTATTAAACATGGGAAAATGAGATAGCGGTATACTATAGTAAGCTGACCCTCAGTCAGCCGCCAGCTGCTTGAATGAATGAATGAATGTTATTTAGATATGAACTATATTTAATTGATTTCTATGGCATGCAAACGAAGGGTAATTATACCATACAGTGAGATCAAATCTAAACAAACTAATAATTGTTTATGGGAAAGGAAGCGTTCTAAACAGAATATATATATCTAGAGCTGTCTGCTAAGATTTCGATTTGATTTCTAATTTTTTGTAATTCTGCCAAGTTAGCAAGTTTGTGTGATTTAGTTGGACAGTTCAGCTGTCGTTTATGAGAAGGAAATGTCACCAAAAAGTATTTTCAGCTTTTTCTTCTTCATGATTTGAACCACTTTGACGGAGAGCGGGAGATACGTCTTTCAACTCCCGGCTATGGCATTGAATTTTGGAGTCTGGCTATACTCATCGGAACCTTAGCCTACACATGGCTAGTGTGGAAGCCTTTTTTCCCTTCTTTTTGTAATTTAAGTCCTCCAACATTAAGTCATATCGGATGATGAATGGAATAGGTAGGTGAAATGATGCTCAAATGAGCCCAGGGTACATAGAGCTTAGAGTTACCCAACATTCGTCTTTTAGCAGAAGGGAAAACCCCGAAAAAACCTTAAACAGGTAACTCACTCTGACGAAGATTCGAACTCTGTACCTCTTTAGCGTGAGGTAGACACGCTACTACCACGCTACCGAGGCGGGCAGTGTGAAAGAAATGATTATTTTCGTCATAATAGAATTTGTTTTGTTTATTTCTAAAAATAGTAAGAAAGAACTGAAGTGTGCAGTCTTTATAATATTAATAGCCCATTGAAATGAAAATGTTAAATAAAACACGCAGAGAACTGACAAATAAAGAAGATGCACAAGGACTTCTTTGGACACTGACAGGGAGTTGTATATTCTGTTTGGGTTTCCTTTTTTTGGTGGATGGTGACTTTACATACAGCAATTTCTTTCCTAAACTACCTTTGTATATATATTCAGTGAGTCAAAGAACTATTCGTCTTGAAATTAAAAAGAACTTCCTTTTGTAGCATGGAGGTAGCATGTGTACCTTACATCCAAGAGGTGCCAGTTCGAAATTTAGTTACGGTGGGTTGTCTCGATAACGCTTTTCCCAGGGTTTTCCCTCATGCTGAAAGATTAATGTCAGAAAACTCTTAAGGTCCATGGACCCTGGGACTTCAACAATTTCATATATCACATATAACTAATTGAAAGATGTTATTTAAACAAACTTAGGACGTTCCAGCGGCCAATATTTGGGGTAGGCATGAGAAAATAACAATCTTTTCTGTAGTTTTCATATTGTGGCATTTGTCTTGATATTTCTTTGTACTGGATTTATGTTTTGTGGACAACATCATGCGTATTTTTGACATCATTATTTTCACGCATAGAGCAAATGTTTTGGTGAAATTGCGAGGAAAATGGGTTTTAATCACAACCAACATTCCTACCACATACATGAGTATTATTCACTTCCTGTATAACCGAGCGGGTTGGCTCAGGCAGTTCCGTCTGTGGCCCGCATTTGGGAGGTCCGAGTTTGATTCCCGTGACCGATCTACCTGACCCATGGGGTTCTTTTGGGTTTTCGCGGGTCGCCAGAGAAATACTGGGTAGGTAATTACATCCCCTGAAATTTCTGTCTCTCCATTTCATCTCCATTATCATTTTACATATATCTCATCTGGTGTTCTGTTTCAGGGTAGAAGTTTCGACGGCTGTCTCGGCGCTGTATGGCAGGATGATATACTCTGAGTGAGCCAACTTCTTTTCCGGTGCCCCGAATGCTTGGACTGCTTCCTAAACACGTGGGGAGAATTTCCGTTTCCCTGACCTACCAGGGTGGAGGTTTCCATCTTCGTAACTTGTAGAGACCCTGTCAATTGCATTGCTTTAGCTCCTTGGGACGGTCGCCCCTGTCGACTCTCGCCACATCCTTACACTCGGCAACGCCATACTTGGGGCATAGGTACACAACGGAGCAAAGCTATTCCGATGGACGAGGAGGTTGGAGAGGCAAGGGGAACAAAACTCTATGCTCTCCGTAGTATACGTAACCCAAATTGCAGTGCAGTTAAAGTCATAGTTCGTTAGCAATTTGCAGGTTTCTATAAGAAAATCTGCTCTATTAAATGTTTATAAAATAACTGTGTAAAAATCACACATGAAAAATTGAAAATCAGCGCAGTTTTCAATACCTTGTAACCAAAAACCTAGGAAGGAACCCTGGACCACGTAGGTTGCGATATCCAGTGCTTTTATGCATATTACAAATTCAGCTTTATCTCCTAACGAATAGACCTTAGAATTACAAGCAATGAACTTCAATCAAGCCAATTATTATGTACATTATACCTGTTTTGTGCTCTAGCTGTACTTCTGTTTCCGATTCTTTTTCTGGTGTCATTTTAAATTCACATTCAGACAGTTGAATAACTGGTCAAAATGCACAAAGCATGCGGTCGGCAATGTAGCACAATAAACCTAATAACGCTGTTCACACTCACAAAGTGGTCCGATAATAATACACACCCTAGACATTTTCTCATTCCAAATAAACACCCCATACCAATATTACGGAATTCCCGAAATCTACGTTCAAATGCTACACTTCCTAAATTCTAAACGGTGTACATGAAAGAAGGAGTTTAATTACATTTGTATATAATATGCAACAATACTAGCAACAATATTAATCACCAAAAGGTTCTAGGACCTAATCTCTATCGTGGGTTATGTTTCAAAAGTTGCTTATACATTTAGTCCCTTTATCTTTCTTGTAAAAAAAGGAAACGTGTAATTACTTTTATCTTACATTTGGAGCAGGTGGAAAAATAAGCCTTTGTGAAAGTGGATTGAGAAAGTAGTGTGAGTGAAATGTATTAACGTTTTGCTCTAAATATATGTTATGAATAAGACCAATTTGTTGTTATTTTGAATGCCCGATAGGGAAGCAAGCTTTGAATGACCAACAACGGAGCAACGCGTACCTCTGCCCATAGATGGCTCTACCTGTAAAATTGTATAGTCGGAAAGAAAGTTTCTAAATATTCGCAAAGATAAGTAACAGTTTGCAATTATGTTATTTAGATATGAACTTCATTTAATTGATTTCTATAGCATGAAAACGAATAGTAACTATACCATACAGTGAGCTAAAATCTAAAACACTAATAACTGTTTATGGGAAAGGAAGCGTTCGAAAATGATTATTTGTGTAGAGCTAGAGCTTGTGTTTGTTCATTGTAGTATTGGAATAATCTAATTGCATCATTGGCTAACCTGAAATATTTCCATTGCAAAATCAAAAATTACACCAAGTTTCCTATAGAATGTATTCAAATGTGCAGATCCAATAAATTGCAGGTTTGGATGAGAAGGGCCAGACTGCAAAGTTTAATGCTATAGTCAGTATTTGAACCAATGATCTCCCGGTCTCCATGCAGTTTAACTGGTTTAACTATGAAGCCTGGGACTTTAATACTTACACCATAGTAATTTGTCACAAAAGGTGTGTGTCTCATAGCATATGAGAACCCCTAG
Organism: Mantis religiosa; assembly: GCA_030765055.1. Taxonomy (NCBI): domain Eukaryota; kingdom Metazoa; phylum Arthropoda; class Insecta; order Mantodea; family Mantidae; genus Mantis; species Mantis religiosa. The sequence goes on from CM060948.1 coordinate 281,117,768, forward strand.
TAGTCTATCGGGAATATACCTGGCACTTGTCATGTCGGCACGTTGGCCATAGTAGCTCAGTGTTTAAGAGCAACCGGACGGAGATGGGAGCTGTTTCACTCTCTCTCTCTCTCTCTCTCTCTCTCTCTCTCTCTCTCTATATATATATATATATATATATATATATATATATATATATATATATATATATATATATATATATATATATATATATATATATATGTCCTTCCCTTCAAAAGGCAAATCATCCGGGGCTATCTCCACTCTCTTGCGAAGTACGCCAGGGAGAGACACATTATAGACATCCTTATCAAAAAGATCACAGCGTTGAAGGTAAGGTGGTGGAGCGGAAGGGTGTCAGCCCATCAGGTCCCACTGTCACACACCTGTGGCTAGCTTTAGCGCTACCTTATATCCCCGGGTCGCGGTAGAATGTTTTTAGAAACATCTAGAATTGGATTATTACAGAATCGTAATTTCTTGAAGAGTGAGGGCGGCAGAACAAAAAGCAATTTATTCAGCCGGCTTTTGTAGACAGACAGCGTTGACGGTGGCAGCACCCGAGCTGTGTGCGCCAACTACTTTCTCGCCGGCGTGACACTGTGTGTGAGTGAGTGAGTGAGTGAGTGAGTGGGTGGGTGGGTGGGTGAGTGTGGGAGGGAGTGAGTGGGTGAGTGAGTTTGGGAGGGAGGGAGCGAGCGAAGGAGGGAGAAGGGGATAGACCAGCAAAATGCAATTAAACATAAAGTTGTTAGTATCCGTTCATAGCATCAATAAGAAATTTGACTTCTTACTAGGATATAACCAAAACATGAACGCTAATAGGAAACACTAAAACTTCTTAATCTAATGTCATATATATATATATATCCAGATCTCCTTTTCTGGAGGAATTCTAGAACCCTAATAAAGGAGAATGTATGATTATTCTTCCCTTCCTTTCAAGTCAAATGCAAAAATCCATTTCTAATATTTTTACTTTCTTTACTCCGTAGTAGGTAAATATTACATTCCATCTGAAAAAACAGTATGATATTTTATCAGGAATACATGTTTTGAGGCCCACTGAATCTGTGCTAACCATTTTTAAACAAAATGAAATCACTGAAAACAATAGTAAAGGAACATCTCAGGAATTTGTAGTGTAAATAAATACAACATACACTCATAAATACAACATACAAACAATATTTAATATCTAGAGCTGCTGAATCAGGATATTTAAAATATAAGCATCAGGTTAAGTTTCACCCATTTTGATTCTTTCCCGCTCATTCTAAACTTTAACTTTTGCAAAATGTGTCTTTTGTTCAAGCCACATTTGCCATGGGTTCAAAAATTCAAAATCCCTCTGCTTAGAAAGTAAGTAAGTAGTAATATTGGTGTCTATCTGTCAGATATTAAATATTTAACTGTCCCTTTTTCTGAGTACATACACAATTATTTGTTTATTGACAACTCTGCTGCTTACAACTGAAAGGGTTCACCTTAAGTACCTTACAGCATTGATAAATCTTCCGTACATAACTTTTTAACAAGTATGGCAGTGTTTCCTTTTCCCGCTCATGCCTCCACTAACGTCCAATACCCCGCAGAGTTATTTAGAGGCAGTCTAGATGCAATGTTACAGCTCCGACATCTGTCTGGAAAGCCCTGAACTATATGAAGGCATTTGACAGAGATTTGACAGAGATGGCGGCACAGTAGTTATTTAAGCTGCCGTTCAAAATAGAACCAGCAATACAATTCCTACTAAGAAATATCATTCAGTTTATTCATTTAATGCTTTAGATTTCCTTTCTCAAGAGAGGAGTAGACTAGAATAGTTACCATTGTCTTTATTTCTAAAATTATGACTAGTCATGTAGATGTATAGCTATGCTAAGAGCGACGGATTTGGGTATAAGTCGGGTAGGCATCAATGCAAGCTCATCGGTCGTGTTGTGCCGTGGCATCACTATACCCTGTGCTTCGGTCTGCGATGTCTGTTCCCCTAAAGTTGCGCCTCTTTATGGCTCTGGTCCTCCCTATCATGCTCTATGCGTGCGAAGTCTGGGGTATGGCCGCAGGCTCACATCTAGTTCTGCTCCAACGTGCACAGAATAAATGTCTTCGGATTATTTATTCTGTTTGTACAAGGTTCCCCGTGAGATTACTTCATGAGGTTTCATCCCTCCGATATGTGGAGGATGAAATTAGACGCCGGGCGACAAAATTTTTCGAGGGTTTGCCCCAACATCAGAGCGCCCTAGTCAGATCCCTTGGGGATTATGTTCCTTGTGAGCGTCGCTATAAGCGATACCGGTTACCCCGCATGTCTTGCGGTCACTACCCGTAACCACATGATCTCCATTCCAGCCTAAATTAAATTTCAGCTACTCCAAATTTGTTATTATGGAATATTCAAAATTATACATACCTTCTTCCTAGTTTATTAACTAACCCGCCAGCGGTGCTCGCTGTCCGTAGCACCCGGTTCATCATTCCCTGAGGAGCAAAAAGCTACCTCCCTACACTAACCCCACTTAAATTACACCCGTCATTCTGCAACATCCACATCCCGCCTCTACGTGGTTAAGCTCTTCCCAGAGCAGGTACACGATTTGACCACCCTTCGGGCTGTTCCAAACAGCCTGCCAGATTTGTGCTGCTGCTGCTGCTTTAGACGTTTTATCTGCGTCATATTTTGAATTTTTGGAGCGGAATCGTCCTATTAAGTTAGGTCGATTATTATCCGCTATTATCGATTCACAGCACTCTTGGGTCTGACCCATCTAGGTGGCAGCCCGCCTCGGTAGCGTGGTGGTAGCACATCTGCCTCACGTTCAAGGGGTCCCGAGTTCGAATCTCGGTCCGGCTGGTTTACCTGGATAAGGCTTTTCCGGGTTTTTCTTTTATCCTGAAACACGAAAGTTAGGTAACTCTAAGCTCCATGGACCCTGGGCTCATTTGAACATCATGTCACCCATTCCATTCATTGTCCGATATGACTTTACGTTGGAGGACGTAAATTAAAAAGAAAAAGAATCTGTGTGGCAAAGACACCACCATTCCAGGGCAGCCATAGCAAATCTTTTCTTAAACACCTCACGCGTCCAGGCAAAGACCTCTGGGACGATATGTTTTATGAACGCGCGTGCCGATCGTTCAATTTCTTCCTCGCGATCACTGCATGCGATCTGTCCTATTGAGATCAGAGCTGCATTCCAGTGGCAGTTCTCGATGGGAAGACACCCGTCATGCTCCACCTCCACGTTTGCTCGTTTTATTTATTTGTTTATTTATTTAATTTCATTTATGCCCTCCTACGTTAAGTCTATTGGACGATCAATGAAATGGGTTAAATGGGGCTCAAATGAGCCCAGGGTACATAAGGCTTAGAGTTACCCAAAATTCGTCCTTTAGGAAAAGAGCAAACCCCGCAAAAACCCTATACGGGTTACTCCTTATGATCCAGATTCATACTCGGGACCTCTTGAGCCTGAAGCAGGCATGTTCCTAATTACTACTGTATTAAACATGGGAAAATGAGATAGCGATATATTATAGTAAGCTACGCTGTCAATCCCCAGGATCGCAATAGCCCCTCCGTCGTGCGGAATTTGGTTACCCAGGTGTTCTTTTACATGCCAGTAAATTTAATGTTGTAGCGCTATCCCTTTCAAGCACACTTAAAATCTCCCGCCTCGGTAGCGTAGATGGCAGGGTATCTGTCTCACGTTCAATAGTAGGAATTAAACCAATCGTAACTGAAAGCTCGTATACCATACAATTCCAATTTATCTAATAAAATTGTGGTTAACAAGAATAAATTCTTTCATTAGGTGTATAAACAGGCTCACAGTTGTATCATTTTTTTTCAATGCCATTCAAAACTTTTTCAGTAAATTCATATATAGCATTTGTCATTGATTTACTTTTCCTAAATCCAAACTGGTCATTTGATGAAAAATATTTCCAAGAAACAGTACAGTTCTGTTAAAGATAACTGATCCAAGTATTCTGAAAAAATTCTGATTGTATTGCAATAGGCCTATAATTGCTTATTTCTTGTCTATCCTTATGTTTGAAAACTGGAACAACTTTATTAGGAAATTTGCCTGTAATCATTGAGCAATTACAGATATCTGCAAGAAGTTTTAACATTTTACTGTGTATTTTTTTTCTACAGCTGTTGTGCAGTAACTTTTCGTGTATCTCTTAGGTTTAGAATAGTTGCGCTATTACAAGAACAGTATCTTCACCCCCCCCCCCGCCCCAACAAAAAGAAACCTCCTTCTACCAGTCTTTACTAATTCCTGCAAAATGGTATTATGTTTGTCGCCCACTTGAAGTATTAAAATTGCATGATTAAAAAATTACACCAAGATTCATATAGATTGTATTCAAATGTGCAGATCCAATATATTGCTCCTCCAGCAATACCATTCTGTTACAGGGAGAACATACACAGAAGAATTTTTGGTAATTTTCCAGGAACGATGCCTAAGGGACTGTTTCAAGAAAAAAGAATTTGAATGAATAGAGCCAGACTGAAAACTTTAATGCCATAGCCGCGATTTGAACCAATGATCTCCCGGTCTCCGTCCGGTTGCTCTAAACCACTGAGCTACTATGGCCAACATACCGACAACACATTAAATTCTCCAACTGACTCGTATATTACCCGGTGGACCACTAGGGATTCTCATTTACTATGAGCCACGCACCTTTTGCGGCGACTTACTATGTGTAAGTACTTAAGACCAGACTTCATTGTTAATCCACAATGTTTTTTAGGTAAATTCATGGAAAATAATCATTTCTTCCACACTAGAAGTGTGTAGTCTAATATTTGGATGAGAAGAGGCAGATTGAAAAATGCAATGCCATTGCCAGAAGAGAGGAGTTGGAGGAGGAGGAGGAGGAGGAGGAGGAGGAGGAGGAGGAGGAGGAGGAGGAGGAGGAGGAGGAGGAGGAGGCGGAGGAGGAGGCGGAGGAGGAGGCGGAGGAGGAGGAGGAGGAGGCGGAAGAGGAGGATGAGGAGGAAGGAGGAGGACCTGACCAGGCGATCTTACGTGCTGCATTCTGTTTCCAAGGTTGCCAGTTCAAGCCCGGTCTAGTTCGATAGTTTCTACGTGTAGCTAAAAGTGAAATACATCATATTAGTTTTACTGACATTTAAAGAACTCATCCGTCAAACCTTCTACAAGCAGGTGACGATATCGTGATTTTGTGTTTGCATTATCACTATGAACAAAATAATTACTTTATTTATTTCGTTGTTCGTTAAACATACGGGTATTGTTTTTTAATTTGGTGGCTATATTAATTGTAGTAGTATGTCCATATAAGCTGTTTTTGGGAACTGTAACAAAAGAAATAATGTATTTTTTTGGAAACTAGTTACACATAAGTTTTAAGTACCACGCAGTTTATTAGTACATTAATTATCGCTAACCTATGAAAGGTAGAAGTATTTCTTTCCAGATAAAATGTCCACTTTGACTATTGATATGCATTTAAAAAGAAGAAACGGAGATTAAAATAATCTTGGTGTGTGTGCGTGCGCGCGCGCGTGTGTGTGTATGTGTGTGTGCGCGCGCGCGAGAGAAAGGGAGAGAGAGGAAATAACGTCATTAAACAGGATCGATAAATTCCTCAAATGATATTAGAGAGCTGTGTAAAACCACCTACGTTAGATGTGGCAAATTAGTTTTTATCTTGCATTGAGGCTTAAATACGTGTGCGTCGAACTCGCTGGTAAGGTATAAGGAGACTGAACCGTCCTGGCACAACTAACTGGTGGAAACCCATCTCCCTACCGTAGGGCAGTCTTGCTCGTATCGGAATAATTTTTCTCGCGTCTGTACAACATATCTAGACTAATCGCAGTTCCGAACCTCTCCGTAGAAAACGTAACCCTAATTGCAGTGCAGCTTAGGTGATAGCTCGTTAGCAATTTCCAGGTGTCCATAATAAAATCTGCTACTAAATGTATATAAAAATTGCGTAAAAATCACGCATGAAAAATTGAAAGGCAGCCCAGTTTTCAAAACCTGGTGACGAAAAGCCTAGAAATAGACCCTGGAACAGGTAAGTTGCAATATCGCGTGTTTTTATGCATATTACAATTTCAGCATTATCTCCCATTTCAGCTGCCTAGGAATGTTTAAAATGCAAACGAATAGATTGTAGAATTACAAGCAATGAACTGCTATTGCGCTAATTATTATGTACATCATACATGCTTTGTGCACTTGCTGTACTTTTGTTTCCGGTTCTTTTTCTGGCGCCATCTTAGATTCACATTCAGACAGTTGAAGAGCTGGCCAAATTGCGCAGAGCATGCGGTCGGCAATGTAGCACAATAAATCTAATAATGCTGTCCACACTTACAAAATGGTCCGATAATAATACATACCTTGGACGTTTTCTCGTGTCAAATAAAGATCCCGTACTAATATTACGCAAGTCCCTAATTCTATGTTCAAATGCTGCACTTCATAAATTCTAAACGGTGTACATGAAAGAAAGAGTTTTATTGCATTTGTGTATGATATACAAAAATAATAGCAACAATTGTAATCACCACAAGCTGTTTGGAGCAAATCTCTTTCGTGGGTTAAGTTTCAAAAGTTGGTTATATATTTAGTCACTTTATCTTTGTTGTATCAACAAGGAAACGTGTAATAACTTTTATGCTACATTTGGAGCAGGTGGAAAAATAAGCCTTTGTGAAAGTGGATTGAGAAAGTAGTGTGAGTGAAATATTTTAACGTTTTGTTATGAATACACGTTATGAATAAGAGGATTTTGTTGTTAATTTGAATGCCCGACTGCAAAGCAACATTAGAATGACCAACAATGGAGCACCGCTCACCTCTGACTAGAGATGGCTCTACCTCTAAAATTGTATACTCGGAAAGAAGTTTTCTAAATATTTGCAAAGATAAGTAGAAATTTTCAATTATGTTATTTAGATATGAACTATATTTAATTGATTTCTATGGCATGCAAACGAAGGGTAATTATACCATACAGTGAGATCAAATCTAAACAACTAATAATTGTTTATGGGAAAGGAAGCGTTCTAAACAGAATATATATATATATATATATATATATATATATATATATATATATATATATATATATATAGCTAGAGCTGTCTGCTAAGATTTCGATTTGATTTCTAATTTTTTGTAATTCTGCCAAGTTAGCAAGTTTGTGTGATTTAGTTGGACAGTTCAGCTGTCGTTTATGACAAGGAAATGTCACCAAAAAGTATTTTCAGCTTTTTCTTCTTCATGATTTGAACCAATTTGACGGAGAGCGGGAGATACGTCTTTCAACTCCCGGCTATGGCATTGAATTTTGGAGTCTGGCTCTACTCATCGGAACCTTAGCCTACACATGGCTAGTGTGGAAGCCTTTTTTCCCTTCTTTTTGTAATTTAAGTCCTCCAACATTAAGTCATATCGGATGATGAATGGAATAGGTAGGTGAAATGATGCTCAAATGAGCCCAGGGTACATAGAGCTTAGAGTTACCCAACATGCGTCTTTTAGCAGAAGGGAAAACCCCGAAAAAACCTTAAACAGGTAACTCACTCTGACGAAGATTCGAACTCTGTACCTCTTTAGCGTGAGGTAGACACGCTACTACCAGTCTACCGAGGCGGGCAGTGTGGAAGAAATGATTATTTTCGTCATAATAGAATTTGTTTTGTTTATTTCTAAAAATAGTAAGAAAGAACTGAAGTGTGCAGTCTTTATAATATTAATAGCCCATTGAAATGAAAATGTTAAATAAAACACGCAGAGAACTGACAAATAAAGAAGATGCACAAGGACTTCTTTGGACACTGACAGGGAGTTGTATATTCTGTTTGGGTTTCCTTTTTTTGGTGGATGGTGACTTTACATTCAGCAATTTCTTTCCTAAACTACCTTTGTATATATATTCAGTGAGTAAAAAAACCATTCGTCTTGAAATTAAAAAGAACTTCCTTTTGTAGCATTGAGGTAGCATGTGTACCTTACATCCAAGAGGTACCAGTTCGAAATTTAGTTACGGTGGGTTATTTCGTTAACGCTTTATTCCCAGGGTTTTCCCTCATGCTGAAAGATTAATGTCAGAAAACTCTTAAGGTCCATGGACCCCGGGAATTCAACAATTTCATATATCACATATAACTAATTGAAAGATGTTATTTAAACAAACTTAGGACGTTCCAGCGGCCAATATTTGGGGTAGGCATGAGAAAATAACAATCTTTTCTGTAGTTTTCATATTGTGGCATTTATCTTGATATTTCTTTCTACTGGATTTATGTTTTGTGGACAGCATCATGCGTATTTTTGACATCATTATTTTACACGCATAGAGCGAATGTTTTGGTGAAATTGCGAGGAAAATGGGTTTTAATCACAACCAACATTCCTACCACATACATGAGTATTATTCACTTCCTGTATAACCGAGCGGGTTGGCTCAGGTAGTTCCGTCTGTGGCCCGCATTTTGGAGGTCCGAGTTCGATTCCCGTGACCGATCTACCTGACCCATGGGGTTCTTTTGTGTTTTCGCGGGTCGCCAGAGAAATACTGGGTAGGTAATTACATCCCCTGAAATTTCTGTCTCTCCATTTCATCTCCATTATCATTTTACATATATCTCATCTGGTGTTCTGTTTCAGGGTAGAAGTTTCGACGGCTGTCTCGGCGCTGTATGGCAGGATGATATACTCTGAATGAACCAACTTCTTTTCCGGTGCCCCGAATGCTTGGACTGCTTCCTAAACACGTGGGGGCAATTTTAGTTTCCTTGGCCTACCAGGGTGGAGGTTTTCATCTTCGTAACTTGTAGAGACCCTGTCAATTGCATTGCTTTAGCTCCTTGGGACGGTCGCCCCTGTCGACTCTCGCCACATCCTTACACTCGGCAACGCCATACTTGGGGCATAGGTACACAACGGAGCAACGCTATTCCGATGGACGAGGAGGTTGGAGAGGCAAGGGGAACAAAACTCTATGCTCTCTGTAGTAAACGTAACCCAAATTGCAGTGCAGTTAAAGTCATGGTTCGTTAGCAATTTGCAGGTTTCTATAAGAAAATCTGCTCTATTAAATGTTTATAAAATAACTGTGTAAAAATCACACATGAAAAATTGAAAATCAGCGCAGTTTTCAATACCTTGTAACCAAAAACCTAGGAAGGAACCCTTGACCACGTAGGTTGCGATATCCAGTGCTTTTATGCATATTACAAATTCAGCTTTATCTCCTAACGAATAGACTGTAGAATTACAAGCAATGAACTTCAATCAAGCCAATTATTATGTACATTATACCTGTTTTGTGCTCTAGCTGTACTTTTGTTTCCGATTCTTTTTCTGGTGTCATTTTAAATTCACATTCAGACAGTTGAATAACTGGTCAAAATGCACAAAGCATGCGGTCGGCAATGTAGCACAATAAACCTAATAACGCTGTTCACACTCACAAAGTGGTCCGATAATAATACACACCCTAGACATTTTCTCATTCCAAATAAACACCCCATACCAATATTACGGAATTCCCGAAATCTACGTTCAAATGCTACACTTCCTAAATTCTAAACGGTGTACATGAAAGAAGGAGTTTAATTACATTTGTATATAATATGCAACAATACTAGCAACAATATTAATCACCAAAAGGTTCTAGGACCTAATCTCTATCGTGGGTTATGTTTCAAAAGTTGCTTATACATTTAGTCCCTTTATCTTTCTTGTAAAAAAAGGAAACGTGTAATTACTTTTATCTTACATTTGGAGCAGGTGGAAAAATAAGCCTTTGTGAAAGAGTGTATTGAGAAAGTAGTGTGAGTGAAATATATTAACGTTTTGCTATAAATATATGTTATGAATAAGACCATTTTGTTGTTATTTTGAATGCCCGATAGGGAAGCAAGCTTTGAATGACCAACAACGGAGCAACGCGTACCTCTGCCCATAGATGGCTCTACCTGTAAAATTGTATAGTCGGAAAGAAAGTTTCTAAATATTCGCAAAGATAAGTAACAGTTTGCAATTATGTTATTTAGATATGAACTTCATTTAATTGATTTCTATAGCATGAAAACGAATAGTAACTATACCATACAGTGAGCTAAAATCTAAAACACTAATAACTGTTTATGGGAAAGGAAGCGTTCGAAAATAATTATTTGTGTAGAGCTAGAGCTTGTGTTTGTTCATTGTAGTATTGGAATAATCTAATTCTATCATTGGCTTACCTGAAATATTTCCATTGCAAATTCAAAAATTACACCAAGTTTCCTATAGAATGTATTCAAATGTGCAGATCCAATAAATTGCCCTCCAGCAATACTATTCTGTTACAGGTAGAACATACACAGATATAAGTTTAGTAATTTTACGGAAACGACGCCTAAGAGACTGTTTAAACAAAAAAGAATTTTAATGTATACAGCCAGACTGAAATATTCAATGCTATAGCCGGGATTTGAACCAATGATCTCCCGGTATCCGTGCGGTTGCTCTAAACCACTGAGCTACTATGGCCAACATGCCCACATAACTTTAAATTTTCCAACTGACTTGTATATTTCCCGGTGGACCACTATGGGTTCTCATAAGCTATGAGACACGCACATTTTGCGGTGACTGACTGTACTGTAAGTACTTAAGTCCCAGGCTTCATAGTTAAACCACTATGTATGTTAAGTAAGTTGATGTAAAATAATCATTTCTTCCACACTAGAAGTGTGTAGGCTCAGGTTTGGATGAGAAGAGCCAGACTGCAAAGTTTAATGCTATAGTCAGTATTTGAACCAATGATCTCCCGGTCTCCATGCGGTTTAACTGGTTTAACTATGAAGCCTGGGACTTTAATACTTACACCATAGTAATTTGTCACAAAAGTGTGTGTCTCATAGCATATGAGAACCCCTAGTAGTCTATCGGGAATATACCTGGCACTTGTCATGTCGGCACGTTGGCCATAGTAGCTCAGTGTTTAAGAGCAACGGGACGGAGATGGGAGCTACGTGGCTCAAACCTTGGCTATGGCATTGAATTTTTGAGTCTGGCTCTACTCATAGGAACATCAGCCAACACATGGCTGGTGTGGAAGATCTGTTTCTCTCTCTCTCTCTCTCTCTCTCTCTCTCTCTCTCTCTCTCTCTCTCTCTCTCTCTCTCTCTCTCTCTCTCTCTCTCTCTCTCTCTCTCTCTCTCTCTCTCTCTCTCTCTCTCTCTCTCTCTCTCTCTCTCTCTCTCTCTCTCTCTCTCTCTCTCTCTCTCTCTCTCTCTCTCTCTCTCTCTCTCTCTCTCTCTCTCTCTCTCTCTCTCTCTCTCTCTCTCTCTCTCTGTGTAATTTACGTCCTCCAATATTAAGTCATATAGGAAGATTGTTGAAAAAGGTAGGTGAAATGATGCTCAAATGAGCCCAGGGACCATAGAGCTTAGAGTTATCAGGCAATAACAATAAAAATAACTATAGCAATAGCAACATCAACAGCAACAGCAATAATAATAAAAAATACTGCTACTGCTACTAAAAGCTGACCAGGAGATCTTACGTGCTTCATTCTGATTCCAAGGTTGCTAGTTCAGACCCGGTCTAGTTCAACAGTTTACACGTGTAGCGAAAAGTGAAATACATCATATCAGGTTTACTGACATTTAAACAACTCATCCGTGTAACCTTCGACATGCCAGTGACAATAACGTGATTTTGAGTTTGAACTGTCACTATCAAACAAAATAATTATTTTATTTATTTCGTTGGTTGTTGAATATATAGGTTATAGTTTTTAATTAGTTGGCTATATTAATTGTAGTATTATGCCCATATAAGCTGTTCTTGAGAACTGCAGCAGAGAAAACCATGTATTTTCTTTTTTTGTAAACTAGCTGCACTTAATTTTAAATACCATGCAGTTTATTGGTATATTAATTATTGCTAACAAGTGAAAGGTAGATGTATTTCTTTTGAGATAAAACTACCTCCTTTGACTATTGAAATGCATTTAAAAAGAGGAGAGGGACATTAAAATGTTTGAGGTGTATGTATGTTTGAGTGTGCGCGAGACAGAGAGAGGGAGAGAGAAGAGATAACGTTATTAATAAAAGGATCGATTAATTCCTAAAATGATATTAGAGTGTTGTACAAAACCACCTACGTTTCATGTGGCAAAATTGTTATTATTTTGTATTGAGGCTTAAATATGTGTGCGCCGAACTCGGCAGAGTCTGGCAGAAGCTGAATAGAATCCTTACCTTATAATAGATGCTGGAAATGTTAATCTTCTACTTTCAAACATGCAGCATATCTCGTATATATATTCTCGCTCACTCTCTGAAGTTGAGCAGCAGGTATTCTTGTGATTCCTGGCACAATGTTTTCCCAAAATTCCTGTAGTGTATCAGGATTGGAACTGTACATGTCTGTTGAAACTACGCCTTATTGCTACACACCTGTGCAAGCGTTAAAGCCAAATGATCCCCCTAAAGGTGTGAGTTATTGTAACACGTTTTTCCAATCCATAGAAGGGGCTTTCATTGACCCACAGCTTTTGTTTTTCACTGATGAATCTTCATTTCATTTAACTGGACTTTTGAATACTCACAGCAGTCGATACTGTGCTTCAGAAAAACCTGTGCTACTGGATGAAAAGCCATATTATGATCAGAAAATTGGGTCGTGTGGCTTGCGATAAGGGCTAGAAGAATAATAGGGCTTATATTCTTTGGTGAAACAATAAATGCAGAGCAATATCAATGGTTAATTCTGAGGCCATTTTTGAATTGCTTAACAAAAGAAGAGAAATCGCATGTTGGTTCCAGCAAGATTTTGCAACAGCACATACTACTGCCAAATCATTAAATACAGTAAGAGAGATGTTCAGTGACAGAATAATTAGTGTTGATTTGTGGCCCTCTCATTCTCATGACCTAATGAGCTCTGAATTTTATTTATGGGGTTCTCTAAAAGACAAAGTATATCATTCCAATCTTCGCACACTACAGGAACTTAAGCAAAACATTATGAATAGCCGCTGCTGAGCTTTGGGAGAGTGAGCAAGAGCATATACACGAGATATGCTGCCTGTTTAAGAGTAGAAGATCAACATTTCCAGCGCCTCTGCCAGCATAAGTTCTCCAGCAACTGTTGGCTGTTTCACGCAGTAGAGAGTGGTCGTGAGTGGGTTTGATTATAATTTAACTACCTGGTATGTAAATTAGGATTGCTGATACATTCATATAGCTGACAGCCATTTGATATGATCTGCAGCTCCAAAAGGACATGTTTACAGTTTAAATCTTCTAGCAGCAGAGTTGAACCAGTTGATTAAAAAGACATTGAGAAGTACGACATGTTAAATTGACAGGATGGAAATTTGTGAACAGATAATACAAAATCATTTTTATCATGACTATTTTAATTGCAGTTATTTCTAGGGCTGATGAATCAGGCAGCAGTGAGTTATATTGCATATTATTATTATTGCTACTCCTTTAGAAGCTGTTTGTGCTCTTTTATCCTTCTTGTAGATTTTATATTCAGAAATATTAAACAGCACTGCAGAATGTCCTGTACAGACCGTACATAAAGCAAAACATAGTTATCTTAACAGATTCAAAATCAGCCATAGATGGGATTGTAAACTATAAAAACAAAACAACAAGAAACATCAAAGAAATAAGAAGTTTAATTAAAGCTGTTGAATCAAGAAACCATGTCACTCTGCAATGGATTCCAGCCCATGTTGGACTTTTAGATAATGAGCATGCTGACCAACTTGCAAAAAAAGGTGCAATTCAAAATATAAAACCTGTAAGACAAACTGAAATTAATAAAGAATTAAACAACGTTAGGCTACATTTTAAAAGACAGCAGAGACTTGATGAAGAAGATAAACTAAAAGACAAGGATTATAAGAACATTGGAGACAAAACTGACATACAAAAACTACCAAGAAAAACTGCAGTGGCCCTATTTAGAATGGAAACTGGCCATGATTGTCTTGCAGAACACCTTTATAAAATACACTGCATATCTACACCCAAATGTACTATCTGTAGAGAGGATGTCATCATGAACAAACACCATTTGGACAAATGTAATGGTCTCAAAAGTGGGAACCTACAGGCTTTATATTGGGAAGCCAGGAGGAAAATGATGCAAATCAACTAATCCCCAGTGCCATTAGTCAACGACAACAACAACAACAACAACAACAACAACTTTCTTTTTCCCAATGATTTTTCATTGTGACATGAAATACATGATCTCTTCTCCATTATCTGACTAAATAGCTTTTGTATTTCAATGTCTTCAAATCTTCTTCTAATAATCTTCCAAAAACCTTTCTTGTTTGTTTCTCTTTTTCTTCAAATATCCCCCATACCATTAGTTTTCCAGATTATTTTTTTAGCTGCTTAAGTAAGGTTTTTAACCTAAGCCATTATTTGAAAAAATGAAATAGTGATTATATCACTTAACACACCTCGAAAATCAGTGAAGTGTAAGTTTTACTCTAGGTTAATATTAGACAGACCTTTTTACCCCCAAACTATTCTTATATCTTACAGGCTAGCTTTTTCATGCATTTTTTAAGTCTCTGGTAAATATTTTAAATTTAGAATAAAATGGGGGAACGAATTGCGGATGGTATATTAATATAGTGTAATGTATGTCAGACTACTTTAATCCTGATGTGAACAGCTGGGAAGGGAGGGAGAAGAGGACAGCAATAGTGAAACAGATGACCATTAGGAACATGGTTGTTCAGGGCAGGTAATAGATGTTATTTTCTATTTGTAAATCTTCGCTGACCTTATAAGAGCCTAAACAGCCATTTATCTCTCTCTCTCTCTCTCTCTCTCTCTCTCTCTCTCTCTCTCTCTCTCTCTCTCTCTCTCTCTCTCTCTCTCTCTCTCTCTCTCTCTCTCTCTCTCTCTCTCTCTCTCTCTCTCTCTCTCTCTCTCTCTCTCTCTCTCTCTCTCTCTCTCTCTCTCTCTCTCCCTCTCTCTCTCTCTTCCCTCCCAGACGTTTACATCAGGATTGAAGTAGTCTGACATAAGGTATAGGCATAATTCATTTAGAATTAAAATGCTATAGGGCACTTAAGTCGAGCTAAGTCAAGCAGTGAGCAGCGAAGCAAGAAGCTAGTGACCTTATTTAGTTTGTTTACCTTATGTGGTTCATATTTTGGTACTTTTTAGGCACACAAGTTCACTGTATGATTTTTGAAGCTTAGCAAAACTAGTCCATAATGAAACTTTGACTTTAACTTTTTAATTATATCAGAATCATAAGTTCATCTGCATATTTGGAAATATTTTAAAATAAGAATAAGTAGGTGATAAGTTTTTCAGGATATGAAGGTCTCCAAATGCTATAATCTCGTGACTTAAAGCAGATTTTAACTTGAAACATAAACCTCTTATTCACCTCATGAGAAAAATAAATATGAAATTAACAGTTGTTCTAATGCAGTTGCAAGTATCGTAAGAAATTTGCAACATTTCTACTTATAGGTAAATAGAAGGTAAAGTAATGTTCGGAAACTAAAAAAAGATATGTGTTTGATTACTTTTGCTAATACAGACTCACAGAGTGCAGAAGTGCCTGCAGAAACTGCTGCGAGCTCTTCATAAGGATCGCCATCACACCATTTCCCACTACCGACATCTGTTGAGTTCAAGCTTTGAGCTGGTAGAACGAGAGAAGGCACTTACTCTTGAACATCTTACAGATATAGATAAGATGGTGAATCAATCTCTACAGATGCTTGCCAGGTAATATACATAGAGTATTGTAAGAAATTATGAAAAAGGTAATTCATTTGCTTGGCCATTAGTAAGAAATTATGGTCATTCCTTATAATGTCAGTAAGAGTCAAGCTTCTGCAGCCTCACTTATGGAGAATCACATATAATATAGGACATATCAAATCAATTTGATGGGTTAATCTCAAAGAAAAGGGTGAAGAGTAATTGACACAATATGCTTGTTTTCATAAGTTGATCAGGATGTAAGACAAAATCACTTTTTTCTGAACATTACTTTCTTCCTGTTTCTTGCCATTTAACTACTAATATGTGTTTCAAATGGGATGTTATTTGTTCTTGAATGCTATTAGGTAAGCAACCTCCCGTTCAACCTGAAGGTACTTCGGTAACCTTTAAATTAAGTCCCAATCAAAAAACCTTCATCACCTTCATCCGACAAACTCAATTCTAATCCTACCTGCGGTAAAACCCTTAACGGGTGGGCACGCAGCAAAAATCTTCTGGCTGTATACCAGCCAGCCAGCACGAGTGAGCGAGTGTGAAATATTGATTAGGGCAATAATATTCACCAGATGACTTCTTTGGATCTTTTAATTTCAGCTTTAGCGGTACCGAAGCCAAGGTACACCTGCGTCAAAGTATTCTTCGATATATAGAAACATCACAATTACAAATGCCTGAGTGGGTGTGTAGCTGCCAACGTTACAACGTCACTTTCAGCTGCCCCTTTAGGCAAATAATTCGAATGCCTCGTGTTCGTTAAACAAAGATTGAATAAACTTGCCTAATTATCAAGCAGGAGGTGGAGAGCTCGAGTAAGAGTGACCAAAGTCAAAATATAAATCAAGCTGAAATGATCTCGGTACTTTGTGTGTGTGTGTGTGTGTGTGTGTGTGTGTGTGTGTGTGTGTGTGTGTGTGTGTGTGTGTGTGTGTGTGTGTGTGTGTGTGTGTGTGTGTGTGTGTGTGTGTGTGTGTGTGTGTGTGTGTGTGTGTGTGTGTGTGTGTGTGTGTGTGTGTGTGTGTGTGTGTGTGTGTGTGTGTGTGTGTGTGTGTGTGTGATTTATGTCCTCCAACGTCAAGTTGACATTCGTCTTGAAGGATAAGGGAAAACTCCGGAAAAACTTTATCCAGGTAACTCATCCTGATAGAGATTCGATCTCGGGACCCCTTGAACGTGAGGCAGACATGCTGCCAAGGCGGGCGTGTGTGATCTCGTTGTATTAATAGGTGTTGTTATAACGTACAAAAAGAAAATACACAATAACATTATTATAAAAGCTTTGCCGAATATTATTCTTATTGAAGCATATACCGTGCAATAAAGAGTTAAACATTTAACTTTCAAAAGCTTCCTTTATTTCTCTTGTATCTTACTTAAATGTATAACGAAGGTACTTGTTTAAACACTTTTTCTAAATGTTAAGCATTTGGAGAAATAAGTTTCGTGGAAGAGTGCAGAGAGAAAGAGGTGTGAGTGTAATACGTATTTTTACAGTTGTACGTATATTTAATACGTGGGATGATGTAGTTGCATCAATTGCCCGCTAGGAATTGAACTGTGTTTGGCGAGGTGCCTTGCTGTCCAGAGATGGCTCCACTTGTAATATCTCGAAGCGCTAATGAATATCTGCAATTATTTAAAAAGTGTTACTACTAATTTTGATTACTTTCTGTGTATGTAGCTCAGATTTATTTGGTATCCAGGGCTTTTAAAGAAGGAGTAGCTCCTGTGTGCACTGAGAGAATCTCGAACAAATGCATAACTGTTTATGAGAGCGAAAGTCATTTAAAATGGATATATATTCATACTTCGATCTTGCGCTATAAAAAGTCACCAATGAGTCTCAGGAACAAGATCCTCATTTACCAACAAATACTGAGGCCGGCGATAACTTATGCATGTCAGGTATGGGGTGCTGCAGCCCCCTCAAATTTATATAAACTCCAGGTCCTGCAAAACCGATATTTAAGAATTGCTACAGGTGCTGAGTGGTACATCCCAAATAACAACATACACCAAGATCTTTCATTTCCCAAGCTCACCACCTACATCCAAAAACTCTCACATAAATTCTACTCTGACCTACCTTCTAGTTTCAATCAACTCATCAGGGGTCTCGGGGAATATGATATAGACCCCGGGGCTACCTACAAACACCCCAGAACCTCTCTAGGCACATCATTAACCTATCACTCTCATATTGAATTTCATCCCTTCTCTTAAAACCCAATTCATCAGAACAAAAACCAGCCATCAAACCACCATCTGTTATTCATCCTTCTTAAAATGCCAGTAAGGGACACTGTCCCGGGATGGCAATAAGTCGAAGGCCCCTGTTCCATGGAGCAGGGTTCACCTTCAACGACACCTCTGTGCTGCTGCTGCGTGAAATATATATTAGGACAATCGCAGCTTGACAACATATTTTGTTGGAACTGATAATTTAAACTTTACGGTGTCGAAGCCAAGGTACACCTGAATAAATGTGTTCTTCGAATTTTAGAACCATCACAATTACAAGGCATAATTGGAATTCAGTACACTTTAAGTGATCGTCACATGTTTTAAACCTGGTGGCTATGTGACATCTTTCAATTTCACACTTTTTAATGTGCAGGGGTGAAAAGTGAATAACGGCTTACTGTTTTGAATGAGAAAGATTTGAGTATTGTAAAAGTTTAACATATACCATGACATGCTTTGGGAAATTATTTACTGCTCCAAAAATGAAGAAAAAATAAATTCTACACTTTTTGCGAATTGAGATACTGTCTAACTCTTACAGTTTACCAGTTATACAAAGGTCATTCAAAGTGAAGAGGACTTCTGAGGACATTCGCAGAAAATTGAACATGTGTATTTTTTTTTATTAAAACTTTTGAGTCAAGATTTCTTTAAAAGTAAGTCCTGTTGGTAAATGTTTTAAATAAAATTTAGTCTAGATTTAATGGGGAATTCATTTAAAAGATGTGTTTCATCCTTTGAAAATATTGAATTTAATTACCAAATTTCATATTTTACATCTCTTTGTTTCTGAGTCGATCTATTTACGTGCACATACACACACACACACACACACACACACACACACACACACACACACACACACACACACACACACACACACATACACGACACACACACCTTTCTAAAAATAACTTTTTCAATATTAAAGAAGTTTCTAAACATGTATTCATAGTGAAATCTCGATATACGATTATTAGGTGGAATACAATACTTCCAAAACTTAAAAGATAAGAATAAAAATAAAAATGTGGATAATGTCTGTCAGGTGTTCTTAATATATAATTACTCGCTATTTGCGAGTAGATTCATAGGTTTTGCTGAACCTACTTGTGTTTTATTTTTGAAATGCGTAACTTAATTTTATAGGTCGGCGATTATCATGTTTTTAATAAGGCTGTAGTGTTACGTGATAGTTGTAGCATTTTCTTGGCTTTGTAATTGTGAAATAAGTAGCACCCCAATTTTCAGGCAGTGTATTCCATCATTTTAGGTTTCTTTAATTTCTTAAATAGTCTTTTGGATTAAAATAAGTTTTTAAGTGTTTTGCTTGTTTAACAGTACATGTTTTTACAATTTTGCTTTTTTCGCTACCTATTTGTAAGATGTATTCATAAATTATTCCACAACAGTACAAATTGTAAAATATGTTCAAAGACCGAAGAAATAGAGTTTCCTGTTTGCTTTGTAGGTTATTTTTGGCACCGCATACATACTTACATTTTCTGTGGTAAACGATTTGCTGTCATTACGCAACACATTCTTGTATGACGAAAACTTTCAGCAGAACATTGCGTCACTGGGGCGTAGACCATTGAGGCCGGTGCAAACAGGTTCTAGGTTCTAGGGGTAACTTTCCTGCATCTTTTTCTCCCTGTAATACTGAGTTTTGATTTTCATGTCTTCAAAACCAGGATTTAGCTAAATAAAGTTGTGGTACTTCGAAGAACTTGCAGTTCCCACTGGTCAAGTTATTTGATTTCTTTAACCATTGTCACAGATATCTCGAGCATCTTTCAGTGGCAAAGTTGTACTTTCCAACCGGAGAATTGCTTTTGATATAAAACCAAAATGTGTCTTATTATAGCCAAGGGAAGCTGCAAGAGTGGGGATCTCGAGTTATCTCTTAGCCTTGGCAATGGAAGCAGCGCTGTAAATGTCATTAATATACTAAAATGAGATATCAAAACTAACAAAGACAGAATACTATCAAGACTCAAATCCCTCTAACAGAACACATGATTGTTTTGTAGTAGTTAAGAACTATGGTCAGGAGATGGCGTGGGTGTAGAAAACATAGTTTAGGCCGCAGAAAACGAGACTACTTGATATGACGTTCCACTTTCCTCAGTCCGCCTCGGTAGCGTAGATGGTAGCGAGTCTGCCTCACGTTCAAGAGGTCCCGAGTTCGGGTTTTGCTCAAAATGAGTTACCTGGATAATGATTTTTCCAAGGTTTTCCCTTATCCTGAAACACAAATGTAGGGTAACGCTAAGCTCTATGGACCCTCGGCTCACTTCGAGCATCATTTCACCCATTCCATTCATCGCCGGATATGAGTTAACGTTGGAGGGCAAAAGGAACTGTGTACATTTGAGCTTCTTGGAGTCAGCGGCAATGCTTGTATTTTTCGTATTTGGCTTCTCTCGGCGCCAAATAAAAAAAAAAACGTGAAATGTGCTGAGTCCCAATTATTCCTTTACGGTAGGCATCAGCTGCCAACGTTACAACAGCTTTTAACCCTTTATCGCCCAAACTACACAGCCGCTTATACCGGTTTTCCTCCAAAACTTACATTGATTTTCGGGTCACTTTCAGCTGCCCCTTTAGGCAAATAATTCGAATTTCTCGTGCTCGTTAAACAAAGATTGAATAAACTTGCCTAATTTTCAAGCAGAAGGTGGACAGCTAGAGTAAGAGTCACCAAAGTCCAAATATAAATCAAGCTGAAGTGATTTCGGTTCTTTTTGTGTGTGTGTGTGTGTGTGTGTGTGTGTGTGTGTGTGTGTGTAATTTACGTCCTCCAACGTCAAGTCATATCGGACGGTGAATGAATTGGGTGAAATGATGCTCAAATGAGCCCAGGGTCCATGGAGCTTAGAGTTACCTGACATTCGTCTTGAAGGATAAAGGAAAACTCCGGAAAAAAAATTTATCCAGGTAACTCATCCTGACCGAGATTCGATCTCGGGACCCCTTGAACTTGAGGCAGACACGCTACCATCTAAGCTGCCAAGGCGGGCTTGTTTGATCTCGTTGTATTAATAGGTGTTGTTACAACCTACAAAAAGAAAATACACAATAACATTATTATAAAAGCTTTGCCGAATATTATTCTTATTGAAGCATATACCGTGCAATAAACAGTTAAACATTTAACTTTCCAAAGCTCCCTTTATTTCTCTTGTATCTTACTTAAATGTATAACAAAGGTACTGGTTTAAACACTTTTCCTAAATGTTAAACATTTGGAGACATAAGCCTTCGTGAAAGAGTGCAGAGAGAAAGAGGTGTGAGTGTAATACGTATTTTTACAGTTGTACGTATATTTAATACGTGGGATGATGTAGTTGCATCAATTGCCCGCTAGGAGTTGAACTGTGTTTGGCAAGGTGCTTTGCTGTCCAGAGATGGCTCCACTTGTAATATCTCGAAGCGCTAATGAATATATGCAATTATTTAAAAAGTGTTACTACTAATTTTGATTACTTTCTGTGTATGTAGCTCAGATTCATTTGGTATCCAGGGCTTTTAAAGAAGGAGTAGCTCCTGTATGCACTGAGAGAATCTCGAACAAATGCATAACTGTTTATGAGAGCGAAAGTCATTTAAAATGGATATATATCCATACTTCGATCTTGCGTGAAATATATATTAGGACAATAGCAACTTGACAACATATTTTGTTGGAACTGATAATTTAAACTTTACGGTGTCGAAGCCAAGGTACACCTGAATAAATGTGTTCTTCGAATTTTAGAACCATCACAATTACAAACTGGTTCTCGGCGGCCTCAGAACAAGTCGCCGTATGGGTTTTAGAAGAACCCCAAATACAATAAAAAAAACCATACCCAGAATTATAAACCCATGTAAATTTAGAGCCTGTAAGCCGGGTCCAATGTACCGGCACCAGGCAAATAAGTTATAAATAAAAAACCTAAGCCTGAAATATATATTAGGGCAATAGCAATTCAACAGGTTATTTACCTTTCCTGTATGTACTCTTCACCAACGACTTCCCCGTGGACGCCAGATGCAAAGTTGCGATGTATGCTGACGACACCGCAATATACAATCATAATAAAAATCCACGTTTTGGCAGCGGTACATTGACCGCTTCCTTTCACGGCTTCATGACTGGAAAATCAAAATTAATGTGAACAAATGCCAGCTTATACATTTTACAAAGCGGCGCCCTTTGGCAATGGACCTAACGGTCGATGGTCAAATATTGCACTGTCGTCAGCAGGTCAAGTACCTCGGCGTGACGTTGATACGCACGATGCATTGGACCACCCACATAAGAGGTAGCGCCAACAAAGGGCGGCAGCGATTAAAGATGTGCGCCCCCATATTTAGGAGCAAACAGCTAAAGCTGCACTCGAAGATAATCCTATATAGATCCTTTATTTTATCCGTGGTGCTGTACGCCTGCGTAGTCTGGGCCAACGCCTCCAACACCGCCCTGAAGTATCCCCAAACCCTACGAAACCTTTCCCTAGGCAAAATCCTGTCTGCTCCTATCCGAACAACAACTGCCACCGTTCACCAAGAAACCCACGTCCCTTACATCAACGAGGCCATCAGCAAGCGTGCGTCTTCCATCTGGGCGCGCATCCGACACCATCAAAACCCCACCAATATTGGGAAAGGCGAACCCAAGCACCAAAAACGCCAGAATCAAAGCATATTGAAGAAAAACAAAAATAAAAAACAACACGACTGCAAAATTATGCGCGCCCAACCCCTCCTGGCTCAGGCCTCGCTCCCCGGCAGAGGCCGCCATCATCGGCAGCCCAGGAGTCAGCTACCCGCTGCCGCACAGCCTAACTGCGAACATTGTAAATATTGTACATAGCCAAGTCTGTACAGCGTAGTGCGTGTGATATTGGGACGTACGTGGTATGCCCAGGGAGGTGTGTGTGTGCGCGCGCGCAAGATAAGCGCAGCGTAAATATGTAAATATAAAAACAAGAAAAAGAAAGACAGAGACAAATAACGAGATAAAACTGGTTCTCGGTGGCCTCACAACAGGTCGCTGTATGGGATTTAGAAGAACCCCAAAGACAATAAAAAACATACCCAGAAGTATAAACCCATGTAAATTTAGAGCCTATAAGCCAGGTCCAATGTACCGGCACCAGGCAAGTAAGTTACAAATAAAAAGCCTTAAGCCTTAAAGCCTTTCTGAACCTGAAACTTTTAGACTGATTTCTGCTTACATATAGTTTCAATTTTTGGAGTGGAATCGTCCTATTAACTTAGGTCGATTATTATCCGCTATTATTGATTCACCGCACTCTTGGGTCTGACCTATCTAGGTGACAGCCCGCCGCGGTAGCGTGGTGGTAGCATGTCTGCCTCACGTTCAAGAGGTCCCGAGATCGTCTCTCGATCAGGCTGGGTTATTTGGGTAAGCTTTTTTCGGGGTTTTCTTTTATCCTGAACGACAAAAGTTAGGTAACTCTAAGCTCCATGGACCCTGGGCTCATTTGAACATGATTTCACCCATTCCATCCATCGTCCGATATGACTTGACGTTGGAGATCGTAAATTACAAAAAGAAAAAAAATCTGGGTGGCAAAGACACCACCATTCTAGGGCAGCCATAGCAAATCTTATCTTAAACACCTTACGCGTCCAGGCAAAGACCTCTAGGACGATATGCTTTCTTAACGCGCGTGCCGGTCGTTCACCGCAAAAACCTTATACGGGTTACTCGTTACGATCCAGATTCATACTCGGATCCTCTTTAGCCTGAGGCGGGTATGTTCTTAATTACAGCGGTATTAAACATGGGAAAATGAGATAGCGGTATACTATAGTAAGCTACGCTGTCAATCCCCAGGATCACAATAGCCCCTCCGTCGTGCGGAATTTGGTTTCCTAGGTGTTATTTTACATGCCAGTGAATTTATTGTTATGGAGCTATCCCTTTCAAGAACACTTAAAATCTCCCGCCTCGGTAGCGAAGATGGTAGCATATCTGTCTCACGTTCAAGAGTTCCCGAGTTCGATAGTCGGTCAGGATGAGTTTACCTGGATAAGGTTTTTGCCGGGGTTTCTTCCCTCATTCTAAAAAGACAAATATCGAGTAGCTCTAAGCTGCATGGACCCTGGGGTCATTTGAGCATCTTTTTACTCATTGCATCCATCGTCCGATATGACTTAAAATGTAAAAGAACGTAAATTACAAAAAAAAATTAATAAAATAAAAGAAAACTTAGAATCATCGGGATGGGTTGGATAACAGTGTTAGAAATGGAATGGCAACACCTAAACGACCGAGAGACACTTCTCAATCGCGAGAGTTTGCCGTGAGAAAGTGACACACGTTATATTTGTGTAAAAGGAAGGCTGGTTGTACGTCAATATTGAGCTAAGGATTTAATGCGAAAAGAAGAACGTTTTGTTTAACAGTACTTTGTTGCCTTTTGGCACAAGATCTTCCCCTTTCAGATAGGTTTAGCGATTGTGTAGAATCTTTGGTGTTTGCAGATGCTTGTTTAATGGAAAACTTGTAGAATCTGCCTGCTCTCTATTGTGTCAGGCTCTGCTCATTTCTTTCAGAGGGAAGCCTTCTCTCAACAGTATGCCCAAGTAGTTAAGCTTAAAATTGTTACTAACCTTTGTGTGTTTCCTTCACCTCAACCACTCTTTCGTGTGAGGTGTCCTGTCATTCTGTCATTATCCTGGTTAATCCAAAACGGAAGCAGGAAGTTTTCGTTCCAAGTACTTCACACTTAAAACATTTTAAAATCTAATGACTATTGAAGAAGAATTACATAAACAATAATAAGTAGTTGTTTTTATCAACAAGTTTTATTAAGCTAATGTGTAACCTAAAATAGAACTATCTAAATGAGTGTCCCCACGTACTGGGACCTGATATTCCATATCTACCAAGGCACACCCTATACTTTTTCTCTTGTAGGAAAAAGCGGTGGTTGGTTGTTATCAAATGTTAAGCAGTTGGTAATGTAGTCATTCTCTCTCTTGCACTCCAGTATTTTGATGCTATGCTGGTAAGTTGACTAAATGTTGGGCAGCGAAGTACGTAGTTTCCATTCATATCTTATTAAGTATATAGAAAGGACACAGGGGAGATCTCACCATTTACTGCTCGGACATCTGTGTGGAGAGTCCTGTACTATTTGAAGGCATTTCACAGAGATGGCGGCACAGTAGTTTTTGGACTGTCTTTTAAAATAGAAGCAGAAATACATTTCGTACTAAGAAATATCAGTCAGTTTATTCATTTAATGCTCCTACACAGTATTGTTTTGGTAGTTTATTTATTCTAGTGGTATCGTTACATACATTGTCCCAGAGCTTTTAATATATTATCTTCTTTTACTTTTTTATTACCTGTATGTTGATGTATGTAATTACTCTTTTAATAGAGTAATAGCACGGTGGCTGAAATGTATCTCACCTAATTGCACTGCCTCTTTTGGCTAGAAAGTCACCTGTTTCATTACCATGTATTCCGCAATGTGTTAGTGTCCACTGAAGAATTGATATTTTATTTAAATTAATTAAGCATTTTATGAATATATGGTGTTCGGCAATATGTAGGCTTTTAGGAGTTGTTGGAGAGGACGTGGAATGTGGCAGTTATACCAGGAGCATAAATAACACAGACACACACACACGCGCGCGCGCGCGCGCACGCACGCACGCAATGAATCTTAACTCACTTTAATCTCTCTCCCTGGTTGCAATAACATAACATCAGATACACACACACGCTCGCGACTGGACATTGAAGATCTGAATGTCAGACCTTCGGTCTTAAACCAGATCAGGGCTAGGCCCTCTACTGGCAGTGTAGTGTTTTGTAAGAAAGGATAATATACGGCAGAAGATGAGGTTGGAGCTATATATAAGCCATCTGATGTATTATTTTATGTGCATAGAAGCAGTCTCGGACGTTTGTAGCGCTCTCCAGGTTCGATGTCGTACTCACCTACAGGAGCAGTTTTGTACGCAGAGACATGACTGATCGTCGGTTATAGAGAGGGTAGTGCATACCCATTCTTTTGGTAACTTTATTAGCCACATATGTAATGTGGTTTCTACACGTCAATTTGATGTCGAGTAGAACACCAAGATACTTAACGTAAGTTTTCCAATGGACGTCCTCACCAGCTACCGAATTGGTGGAAGATGCGCTATTCGTCTTCGAGAGAAGGTGATGGCCTGGCTCTTCTGTGGCCGGACGCGTAGGCGCCAACGTTTGAACCAGGTGGTGAGGAGACCAGCATATTGTTGAATCCTGCAAGTACACAGGTTGAGCTCTGATGATGTGGAGGTGGCAGCTTTATCGTCCGCAAAGAGATACAGCGAGCAGCGTGGCAGGGATGGTAGGTTGTTGATGTATAGAAGGAAGAGAGTGGGTGCCAGGACACTACGTTGGGGAACATCAGATGGCGTTACAGTGCAGAATCAGTTTCCCAAGTTCTCACTAGATGTCGGTTTCCCCACATCCTCCCCATCCTCGTCACTTCCGATTTCCAAAGAAATTTGTCCAGATGAATGGTTCCGACCATCTCAGAGCCGTTTGTTGTCCTTAGAATAGCTGTTCTTGCTATACCGTCTCGGCGCAGGCGAAGGTTTTCATCACCCGTGCTAATTTCCACATGTGACGTGGAACATGATCTTCCTGCTACAGCACCACATCGCCAATTTGGAATTTAGCGTGGGTGCCGTACCATGTGGAATGCTCTCAGCTCCAGGAGGTAGTCCTTAGTCCACCTCCTCCAGAAGTCGTCTGAAATTTTCTGCTTCTGGCGGTACAGCTCAGTGGGACTAGTAGCTGGTGTTGCCTCGCAGGAGATCGTCGTCAGTTTACGACCGGTAAGGAAATGAGCTGGAGATAGAACTTCAACTCTGTCCCCAGTCTATAAATTGCTGGAGTACAAAGCAACTGAAATGTTTAAAAGAAAATGCGCAACTTTGAATCACTAAACGTCAAATTTGACTTTTTAAAAATGAGATATTACACCACATTTTTAATATGAGCATTATTTGGGAGCTCCTAAAAACAAAACGGAAATCAAAATTTTTAAAATAAACTCGTGCATATGTTTCACGATAAGTGCATAAAAACCCGACTACTCGCCAGTCCCACCGTGCGGCCCTGCATTCTCCACCTTCGTCCACTTAAGAAACCATGGACAGAGTACAGTAATGGTTTGGCATACCAACTTCCTCGGCTGTCCCGGTGGGAATTCCGAAACCGGAGCAAGAACGCCCTTTGCCGGTAGTCCTGAGTTCCATGCGAGATCCCTAAACCGCCCGAATTCCGAGCGGGCCACACGAAGGGTACGCCTGAATTCCGTGCGGATACGTGCTACCTGTCGGTTTTATTTGCAGCCTAGTAGCGTTACTCAGAGGGCACTGCGAGGAGGTTGACTGCTTAGCCTCCATTTATTCTATATATAATTTCATATATAATTCTTTTTTTCCGGAGGGGATTCGGTACTGCGACTTGGTCTACTGTACCTTATGCTCCCAAGTGGGGCATTCCAGGGAGGAAGGATGAGGTGAGAGGAGCAAGAGGGTGGCCACTACAGTACAGAGGGGAGGCTCTCTATATTCTACTTAGATGGAAACTTCCCCCTGTAAGCCAGGTCAACGAACATTCCCCCGTACTTTGGTTCGAAGACGGACCCGGCAGTCGGCTTGGAGACCGACAACCGACCTACCGGAGGAGAAAGTAGTTCACTCAGAGCATATCATCCTGTCGTGCACCGTCAAGACTCCCACCGACACTTATATCCAGAAAGAGATCATAAGATGAGAGATGATATGAAACGATAATGGAGATGAAATGGTGGGACAGGAAATTTGGGAGATGTAATTAGCCTACCCAACATTCGCCCAGCGACCCGGGAAAACTCCGAAAAACCCATCGGGCAGGTAGGTCGGCCACGGGAATCGAACCCGGGCCTCCCGAATGCGGGCTACCAATCCGCCTGAAACATCCCGCTCTGTTAATTCTATTGATTAAATTATTTTTATTCATGGTGGCTTTTTTTTTAGCTGCTCGCCGTTTCAAATAACTTGAAATCTTCAGCCTATTTTGGAAATCAAATTTATAATCCTGATAAATTTATGATCGTCTATTATACAAATCAGTTTTTTTCCACCTATATCACTTCCATTCCGTTCGCTGGATAACCCTTGAAGCTGCTTGACTTTGATGCCGATCCACATGTGTGATTAAAACAATACCAAATACTGTACTGAATCGGTTGAGGTAATTAGCAGAGAAACAAGTTTCTATTCAGTTACAAACGGCACGAAATTCAGGTCTTTAAAATGGCCAACCAGGTAGTTCGCACGGAATTCATGACGAACCCCCTTTGAATCTTGCAAACTAGACCAAAAATGCCCTCCTTACTAAAAATATAACCCGGACCCTCATAAGTTATGCAGCAATAAAATAAAAATAAAACACAGGTATATTTCTGATTGAGTTAACTAAAGTAAAACACAAAGTATGGCAATTAAGACAATTAAAAAAGTGTTGTCTTCCATATTGTGCGTAATTATATGACAGTTTACAGTGATTCACAAAGCCACATATAAGATTCAAATAGCCCGACAAATTTTTAGTTATACCATTTTTTCAACATTTAAAATTTTTCTGTTTACCAAAAAGAATAACAAATTGTAAGACATGTGCAACTATCATACAAAACTTATAGCTATAATCCCACCATTACAGCTTGAACTGCACAATAAAACTTGTTACACACATTTGGGTCCCAAAATTTGAAATAATTCACCTATCCCCACCTTTATCTAAGTCTTAGTTTGCAACATTTAAATGGCTTTATTCTAGACATAGTTAAATTTAAGTACGAAAACAGAACTGAAAACCAAGCTTCCCTTTCAGAAGTTATGTAACTAAATCTGTAACTTTGAACTTGCACATTGCCCAAAGCACAGTATTGGTGGGAAACAGAAGCCGGCTTTCAACATGAACAAATATTCACTTATTTTCTTGGATTAAAACTAACAGTAAAATAATTCAACAATTTTACGTTGCAATTTTTTGAAAAAGCGAAGAAGGACCAAAAAGAAGATAAAAGGCATAAAAGAGTGATAATGATATGAAACTTGAAAAAATGACTTAATACTTATAAAACAGAAAATATGACGAACAAATGCCCAATAAAATTAATATTTTATAACCAGATTTTCGTGCTCAAAATTTTAACACTTATGCACACCTTATAAGGCTAAAAAAATGTGACGTTATCAAAATCCGGGCCCATCTGATACGGGTATACTATGGATACACATTCTGTCAAGAAAGTACCAGAAATTGATCACATAAAAATCTCGTACAATCTCGTATTAGAAACCCATTCTGCACTTACCTGGAAATGACCTAAAATAAAATGAGCAAACATAATTATATCATTGAAATATATTTATTTTATTTATTAATATCTGTCATAAGAAAGATATACCTACACGGAAGCTCTATTATGTTGCAGCATAGACTTTAGAAAGAAAATTATTACATAAAAACAGAAAGGATTAAAAATAAAGGAATCACAACTTTTTCTTCATTTTACGGATGATTGAAATAATACGAGGGCTGTTTAATAAAGAACGATCACTTTTTCTTGACAACCTACCTTTACCCATCCTCACAATTTTGATGGTCCTTCTCAAAATTGTCTTCCCTGAATGCGACGCACTTGTCTCAGCGTTTCTGCCAGTCTTTAAAGACATGCTGGAAACCATTTTTGAGAGATCCTTCAAAATCGCCTCCGCAGCCTTCACCACTGCTTCTGATGATGGATAATGCCCCCCACAAAGGCGTTTCTTCCAAGTTAGGGAATAGAAAAAAGTCACACGGAGCTAAATACGGATTATCGGTAGGATGAGGGATGCACTTCAGTAGATATTTGCAAGATATTCAGTAACATTGCCAATATGCGGCCGCGCATTATCGTGGTGCAGCATCCAGCCTGCTTCACGGAAATGTAGTCTTTTGCGCCTGGTATGGACTTGCAATGTTTTCACGACATCCCTGTAGTATTGTCCAGTTACTGATGTGTGTGCAGGTACAACATGCTGATAAATCATTCCATGAATATCAAAGAATCAGATGACCATAGCTTTCCCAGCAGAAGCAACCACTTTTGTTTTTTGGGGGGTTGGTGATGAAGGAGATTTCTACACTGAGCTTTCCTGTTTGCTCTCAGGATCAAAATGATGTAGCCAAGTTTCATTAGCAGTGACTACGTTTGAAAGAAACTCCGGATCTTCCTCTAACATCAACTTTAACTGCATGCGAATGTCCTTTTGTTCGGGAATCAACAGCGCACAAACACGTCTCATGTGTAATGTTTCTGTCACCAACGTGTGGGTGGCACCCAATGAAATGTTCAGTATTTCAGAAAGTGATCTTAAGGTACTTCGTCGATCCGCTCTCACAATGGCAGCAGCTGTGATGGTGTTTTCTTTCGTAAGAGCAGTAACTGGAGCACCGGGTCCACCTTCCTTTGAAATTGACCTTTAAACCTTTTAAACCACCTTCGAACTCTGCTGTAGGGAAGAACAGGCTCTCCATAGGCATCCTGTAACATTGTATAGGCCTCAGTTGAAGATTTGTTGAGACGAAAGCAGACTTTCAAAGCCGCATATTGTTCCTTGTATGTTACCTCCATTGCAGCGGTAGGCAATACTGAACATGTCTGAACTTGCCTGGTTCTCACTGATGGGAACCAGGAGCATTAACATTGAAACTACTACGGCGTGTTTGTTTCACATTAAGCTAACAGAATATAATAAGATTGAATTTTAGTGCGAACAATTATGACGGCAAAAAAAAAAAATATGATCATTCTTTATTGAACAGCGCTGGTATTATCACTTCATTGTTACGAATTAATCTTCTGTTGAAGTATTTTATTAAATGCAAAATATCAACTAACACGGTTACTGATTATTGAGGAACTGAAATACATTTTGGCTGCTGAATTGGAAAGGAAACTATATTACTTCGCCAAATATAACGTAATAATAGTTGTAATATGTTGAAAGGTCTTCTTTACTAAGTTATAACCCACTCTAATCCCGTATTTAATAAACAAAACCTCTTAATTTTCTTTGTCATGCACTCGAATTATTTATATACAATGAGCAAAAGATAGTAACAAATCTAATGGCATAAATTTTTGGGCGCGTACTGAAATTTACCATCCACTTTTCACCTTTATCCCCATCAAGTACAAAATTCAATTTACCACTCATAAATACAACATACAAACAATATTTAATATCCAGAGCTGCTGAATCCAGATATTTAAAATATAAGCATCAGGTTAAGTTTCACCAATTTTGATTCTTTCCAGCTCAATCTAAACTTAAACTTTTGCAAAATGTGTCTTCTGTTCAAGCCACATTTGCCATGGGTTCAAAAATTCAAAATCCCTCTGCTTAGAAAGTAAATAAGTAGTAATATTGGTTTGTATCTGTCAGATATTAAATATTTAACTGTCCCTTTTTCTGAGTACATACACAATTATTTGTTTATTGAAAACTCTGCTGCTTACAACTGAAAGGGTTCACTTTAAGTACCTTACAGCATTGATAAATCTGCCGTACATAACTTTTTAACAAGTATGGCAGTGTTTCCTTTTCCCGCTCATGTCTCCACTACCGTCCGATACCCCGCAGAGTTATTTAGAGGCAGTCTAGATGCAATGTTACTGCTGCGACATCTGTGTGGAAAGCCCTGAACTATTTGAAGGCATTTGACAGAGATTTCACAGAGATGGCGGCACAGTAGTTATCTCTAAGCTCCATGGACCCTGGGCTCATTTGAACATCATTACACCCATTCCATTCATCGTCCGATATGACTTAACGTTGGAGGATGTAAACGACAAAAAAAAAAATTACAAATCTCACCAATGTGAGATGTTTTAAGTGTCCTTTTATTAGATCATTGTGGTTTATAGACTGGTTATTTCCCCTTTAATTTCCACTCTGAAGTTACTGCACTGCTGCTCTAATTTGGGGCATTCCCATAGAATTTGATAAACCATTGGATTTCCATTATTGCAAGCACGTATTTAGAAGTCAATTTCTGGGGGAGTCCAAAAAAAATTCATTGACTTATTTGATTTTAACAGTTAATCAGGGATGTGTTTTTATCATGTTAGTAAAAAATAAAAACAAATGTAATATATTTCGTTCACATGACTTTCTCCACCCAAACTTCTGCAAGTTGTTCTTAGAAACGTTTGTTTTTATTATTTCTTTGAATAAAGTCTCTTGAAAGGACTTTAATTGCACACTTTTGTTCTTACACCTGGGATAAAATTATATAAGCAATAATTGGGTATTTAAAACGTGAACCACTGACTGATGCATTTGAACTATTAGTTCTTCTTGATTGAAAAAGGGAATAGGAACTTAGAAGTTACAAATTACATACCTTTAAGTAAGTATCTGAGAATTCTAATCACCAACAAATAATATATCAGAATTGGCTAAGTTTGCAATACATTATTGAAATTGACATTATTTGTGTATATTAATACATCATTATCCATCATTCATCATCCATCATCATCATCGTCATCATCATCTATTTTCACCATATGATTTATACATAAATATCCGGTTTCATCAACACTACTACATTTTACAGTTACAACATTCAAAACATAATAATAACATACTTCTCTATTTATTGAAATATTCTAAACATTCATCAACACTTCAGAAACCTTGTTTAATAATAATTGCTTTAAGAGTTTTTTTTAAATTTCACAGAATCATGTATCTGTAACTTATCAGTAACAAAGTAATACATAGTTAAACGTCTAAGATGTATTGAATTTAATTTTTTAGCTGTTCTAACCATATGGAAGTGAATATGATTTTGATTTCTGGTGAAATAATTATGTATATCCTTCCAATGTGTAAGGACTCTGATACAATGAAGCACAAATTAATATAATTTTGAGTCAAACTAATACTCATTGCTCCACTTATTGCTAGTATTTACCTAGAACATGTTTCGTTAGGCTCTTCCTAACACCATCAGCTGTTGTCGACTAATGGATGTTGGTTTGGTGAACTCATTGGAGGTGACCGGTGCATCTCTGTCAGTATCTTGATGATCTTGAAGTTTGGGTTTTCATCAAAGGTAGTGTCAAAATGAAACAATTTTCTTTCATATTTCTTTATGAAGACCTTTTCCCATGTTTTAAAAACACATATTAAAAAGTGACCAAGGTCCAGCTGCATTAACCACATGGGAAAAAGTCTTCATAAAGAAATATGAAAGAAAATTGTTTAATTTCAACACTACCTTTGATGAAAACCCAAACTTCAAGTTTATCAAGATACCGATAGAGATGCACCTGTTGCCTCCAATGAGTTCACCAAACCAATGTCCATTGGTCAACAACAGCTGATGATGTTTGGAAGATCCTAACAAAATGTGTTCTAGGTAAATACTAGCAATAAATGGAGCATTGAGTATTAAATCAACTCAAAATTATATTTAAGTATATCCTTGTTGATATAGAACTTATTAATATGCCTATGAATGTAATGAACAGTTTCTAGAATATAAAGACCAGGAACAGTTAAAAATGTAAGTTCTTTAAAATAAGGTTTACAATGGGTTAGATAATTTAAACTCAACATAGTTCTAAAAATCTTTTTCTTAATAATAAAAACTTCACTTAGTCCACTGGAACATCCCCAAGCTCCTATTCCATATGATATTATATTTTCTACATATGCTTTATATATCAGTTTCAAAGTGTACAGGTTGCAAATATCTCTTAACTTTAAGAACACAAAATGTGCTCTATTCAATTTAATTATGACATTATATATGCAATGTTTACAACTCAAATGATTATCAATTGTGACTCCTAGAAAACCAGTTTCTGTAACATGTCGAACTATCTCATTATCTATTGATATATACAGAAGTTGTACAGATCTACCTCGTTTTGTTAGATCAAAACTAATTCAATAGGATTTGTTAGTATTTAAAATTAACTTATTACGTTTTAACCAACTACTAAGTCCTTCCATTAGTTGTCCAATATGCAACTTTAATTCCTCACTGTCTTTGGACTTAAAAATCATACTGGTATCATCTGCAAATAAGACAACTTTGATGTTTGGATAACTTTTAGGCAGGTCATTAACGTACACCGAAAATAAGAGTGGCCCTAAGTTAGAGCCTTGTGGTATTCCAGTAAAGTAGGAATTAAACCAATCATAACTGAAACCTTGTATACCATACCATTCCAATTTAACTAATGAAATTGTGGTTAACAAGATCAAATGCTTTCATTAGGTGTATAAACAGGCCCACAGTTGTATCATTTTTTTTCAATGCCATTCAAAACTTTTTTGGTAAATTCATATATAGCATTTGTCATTTATATACTTTTCCTAAATCCAAACTGGTCATTTGAAGAAACATATTTTTCAAGAAACAGTACAGTCCTATTAAACATAGCTGATTCAAGTATTTTGGAAAACCCTGATTGGATTGCAATAGGCCTATAATTGCTTATATCTTGTCTATCCTTATGTTTGAAAACTGGAACAACTTTATTAGGGAATTTGCCTGTACTCATTGAGCAATTACAGATATCTGCAACAAGTTTTAACATTTTACTGCGTATTTTTTTTTTTCTACAGCTGCTGTGCAGTAACTTTCCGTGTATCTCTTAGGTGTAGAATAGTTATACAGACCTCACTTTCAGTAAAGCAGACTTCATAGTTTATTCTCAGAAAATTCATAACAGGCATAAAGACTAAAATTGAGTCATACCTTTTAAAACTTGTAACTTCACTCATGTCTTTTTACAAAATCAGAAACGTTTTCAAAACCGTTGCAGTTTCATCCTCAGCTAATTAGCGACTCATCACAGTTGGTTGTTGTCTGGATCTCTTGTAATTGACTCCCTCTCTCGGAAGATTCTTTACATAGGTTCAGTAGACCACTCACTGATGGCACATCAAAATTTAGAATATGTGGAATGTTTTTATCAATAAAAATTTTTTCCCATGTTGTAGGTTCAAGTTTTGTTGACAATGGTTTTGGTAGTTTGATCTCCTCTCCAATGTGCTAGTTATCATTCCAAAACTGGAAAGTATCTGCCGATTTTTCTGTTTGTTTATATGTTCCTATGGTGTTCTGTTAATCTAGTTTTTAACTTTCTCTTTGTCAAACCAGTATAACATTTGTCACAATCTTCACAATTTATCCTATATATGCCTGAATTTTTTTCTGGTGGGATCGTGTTTTTAAGGGATTATTTAACAATTTCTTGAGTGAGAATCTGTTTTATGGTGCTAGTTTGATGCTATAATCTTTAAATATTCGTTCAAACTTCGGGAATGCCCAAGGGTGGTAAGCGAAATTTTTTGTATTTCCAGTTTTTATTTATGTTTTGAAGAGTAGTGATCTGTTTTAATTTCATTTGCTTGTAGTCCCGATTGATCATTTTTTTTAGTTAAACTGAATTAAAAGAAAATGATCAATTAAAACATATCACTACTCTTCAAAACAGAAATAAAGACTGCTGTACCGGCAGACGAAAGGGAGCCTCCCGCTGAACTCATGGGCAAGTTTTGGGCCAACGCCTCCCCACGGAGGTCAAGCGCTGATGCAGAACCTGACGCTGCTCTACAGTCACGCTCGCTGCAAACACGCCTGGCTCCCGGACCCTCGCGTCCTGCAGAGCCAGTCTTCACTACCACGAAGCAGGAAGAGCCTGCACCTGCAAGCGCAGCAGCACGACCCAGCCAGCCCACGCCACCAACATACGCCGAGGCATTCAATTCTCCTCCGCCTCCGGATCACCGAGGGAAATGAAATGTGTAGTGTTTAACGCCCGCTATTACTACATATGGCACCGCAGGCGTCACCGAGGGAGCTCAACGCTGCAATCTCTAAGGGCCAACCATCTCCACTCTTGGCAGTCATCCGTGGGACAACCCGCGACCTGCCGACTCGCCTCATCCTTGCCACCGCACGTCAAATTTGGCCCTCTGCCCTGAGTGCCTCCAGGATCTCAAGACGCCAGGGACCCTCTCGCCTCGTCAGGCTACAGCTCACCGACGCCAAGCTCCAAGCAGCCTTGAGGACCGGCCTGCCCTTGTTAGAGTAGTGCCTACGGATCGAGGCCAACAGGACAGAGCGACCTGCACCATGTTGGCGCTGCTGTAGTTTTGGGCACTCAGCAACCTCTTGTACTGCTTCGCCACGGTGCCACTACTGTGGTGCCCCATCTCTCACCAGAGACTGCTGGCAACACGATCTCCGCCGCCGCCACCGGTACTACGCTACCTGCAGTGGTTTCGACCACTACACTGGACAGACGCAGTGCCCTCTGTTCCCTCGCCCAAAAGAGTCCATCAGAAGGGCGACAACTACCATCGCCGAACACATCACCGCTTCGGCTGATGTGCGACTTCCTCTACAAGAGTTACGCGAGGAACTCCGACACACCAACAGGCTCCCTCTGCACATTGAAAAGAGTATCGGCACCACCGTCTCGCCCAGGACCCCTTCGAACAAGATTCACGACCTCCACACGGAGGTACTTAACATCAACCCCCGCATAGGACACCTGGAAGAAACTGTCACCGCCGCTAGCTCCAACCACGCCGCCGTCGCAGAAGCCTTGCAGCATCTCACTACAAGACTTCACTCCATCACTTCTGAGCCCGTACCTTCCCCGTACGACTGCACAAGCAGCAAAACAGCTCAAATAACGTAAGGAAGTAAACTTAAGTATCCTCTCACTGTAAGAAGCAACATAGGAGAACGGGTTTAATTGCTAGAACA
This sequence comes from Mantis religiosa, assembly GCA_030765055.1. Taxonomy (NCBI): domain Eukaryota; kingdom Metazoa; phylum Arthropoda; class Insecta; order Mantodea; family Mantidae; genus Mantis; species Mantis religiosa. The sequence goes on from CM060948.1 coordinate 281,154,670, forward strand.
ACCAGTTTCCTGATGCAACAAGTATTTATTGAACTTGGCCAACATCATGCAAATATCATGCACAATAAATCTCAGTCTCTTTTCTTTTTGGCTGTTATTTCTTATACAATCTTACAGATAAAAAAATAAAATCCATAAGGAAATTAAAGCTTAGAAATGTAAGAAACAAAACCAATGAGACAAATGTTGAGCACTACAATATAAATCCATTATATACATCTGCCCCTGTAAACATTTATTAATAAAAATAATTTATAGAATTAATTAACGTAACAGCCAGAATTCAGGAATAAGTAAACAATAAAATTAGACTGCTGCTATGGCAAATCCAATGGAACAGACCTTATAGCGAATGTGTATCATAAGATGGCGGAAGGTCGTTAATAAAAAGATAAGATGTAAAAGTAGTAATTTCACTAAGCCAGTACTCGCAAAACAAAATAAACAAAACGTGATATTATCCAAATTCCATATGAAATTCTATAAAATTCCATAAAATTATACCTCCGATACTTACGCCGGACGCTTCTTGAAAAGAAGAAAACAAATCAAATGAAAAAACCTACCTGTGTTCCGTCATATAGGCGCGTTTATTGCTGGTTACGTCAGACGAGGTGGAGGTTTATGAGAATATAATTTCGGGGTTTAATTCCTTTAACAGGTCAGCCTTGGTTTTCGCTAGGAGACCGACGACATTTGTTGAACTGGATGGATTGGTCCCGCAGTTAGTGGAATGGGGTGCGGCAGATCGTGTTTACCCCATTCCTCAGTTCCGTTTTGCATTTTCGTCCTGTAATTTTCCCTTTTAACAGATGCGGTATCCACAACTTCCAGAAACTCAGAGTCTGGACGTTTCCAGTATTTTTTCGCAGTCGAACTCGTTTTCATTAGATAATTTGTCTTCTGCTCAAACTGAGGCGATTAGGGGACTCTTAGGTGAATTCTCCACCTTATTTTCGGAACTTTTAGGTTCCACTAATTTGAAAGAATATTATATTCAACTTATAGATGAAACCTCAGTGAAGTTGCCTCCTTATAGATTTACGCCTACTAAGATGGCTATTTTGAAGCGTAAAATTGAGATGTTAGAGAAGGGGATTATAAGGCCATTAAACTCCCATTATAGTAGCCTGATGTTCTTCATTCCCAAAGGTGTCGATGATTTTCGTCCAGTGGTGGATTTTCGGTGTCTGAGCAAAAAGATTCTTGTCGAGTCTACCCCTCTCCCCGATATTCATACCACTGCGCACCACTTCTCTCAGGCTAAGATCATCACGACTTTAGACTTGAACAATGCCTACCATCAGATCCCTCTGTCGGAGGCCAGCAAGCACTTGACTGCATTCGCCACGCCCTGGAGGCTGTATGAGTTTAATAGAGTGCCACTCGGTATCGCCACGGCAGCTCAGGTCTTATCAAGGTTACTGGAAAACATATTTGCAGATATCAAATTAAAATTTATTTATCATTACTTAAATTATTTAGTAGTTTATTAATCGGATTTTGAGTCACATGTGGTACACCTTCGGGAATTTTTCAGTCGTGTTCAAAAGGCCGGTTTGACGTCAAGGCTTCCAAGGTCTCATTTGCTACCGAGAGTTTAAAATTCTTGGGACACTTAGTTTCTCCTCGTGGTATTACCATTGATCCCGACCGTACCATTGCCTTGCATAAAGTACTGCCTCCGACGGATCGTAAATCCTTGTCACGTTTCCTGGGCATGGTGAACTTTTTCTCAAAGTTTAGCCCTAATGTTTCGTCCCGGATGGAACCGCTTTACGCACTTCGCAGGAAGGACGTTCCATTTCAATGGAGACAGGCCAAACACGCTGCCTTTTTAGACCTTAAAAATGCTATTGCTCAACCCTCCATTTTGATCTTTCCAGATTTTTCCAAGCAATTTGTGGTTCAGACAGACGCATCCACCCATTCCATTGCGGTGGTTCTATTACAGGAATTTCCTGAAGGGTGGCGCCCTACTCACTATGTGTCCAGGACGCTGTCCACTCCGGAAAGGAAATACTCTGTTTACGAGTTGGAGACCCTAACTGTATTGTTTGCCTTTCAGAAGTTCCGCGAGTACATCGAGCATGTTCCCTTGTGGCTTGAATGAGACAACCAAGCCCTGACTTGGACACTCGCTACTCCCGGAAAAAAAGGCCGTTTAGCGAAATGGGGAGTTCAAATTTCGAGCTTTAAATTTACTGCCGTCAATATTAAAGGTTCTCAAAATGTGCTGGCCAACGCTTTGACTCGTCTCTTTCAAGAAAATTCCGAACAGTTGGACAGGGTCCCTTCTGAAGTTGTGTTTTGTAGTGGGTTACCTGAGATTTTTTAGGGAATTGCCTGACCATCAACGCGCAGATCCTGATTTAGTTAAAATAATGGAGCGGTTGCAAAATGGTGAAAATATGCCTCTGTATTTTCTGAGGAAAGGTGTGCTTATAGCAAATGCTAATTTCGATCGGCAGCCGAAGGTGCTTGTTCCCACGGCACTGGTTCCGGCCATATTTGCCCTCTTTCACTCATCTTCTGTGGGAGGCCATTTGGGTATATATAAGACGCGGGAAAAAATTAGACAGTATTTCTTATGGAAAGGGATGGACCGAGATATCACCGTGAGGGTGAAAGCCTGCACGCTGTGTGCGATGGCGGAACCCACGCAGCGCACCGTTTGGGGAAACCTGGCGTCGGACTGCGCTTCTCGGCCATTGGAGAAACTATTTGTGGATTTTATTGGCCCGTTTCCAAGATCCACCTTACACAACGCTTAATGCCATTTCTAAATTTGCCTAGCTCACGCCTATTTCTCGTGCTACCTCTTCCATGGTTATCAGGTCCTTGTTGTAGATCTTTGTGTCATTTGGCGCTTCGCAAGTACTGGTTTCCGACAGTGGGACTCAGTTTACTGCTCTCTCCGTAAGGAACTTGTGTTTTGATTGGGGAATTAAATACATTACCACAACTTCTTACTATCCTAATCCCTCCCATACCGAGCGGGTCAACAGGAATTTAAAATCGGCCTTAATTGCTTTCCATTCCTCCCAACAGAATCGTTGGGGTTCCAATCTTGATCAACTTCAATATGCTTTTAACTCAGCTCGTCACAAGTCCCATAAACTCGTTCCGCTTTCTCTTGCCTATTCACCTAATTCTGCCCTTTTTAATTTATGGTCCTTAGCGGACTTTCTCCCTGATCAAGTTTCGCAACAACCCAGAACTGGAAGAATGCTTTTAATAACCTTAAATTAGCTTGGCAACGTAGGAAAACCCGACATGGTGAGAAAGCTAAGATTTCTCCCTTCAAGGTGTATCGCAAATAGCCTGTTAGTTCGCGTATAAACAAATTTGCCGCCAAGTTGGCGCCTCGCTATTTATGGCCCTATGTTATTCTCAGAATATTCAGAGGCGTGTCTTGCCAGTTGCATCATGAGGTTACCAAGCACCAGCGTAGGGCCCACATCTCACAGCTGAAATTATTGAATTAATTGTGTAAGGTGGCCGTCGTTCTTGTGTTTTTGCTTCTCTGCTTGAAGGTGCCTAAATAAATGTTTATATCTTAATATCTTGGAAAATTACCATGCCCAGTCACCACAGTGCAGTGTCTCTTCAAGCCTGATAACTAACTGATGACTCTTCAGAGGTCTGAACACATCTCATGGCCAGAAATGCCTTAAATATTCTCAATAGGTATAGAGAGGTAATCTCCCAGCCTTCTAGAAGAAGCACTGGAAAATTTAATCTACACCTGTACTTTTATACACCTTGAAAAAAAATATTTTATAATCCACATTCTCAAAGGCCATACACTGCCTTCTATCAAAAGCCTACAGGCTCCCATTAAGGTAGGTTCTTGCTCCATTGTACACATCCTCAGAAAATAAGTGAAGACACTAAGATCTGAAGAATTCCACAGACAACTCAAGGTCTCCGTATTCTTTAATCTGATCTGGGCTTCATTCTTGAGACTGTCCTCCAGGTCCCGTCTAAAGGACTCTTAATTGGTTTTCCTTGAGTTTCTGTACAGACAGTCTTGTTACAAATGATTTTGTTACTGCCTTCCTGCTCAAACTTATGGAGTTTTGGTATATAATAACAATAATCACATACAACATATTTCTTTGTCGCTTTCTTACTCAGCCATTTTTATTCAAATTTTTTACTAAGATGATATACATCACAGAGTAAAATAAAATAAAAAGAGAGAAATTTATTATTCACTGTGTTCCTCTTTGTAACTTATATTGTGTCCACTAAGGGAGCCTCCAGTAACACAGTTATGATAGAAAACACTAACACACCACAAAATTAAAGAAAATCATGTCAATCAAGTATGTACAATAATTTATAAGTATTTATCAGGAAACTTGACTGTTCTCCCACTGCAAGAGCTGTTCTCCTTTTTTGGTACAGTCTGGCAGGTCTTTTGTTTCACCAGAAGAACAGGGTCTATATAATACTGCTGGTTATCCATTATCTCCCTCATCTGCTGTTGACATGAATGCTGGTTTCAGGCGATCAATAGAAACATTCACAGTCCGGTTTCTTATGCTGATAACAAAGTATTTATCAGTTTTTGACACTACTTTGAAGTGACCTTTATACAGAGTTTGTAATGGTTTCTTTACTCTGTCCACTCTCAAAAACACATGGGTACAGTCACTTAAGTTTTTGTGGATGAAGACAGTTCTAGAAGTTCTGTGCTTCACTTCCATGGGTCTCGATTGTTACATGTACTGCTGAAGATTGCAGACAAAGATTGCCAGTTCGACTTTAGATTTTGGTTCATTGAAGACTTCACCTGTATATCTGATATGTGTGCCATTGACCATCTGTGCAACTGAACTGCTGGAGTCCTCCAGGAGTGATGTATGTAGTCCTAGAAACAGTGTGGGGAGGGTATCTGTCCACTGGATAGAATTGTGGGCTTTTATAGCTGTTTTAATTGTCTGATGCAACTGCTCAATTTTTCCATTGTACTTTGGATGATATGGTGTGGTGTATTTGAGTTTAATACCACACAGTGCAGAAAGTCCCTTAAATAGCTGACTTTCAAATTGCCTGCCCTGATCCGTGACTACATTAGTTAGAACTCCAAATCATGTCACCCAGTGATCATAAAATGATTTGGCCACAGTTTCCACTCTCATGTTTCTCATTGGTACTACTTCCATCCGATTAGTGTAGCGACCTATGCATGTTAAGCAATAGAGGTAGCCTTCAGAAGGTGGAAATGGTCCAAAGATGGTACTGCTTTCATCCAATTAGTGTAGCGATCTATGCATGTTAAGCAATAGAGGTAGCCTTCAGAAGGTGGAAATGGTCCAAAGATGTCGATGTGAACTGTGGTGAACCTATCACCAGCATCTTGGAAATGTCTAATCAGTGTTTTGGTACGTCTTGTTATTTTATTTCTTTGACATCCCATACAGGCCTGAGTACATCTCTTCACATAATTTCTGATACCTGGCCATGAAATGAAATGAAATGTGTAGTGTTTAACGCCCGCTTTTACTACATACGGCACCGCAGGCGGGATACCTGGCCAGATAAATTTATTTGTCATAAGAGAAACAGTTGTCTTTATTCCTGGGTGTGATAAAATATGAATTTGAACAAAAAACTGTACACGGAATTCTTTTGGAATGCATGGTATAATTTTGTCAGTTGAAGTGACACACCACAAATACTTTCCTGATGGAAGTTGGTAACTCTTAAACACAAGAGTATGGTTTTCCTCTTTGAGCTGAGCGATTTCAGTGTCTTTATGTTGGCTTTCAGCTACAGCATCATAGTCAATGAGTGATACAGTTTCAATTCATGAGAGATAATCTGCCACATTGTTGTCTTTTCCACTGATTTGCTGGATAGTTGTGCTAAACTGAGAAATATAATGGAGGTGGTGCTCTTGTCATGGAGACGACTTCTCATTCTTCTATTGAAATACGAACATGAAAGGCTTGTGGTCTGTGTATGTTATAGACTCTCTTCCTTCTAAGAAATACTTAAAATATTTGACCGAGAGAAAAGAATTTGAAAAGAATCCTGTTGGTTTCCATCCTTGTTTATCATGTTGTTGTAATACACCACTAACAGCAAAATTGCTTGAGTTCAACATCAGAGACAGGTTCAATGCAGGATTAGGATATGTGAGCATTGCTGCATTTGATAAGTCAACCTTACATTTCTGAAATTTCTGAATTGCTTCTGGAGTCCATGTCGGACCATAGGGTTCAAATTATTGATATCTACAATTGTTTCAGCCAAATTAAGGAAAGTGTATATAGGTATGTTAGAGATACGAGAAAACATAACCTAGAAAAACTAAAGGATATTCTGGCAAAAGAGGAATGGACAGAGGTGTACAATGCTAGCGATACACATGAAAAATGGAAGGCTTTCATAAATGCATTTACTCTCCACTTCAATGAAAGTTGCCCTCAGTCCAAAAGAGCACTTAAACATGAAGTAATTAACAAATTAACTCTGCCACCCGAACTTACACATTTAAAAAATAAAATGAAAGCAATGTATGAATTTTTTCAAATGACTAAATTAAATTCTTACTCAGATGCCTATAATAAATATAAAAAACAATACAGGAAAGCGCTGATTAAATTAAAGGCAAAACAAATAGGGGAAAAAATAATTAATTCTGATAATACCACAAAAATGGTATGGGTATTATAAACAAGCGACTCAAATCCCAAAAAGGAGAACATTCTAATTTAAGTCTGAACAAGGATGGACAAGTAGTACATGACCCCTCTGAAATCTGTAAATTATTTAACAGCTTCTTTCTAAACATTGGTGACAATACTACAGTTGACATAGGTAGTAAAGACAAAACTATTATTAACAGCATGTACTTGCATGAGACGGATGCTGAAGAAATAGACAAAGTAATTAGTAGCTTTAAAAACCAACAGTCCTCTGGGTGGGATGGCGTATCACCTATAATACTAAAAAATTGTAAACAAGAATTGCTGACTATACTGGTGCACTTAATAAATTACTCAATGAACGAGGGCATATTTCCAGAGGTATTAAAGATTAGCGTGGTACGACCAATTCATGAGAAAGGTTCATATGTAGATGTTAACAATTTCAGACCAATAACTCTAACTTCAGTATTCAGCAAAACGTATGAGAAAGTCTTAATAGCTAGAATAAATAGTTTCTTAATTGCCGGGCCCAAATGACCTTGCTGTCGACGGGCCCTTAAACACCACACACTCACTCACTCACTTCTTAATTGCTAATAAAATTCTTAATCATTTTCAGCATGGATACAGAAATAAATTATAGACCATCACAGCTATAGCGGAATATATTCACAAATTGTTGGAACTAAAAGATAAACACAAAAACACAGCTGGAATTTACTTAGACCTCTCCAAAGCTTTTGACTCTGTATCCCATGATCATCTCATCTCAAAATTAGAGTACTATGGCTTCAGAGGACAAATTAATAAACTATTAACATCATATCTTAAAAATCGTTTGCAATGTACAGAAATAACTTGGAAAAAAGGGGATGTTATAAGCCACATTAAATCAGAATATAACTTAGTGAAATCTGGTGTACCACAGGGATCAGTACTAGGACCTATACTTTTTTTGATTTATATTAATGACTTACCTGAACCAGTAAACAGCAAGGTCATCTCATATGCAGATGATACATCTATAATATGTTGGAGTGAAGGAGAAGAAAGCTTAGAAGAAAAAACAACAAATGCAATTGGCGAAATATCTCGGTACTTTCTAAACAATGGACTAAAGTTAAATATAGGAAAAACAAAATTTATAACATTTCAAAGCAATGATCTAAATATAAACATTAACAATATACCTTTGGAACGGGTAAGAAACTTTAAATTTTTGGGCGTTCATATAGAAGGTACTCTAACCTACAGTACAAACGTAGACATGGTTTGTAATAAAATGAACTCAGGACTCTACCTACTACGACAACTAGCAAAATATGGGAATATCAATACTCTTAAAACTGCATATTATGGCATTATCTTCCCACACTTAATATATGGTATTGAAATTTGGGGGGGAACAAGTAAAACCAATATGGACAGGCTATTAAAAGTACAAAAGAAATGCATACAGACCGTGTACAACTTTCGTTTTCAACAAACATGTCGGGATACATTCAAATCACAAAACATCCTAACAGTAGTATCACTCTATGTATTCAAAACCATTATACTTGTAAAAGACCGAAAGCAACATAACATCCTCAATAAAGATTGCCATACATATGATACGAGGAGAGCAACTGATTACCATAGGGTGAGCACGAATAAAACTCAAACTAATAAAGATCCATTTAAAATAGGAGCCATATTATACAATAAATTGCCATCTGTAATTAAGAATACTTCTGACTGAAAATTTAAACTGGTCTTAAAATCATACCTAACTGAAAAATGTTTGTATAGTATAAATGAACTGTAATATATATGTATGTAGTATAAATGAGTTGTATACCTATGTATACAATAAGGTTTGTACGTAATTTAGGCATTTTGATCTTTTTAAATAACTTATACTTTTGTAAACAACTCTATATTTTGTAAATAACTTATGTATTTTGATCATTTTGTATTTTGACTGTATAGAGATAATTGACAGTGTCAGATGCTCTTGTAAGATTCTATTGGCCGCAATAAATTATTATTAAAATTATTATTTTATCTTGCTTCTTAGCACCTCGGAGTTACTCATGCAAAACAGCTTGTGTCTCTGCTGCATCTTTAAGGTATCTGTGACAAAAATTAACAGTACCCAGAAATACACAAAGTTCATGTTTTGTCTTTGGTAACTTGTGGTCACTGATCACTTTCACTTTGTCAGGGAGGGGTCTTGAAACTTCTGGCATAATCCAGTGTCCCAAGAATTCAATTTCTTTTACCCCAATGACAGATTTACACACGCTGATACGCAGACCAAATTTGTTTGTTCTTTCAAACACCATCTTGAGATGCATGTGATGTTCATCCATATCTTCTGAAGCAACTAAACAGTCATCCAAGTAGGGGAAAGCGAAATCCATGTCTCATAAAACTTTATTTCTGATACGTTGGAAGGTATACAGGACATTTCCAAGTCCATTTGGCATAAAATTGAATTTGTATAGTCCAAATGTGGAACATATAGCAGTTTCCGGTTTGTCCTCTTCCATGACAGGAATCTGAAAACAGGCCTTGAAGAGATAGATTTTGCTGAAGATTTGTTTACTCTTCAGGATATGCTGGAAATTGTCAATATGCGGAATTGGATATCGATATGGAATAGTTTGGGCATTCAGTTTTCTATAATCACCACATGGTTGCATAGTGCACCAAGAAAGATGTTTCTTTAGAACTAGGTGGAGTGGGCGTGCCCATTTGGATTGAGATGGTCGAATTATACCATTACTCTGCATGAACTGGAATTCCTGTTTGGCTATTTTCAGCTTATGAAGACCCAGCTGAATTGGTTTACAATATACTGGTTGGTCTTCGGTTGTAATACAGTGATTTATATCATGTTTGATATCCAAAGGTATCCAATTTGGTTTGGTTAAGTCATGATACTCCGAGAGTAAATCTGCAAATTTCTGAGTTTTTGACATGGTGCTAATAACATCTGATGTGACTGACATGAGTTCACCCCAAATGCAAAGTTTGGTCACACCATCAACTAACTGCTGTTTACTCAGATCAATTAATAAATTAAACTTCCTTAGAAAATCAGCACCTAAAATACCTTTGTTAGTTTTAGCAATGATGAAAGGCCACTGAAATTGGCGACGAAGTCCTAAATCAATGTTCAATTTTTTTGTGCCATATGTAGATATTTCAGAGCCATTAGCTGCAAATAATTTAAAATTGACATCAGAAATTTTATTGCTTTTGGTTGCAGGAATTATGGATTCCGCTCCACTCTCTACTTGAAGGTACAGACCCGTGTTTTCATCTCCCAGAAATAAGCGGCATTTGCAACAATCAGACATCAACGTTGGCATGGTGGTCTTCGGACGGACAGAAGACGTAATTACATTATCCGCATGGTTGATGCGGGCCCTCAACTAAGAGTTGAGGGCCCCTGGCAGCCCACTCACTACCCGCAAGGCCAAGGACGCCCATCCCTCATTGACTTCGCAGTCATTAAAAATTTTCCTTTTCATTTATCACTTACTTCACTCAACGCCCTTCATTCAGACCACAACCCAGTTTTGGCTGAGGTTAACACTCGGGTTGCCAATCATGATGTGCCAGTTCAATACCGAGACATGGATTAGGAATGCATCAAAATATTCCTCAATGACTCCATTCCACCTAACCCTAACATCACAGACATACCAACCCTTGAGCCTGCGTTCTTTTCCTTCACATCCATCATGGTGCGAACTGTCCGCAACCTAACTGTTCACACCCCAGCTCCTCTCCATCCTGATGTCCTACCCCTCGACATCTTTCTCCTCATACGTCACTCTTGGGCAGTACGTCGACTATATCAGTGGCACCGCACGCCCCATCATAGACAACTATGTCACAAGATTCATCTCTGTCTGCACGAGCACAGGTTGCGAGCGTGGGAGGAGATGGTGTCTCGTTTGAACCTCGAGGATGGCGATGTGTGGAAAGTCGCTATAAGACTTCGGAACCACACAGGACCACCTACCTCACCACTTCAAGGCACCCAAGGCCTGGCTTATGAACCCCAGGCCAAAGCAAATGTGTTTGCTGATTATCTCGAGAGGAATATGAGGCCATGTCAGGCATGAAGTTGTTGGCAAGTAAAGACATTGTACACTCTCAAGGACTCAGTTTTGTTAATGTTGTGTAACCTGTTTTATAGTGAACAATTGACAGGCCTTTGTTTTAATATCAAGTTGCACTAAAATGGTTGGCTTCACCTAACCATATTTACTGTACCTTTTTATATGTGTAATTGAATATAATATGTGTCTTATTACTAAATAAATACAACAGGTTATGGGCCCAGATCGTTCCCAGTGCGCATAAAGTGTGAAATATGGGAGAAGAAAGCAGTAAATAATATTGTGAGGAGAAAAAGTTGTATTACCTATTGTTCTGCTGATTACGTAAGCATCCATCATGTTTACTTTTGTAAAATTGTATGTCCAAAAGAAAAGTTTATAAAAGTGGCTACAAATGCCAGTGTTTATCGTATCGAACCTCTAAAGAAAGACAATTATAATACGTGGAAAATGCAAACACAAGCTGTGCTTACTCGAATTGGACTTTTTGGTTATGTCACTTGAGAAAAAACAAAACCGCCAAATGACGCCAAACCCAAAGACAAAATAAAATGGGAAATGGACGATTTAAATGCAAAGACAGAACTAATTCTTATGATTTCGCCTCCAGAATTAAAACAAATAAGGCATTGCTTAACCTCAAAAGATGTCTATGGTATATGCTGAAGAAGAATTTTCAAAGTTCAGGCCCTGCTTGGAAAGTTACGCTTCTCAAACATTTATTTGTACAGAAAATGCACAGCACAGATAGTATACGTGATCATCTCAACAAATTCTTGGATATTGGTGACAAACTAAAAGAAATGGATGTCATGATAAATGAAGACTTATTGGTCATAATTATGCCATATTCTCTACCATCCTCATTTGAAAATGTTTGAATCACCATTAAATCGAGAGATGAACTACCCAGTGTTGAAATTCTAAAAATTAAAATCTTGGAAGAAAATGAAGCTAGACAAAAACACAACACTTCAAGTGAAGAAGCACTCTATGCAGGTAAAAAAAATATCAACAGAGAAGTGGTAACAAGCAGAAGAAACAACTGTACTCGAAGCAATTTGCAAGAGGAAATCTCAAGAAGTCTCCCTGTGAAATCAGTTCGAGGACAAATCACAGTACATCTGAATGCTGGTCAAAGAAAAGGAATTTAAAGAAACCTGAGCATATCTTCATGATAGAACAGTGTTCAGTGACAGCCAATTCAAAAATTTTAGACAGCTCAGTATGGATCCTTGATTCAGGAGGCACTTCACACGTGTGTAATGGCAAAAGGAAATTCATGGAATTGTCAGTGTCGTCTGATCCTGATTCATTGAAACTAGCAGCTAAAAATGATTTACTTCAATTGGTGGAAAATTAATGGCAAAACTGAACACAAATAAAAGTGGAACTATTAATCTACCAAATACTCTATATGTTTCAGATTTATCCATAAATCTACTTTCTGTGGGAAAAATCAGAGAAAAGGGTTATTCTGTTAACTTTAACAACGAAGAAGCCACTAACTCACATCAAACTGGATGCCCAATAGTAAAAGCTATGAAATCCAATGGTTTGTATTATATAAACTCTAAAGAAGAAAACAAATCAAATGAAAAAACCTACCTGTGTTCCGACATATATCGCTGGCATCAAAAGTTAGGACATGTAAATGAATTCCTTTCTTGGAAGTGTTGAAAACAGTGTTGTTATGATAAATTAACTTTAAAGAGAGTCGATTAAAGACAGTAAACAACACTTACTTTTAAATTTTTCCGGAACATGTTTCTGAGGCTTTGCCTCTATCATCAGCTGGCTCTCGACTGGTTCTCGTTGGTGTAGCTGACGATATTTTGTCACAGGTCTCCTCTGGTGGCGGTTCAAGGAACTTGCTGAACAAATCTTTCTGGGGGATGTCGAAATTGAATACTTTGTTCCTATTTTTTGAAATGAAGATTTGTTCCCATGTGGATAGTTCTTGTTTTCCTGATGTATGTTTCAGTAGTTTTGGTTCTGGATTTATGTTGTGGTTTTCTTCCCAAAAATGTGTGGCAACTGCTGATTTTTCTAATTGTTTATATTTTATGTTTCTAAAGTGTTCCTTTGCTCTTGTTTCTAAATTTCTTTTTGTTTTTCCAATATAAATTTGACTACAGTCATTGCATTCAATTTGATATATACCAGATTTTTTGTTAGATGGAATGGCATCTTTGATGTTTGAGCAAATTAGGTTTTTTAAGGAGAAATGGTTGACTGGTGCTAGTTGAATGTTTTGTTTTTTGAAGACTTTTTTGAATTTATCATAGGCCCATGGATGGTAAGTGAATTTTTTGAAAATCATATTAGTTTCTGTAGCTGAGAGGGTTGTGGTTTCCTTTAGTAGCTTCTTCTTTTTTGCTAAGTTCACTTTTTTGTCCACTAATGATTTGGGAAAGTTATTTTTTGTGCTATTTCAATTATTTTGTTGTATTCTGTTTTGTATTCTTCTGCTGTGAGAGGGATGTTTACCAGTCTGTGTGCTAAACTATTGAAGATTGCCTGTTTGTGGGATCTTGGGTTGTAGCCATTAGCTTTTATGTAGTTGTCTGTCTATGTTGGTTTTCTGTAAATGCCAAAGTTTAGTCTGTTTTTATTCCTCATTATTTTTAGATCCAAAACAATCTGGCAACGATATGTAGATGACATCTTTGCAATAGTACCAAAAAAACACATCAGTGATGCACTAAAACTTTTAAATATCCAAGAAAAAAGCATCAAATTCACTGTAGAAATAGAAAAAGATGAGCATTTACCATTTTTGGATCTAAAAATAATGAGGAATAAAAACTGACTAAACTTTGGCATTTACAGAAAACCAACACAGACAGACAACTACATAAAAGCTAATGGCTACAACCCAAGATCCCACAAACAGGCAATCTTCAATAGTTTAGCACACAGACTGGTAAACATCCCTCTCACAGCAGAAGAATACAAAACAGAATACAACAAAATAATTGAAATAGCACAAAAAATAACTTTCCCAAATCATTAGTGGACAAAAAAGTGAACTTAGCAAAAAAGAAGAAGCTACTAAAGGAAACCACAACCCTCTCAGCTACAGAAACTAATATGATTTTCAAAAAATTCACTTACCATCCATGGGCCTATGATAAATTCAAAAAAGTCTTCAAAAAACAAAACATTCAACTAGCACCAGTCAACCATTTCTCCTTAAAAAACCTAATTTGCTCAAACATCAAAGATGCCATTCCATCTAACAAAAATCTGGTATATATCAAATTGAATGCAATGACTGTAGTCAAATTTATATTGGAAAAACAAAAAGAAATTTAGAAACAGGAGCAAAGGAACACTTTAGAAACATAAAATATAAACAATTAGAAAAATCAGCAGTTGCCACACATTTTTGGGAAAAAAACCACAACATAAATCCAGAACCAAAACTACTGAAACATACATCAGGAAAACAAGAACTATCCACATGGGAACAAATCTTCATTTCAAAAAATAGGAACAAAGTATTCAATTTCGACATCCCCCAGAAAGATTTGTTCAGCAAGTTCCTTGAACCGCCACCAGAGGAGACCTGTGACAAAATATCGTCAGCTACACCAACGAGAACCAGTCGAGAGCCGGCTGATGATAGAGGCAAAGCCTCAGAAACGTGTTCCAGAAAAATTTAAAAGTAAGTGTTGTTTAGTGTCTTTAATCGACTCTCTTTAAAGTTAATTCATGTAAATGAAGCTGATCTAAAGCCGGCTCTTGGTGAAGATAAAGTTAAAGGTTTAAACTTTAAGAGTGATGGATCTTTTGAATGTGAAGTTTGCCTTGCAGGAAAGTTTACAAGAACTTCATTTCCAACCAGACAAAATAACAGATCGAATGAACCACTAGAAATTGTCCATTCTGATGTCTGTGGACCTATGTGATTCGCATCACATGGGGGAGCAACATATGTTGTTACCTTCATTGACGACTATAACAGATACTGCCGAGTATATATTTTAAAGGCAAAAACTGAAGTTCTTAACTACTTCAAAGAATTCAAGAACAAAGTGGAAAAGTTCACTGGAAAGAAGATAAAGGCACTTCAATTTGATAATTAAACTTCAGATTAGAATTCAGCAAATATCTAAAAGCGTGTGGTATACAGAGAAGACTATCTATGACTTATACTCCACAACAAAATGGAATAAGTGAAAGGAAAAACAGAACTTCAGTTGAAAAGGCTAGATACCTTCTCATCGATGCTTATCTACCTGAAAAGTTTTTGGCAGAAGCTGTAAATACAGTCAACTATCTATGCAACATATCAGCTTCTAGAGCTATAAATCATGAAACGCCTTTCAAGAGATGGCTTGGACATGTACCTTCTGTAAGACATCTGCATGTTCTTGGATCAGTTGTCTATAGCTTGGATAAAAACCTAAGCAGAGGAAAATTGGAACCAAAAGCAAAACCTGGAATTTTTGTTGGCTATTCAGAAATCTCAAAAGTATACAGAATCTGCATGAATGATCAAAGTAAAGTAGTTGTGACAAGAGATGTAAAAGTCCTCAAAAACATGTATCTTCAAGAATCTTCAAATCTACAAAATGATGCTGTTGAAAAGGATCTTGACTATATAATAGAACTGAAACATCAAACTGTTGAAAAAGAAGCACAAGAAGAATGTGATGTCAACCAAGAGACACCAGTACAAGATGACTCCCGGTTAGGAATAAATGAGGTCCCACCAACACTAAGACCACAACGGAGCAAGAGGGTTCCAACCAGATTTAATGACTTTAGCTTCTCCATTAAATCAACATGTGTTGAACCAGAAATTCAGACACTTAAGGATAGTGCTACTAGTGACAGTGCAATGATTTGTGCTTTTGAAGAAGAATCTTCATCTGATGAATCACCTGATATCTGGGACAATGCAATAAATGAAGAAATAAAGGCTCATATGGAAAATGATACATGGATTCTTATTAAAAGAGAAAGGGATATGAAAATAGTAGAATCCAGATTAATATTAAAATCTAAATATGACGCTGAAGGAAGTCTAGAATGTTGAAAAGCTAGATTGGTTGCCAAATGATTTACACAATGTCCAGGAATATACTATAAAGAAATGTTTGCACCAGTCGCTAAGCTAAGTTCTATAAGATTTATTCTTGGTGTAGCAGTAGAAAAAGAAATGGAGATGAATCTGCTAGATATATCAACTGCTTTCCTGAATGGAAAACTAGAAGAAAAAATATACATGCAAGTTCCACATTCTCTTGAAAAATATCTATGTGACATCATTGTTGAAGAGCCTGACAACCCTCAGTCAACAGTATATATGAAAGCAAGAAAAATGTTGGACGGCATGAAGAGCTGTAAAAGTGAAAAAGTCTGTCTTTTGAAACGAGCTCTTTATGGCTTAAAACAAGTGGGAAGACAATGGTTTGTCAAACTAGACTTTAAATTGAAAAGTTTAGGTTTCAAAGCTTTTCATGCAGAACCTTGTGTATATACATTTGGAACAGGGGAGAAAAAGTTCTACTAGCTGTATACGTTGATGACATCCTGACTGCCTTGTCAAACAAATTGATTATCAGCAACCTCAAGAAGGATCTGATGGAAACATTTCAGATGAGAGACCTTGGGCATTTACAATACTGTCTTGGTATTGAATTAAAGAGAATATGTGGTAAAATTAAAACCTGTCAATCCAGGTACATAAAACATCTGCTCAAGCATTACAACTTAACAGACTGTAAACCTGCACACACACTGATGAAATTTGGTCTAAAACTAACCAAAAATGAAAGAAAAGAAGAACACCTTCCCTGCCAGAACCTTATTGGAAGCCTTATGTACTTATCTGTAGCAACAAGGCCAGATATCACTCATGCTGTAAGTTATCTTAGTTCAATCAATGTGGTTGGAACTACCCAGTGTTGAAATTCTAAAAATTAAAATCTTGGAAGAAAATGAAGCCAGACCAAAACACAACACTTCAAGTGAAGAAGCACTCTATGCAGGTAATAAAAAATATCAACAGAGAAGTGGTAACAATCAGAAGAAACAACCGTTCTCAAAGCAATTTGCAAGAGGAAATTTCAAGAAGTCTCCCTGTGAAATCTGTTTGAGGAGCTTGGTTTGTTTCACTAGAATTGGCAAGCCCATAATTGGTTATGCTGATGCAAACTGGGAATCCTGCTCTGTGGACTACAAGTCATACACTGGCTACTGTTTCAAATTTGTTGGTTCAGTCAACAGTTGGGAATCTAGAAAGCAAAGAACAACAGCCCTATCAACTGTAGAAGCAGAATATATGTCTATGACTGATGATTTGTTACTTTCTGTCGGCATTGAGTTTAATGGTTGAGATCCATCACTGGCTTGACTTTCTCCTTCCATGTTAATCATTGGCTTAGTTGGGGTCACCAATTATGTCGCAAATGATTTTGTTACTGCTTTCCTGCTTAAATTCGTGGAGTTTTGCTATATAATAACAATAATCACATGCAACACATTTCTTTGTTCACTTTCTTACTCAGCCATTTTTTATTCATTTTTTTTTTACCAAGATCATATATCACAGAGTAAAACAAAATAAAAAGAGAGAAATTGATTATTAACTGTGTTCCTCTTTGTAACATATTGTGTCTACTAGGGGAGCCTATAATTCCTTTCTTTTCCTGCAAGATTTGTAAATATGTCTGTGATAAAATAAGTAAAGTTTTTTACTGGCTCTCCAGTTCTTAACTTTTTCTAGGATCCCAAAGAACCCTAGCATAAAGTGTAGATGTTACTCCATTTGATAATGAACAATGATGTTCCCTTAATTCAAGATCTCAAGATCTATTGTGCTGAAATATTTCAGCAATGCCACTCCTCTCTCATTGACGTCCATGATACTTTATAAATGCAATTATGTGTGTTATAGTCAGCCAGTCAATGAGTGGAGGCTTGTTTCCCTGCAAGCACTACACAAGTTCTCCAAAGTGCTGAGGAGGAACTTCCTTGGATTCATGTGGGAAACAGGTCAAGCAGACTACCTATTTGAGCAGTCTGTCATCTTATATCATACCAGAATTGCAGTCAGATCCCTTGTAAGAAAATCTGGCAACATCCAGGCATTACTATACCTTGTCATAACATTCTCTGAGTTTATCAGCTGAAATGATGTAAATTGAACAATCCTTGAACTTTAGCCCCATAATATAGCTTTGACTAAGCTGTATTATGGCAACTTCAATATCCTGCCTTATGATGCTACTACATAGCAGTTTCAAGGCAGCAGCAGTATGCTGCAGGTGAGCTTATATTAAATAAATCACTATGACCTTACACTGCAGTACACTTCCATCTCTTCCAGTGAGATCAGTCCCTTCATGTGGCCTGGTACCTTTACTAGAATTGTTTGCTTTCTACCTCAAAGGGCCAACCATCTTGGGTAGCTCTCCTAGGCTGTCTGCTTCAGCTTCAACTATGAACACCTTGCCCTACTTCCCCTACATCTCTGACAGAAACTGTCTCAAGCTTCAGTTGTTTCTTCTGAATTGCTAGATCCTCTTTCAATGTGACAGCTACCATTCCTTTAGTACTTATTGAAGGTAAAACCTATCTCTCCTGATCTCTGGGAGTTACAGTGCCTGCTCTATTTCCTGTTTCTAGGTAGCCAATTCTCCTTTTGCAGCTTAGGCCACTGCTTGATTTTTAATGCATCTTTCAGAGTTCTCATTAGGACACTCCAGTTTATTGGCACTATTGTATGTTTTTTCCCACATTTAGCTAGGGAAAAGCTAAGATATGACTAGACAGAACCGTACATACCTAGATAAAAATATATACTCTGAGAAGTTGCCAGGCTGTGCTACTGACACACTGTCCCATATATATATCCCCTACAGCTATCTAGTCATCATTGGCTAGATTTCAGTCTGACTCTACCTATACAAACCACTACATACAAGTAGTGTGGAAGAACAGTTAATTTTCTTAAATTGACCTAATAGTTGTTAAATTATGAAGCGTGAGACCTAACTGCATATACCATAATCAGTTGCCACAAAATGTGTGTATCTCGTATATGAGATCTCATAGTGGTTTATTTGGACTTTGTGAGTCATTTGGAGAACTTAATGTCATGCTAGCATGTTGCCATGTTAGCTCAATAGTTTAGAGCAACCGGATGAAAAATGGAAGATTCGTGGTTCAAATCCCAGCTACAGCATTGAATGTTTCAGTCTGACTCTACCTATCCAAAGCGAAAAATAACTGAAAAAGCTTACTATTTGTTCTGGAATGCTGATTGTCCAAAACACTTCATCTGATAGAGACAGTTTGTTGTTGTTCTGTAGTGCCTGAGCTATTTATCTTCAAGAGCTACCAATATCTGAACGAACAATGGAGCAAGAAAACGTTCAGGGCCCCAACCGGCAAAGCATAGTTAAAGGATTAATTTATAAGAACAGGAATGAAGCAGTTGTGGCCAACAGATGTGTTTCCGTAGGATGTGTGAAACTTAACTCCAGTGGTCCAGAATAAGGTTGAAAAGCTCAGTTTCAAATGTCATATTTGTTCATTCTTTGAGTCCCCACCACAAGCAAAGCCCAGGGACATTGAACACATTATATATTTTTGGCAAATGCATCACTACCTAGTACAATTTCTCTTTTTTTCTTTATCTTATATTAATTATGTATATCATATGAAAATTTGTAAACCATCACATTAGTTAAAATAATGTAAATTATCAAATCACCTTCACATGCAATTTACTAAGTATTGAAATTTACCTGTTGAATGGAATATTAAGGAATTCCTCCATATTATATGCAGAGTGAGTATATAAAAATGATTTTGAAAATTTCTTGAAGATTTTATGTTGATTAGGATTACCTAACACTAGCATGGAAGACTATTATAAAGTTTTATTGCAGAATAACAACACCCTTTCTGTAAAGTTTTAAGCTATTTGCTGTTCTATGCAGATTACCTGTATCCTGCATTCCTCATACTGTGGTCATGCACAGCAAGAACTGTGTGAACTTATAATTATTTGTAAGATAGCTTAACTGAGAATATATGTATTCACCAGCAAGAGTAAGAGCTTTTTTGGCTTTAAATAAGGGCCTACAGGAATGACAAGGCCCAACACCACAAATAATATATATGGCCCTTTTTGTAATATGGAAACTTGCTTACTGTGTGCCGAATTACCCCAGAAGATAATTCCATATCATAATAGGGAGTGAAAATATGCAAAATATGTTGCTCTTAAGGCATGTTGGCTAAGCAGGTTGTTTAAGTTTCTTAATGTAAAGCAAGTAGAGTTAAGCTTTAGTAACAGGACTCTATTTTAGTTAATTGATGGAAATTAATCATTTCTCCACACTAGCCATTTATAGGCTAAGGTTTTTGATGGATAGAGTCAACATGAAAAATTAAATGCCATGGCCGGGATTTGAACCATGGATCTTCTGGTTTCTGTCCAATTAAAAAAAAAAAATGGATGCGAGAGCCCCTACTAGTTTACTGGGGAAATATACGAGTCAAGTGCGGAATTTAATGTCAGGACAGCATGTGGCCATGGTAGCTCAGTGGGTTACAGCGACTGGACAGAAACCAGAAGATCTGTGGTTCAAATCCTGACCATGGCATTGAATTTTTCATGTTGACTCTATCCATCAAGGACTCTATTTGTTTTCTCCAGCCAAGCTCTTTATGTATTTGAAGCCTTAGAAATTTTGTGTCTCATACATTACCTTGTTCTGCATTTCAGAACTTATTCTCTTTATTTTTTTTAATCTGATAGCTGATCCCAAACAGATTTTTGTGCTCAATTCGAAAAAAAATCTCCATTTTCTTCCATCATATCAGGTTTTGAAACTATTCATAAATAACAGAAATAAAATTAAAGCTCTGTGAAATGCAATAAAAATTACTTTCAACAAGAATTTTGTATGAAAAACTAGGCCATAATAACAATAATTATTTGTTATTTCCACTAATTAATCATTAATAAGTAGTAATTATAAGCACATTCATAACCTTACCTCAATATTGCACTTCAAATTTTCTCCTTTTAGACCTTCTCGCCTGTTGTTCAGTTCCCTTTTTAACATCCAACACTAGTCCACTATCATGTGAACACTCCACTTTCATTCATACTTCATTTTCATAATTTTTATATCCTGATGAAATATTTCACCTTTTTCCTCACTAAAATCTCCTAAATTATCAAGGAAATAATTTAAATGGGAATGAAGAAAATGTAAATGTGAAACGATATAAACATTATTACTTTTATTTATTATTCTTTATTCTTTATTACTGTCAATATGCTTGTACAAGCTTCTGATATCATCAAATATAAAATAAACTATATAATCAAATACATATCTAAAAGTTTACAATTATGGGATATAGAGCAAAATATAAACAGTATAAAAACATATTTACGGATCATCAACTTTGTACAAACATTTATCCATTAAAAAGTATTTTGTTTTGAAATTGCTTCGTACCATTTAATGCTTTAATTCATGTTGGTAGTCTATCAAATAAAATCTGTTCCATTATAAAAACATCTCTATCAGTAAATCGTTTAGAAGTACAGTCTCTAAAATAGTCATTGTTGCATCTGGTATTATAATTGTGTACATCAACAGTCTTCAAATTTACCTTACTCACAACCAAAAGAATTGCCTTATATACACATAGTGAGTACAGTTTGAACATTTTGTTTTGTTTGAAAATATCTACACAAGAATCAGTATTTTTTAAGTTAAAAATTATCCTAATACACCTTTTCTGTAGAATGAATACTCTGTCCAGACGTACCCTTGGACAACTTCCCCATATTTCAATTCCATATGGTAGGTATGGGAAGATAACACAATAATAAAGATTTTTAGTAGGTTGGTATCACCAATTGACTTAAAATGTCTAATCAGAAATATTGATTTACTAATATTTTTTACATAGATAATCAATGTGATCACCATGTCACTTTATTGTTCATTTAAAGCCCTAGGAATTTATGGCCACTTATATCCTTTACGCTAGAGTTATCTATCTGTAGATTGATGTTAAAGTGAGTCTTATTTGTCAGGCTAATTTGCACTGATGTGGTTTTTTCCATGTTGCATTTGAGATTGTTTCTGTCAAAATAATTTAATTTAGTTAATTGATGGAAATTAATCATTTCTTTACACTAGCCATATATAGGCTAAGGTCTTTGATAGAGCGCCTGGACAGAAACCAGGAGATCCGTGGTTCAAATCCCGACCACGGCATTGAATTTTTCATGTTGACTCCATCTATCTAAGCATTATTATGTTTATATTTTTTATGTATCTTTTTTATACTTATTAATATCTGCTGGCTATATCCACCCTAGGGGTTGTATAAAAATGTGTCTTCCCCTTAAAATTAATAATTCCAAAGAGTGTAGATTCTTCTTAAAAGGTCTTACAGGTAGATAGAGTCAACATGAAAAATTCAATGCCATGGTTGGGATTTGAACCATGGAACTCCTGGTTTCCGTCCAGTCGCTCTAACCCATTGAGCTACCATGGCCAACTTGCCATCATGACATTAAGTTCTCCATTTGACTTGTATAGTGTGAAGAAATTATTAATTTCCATTAATTAACTAAAAGTTTTAAGGTAATTAATTGTTCTTTCACACTGGCCGTGTGTAGGCTAAAGTATGGAAAGGTAGAGTCAGACTGAAAAACTCAATGCCATAGCCGGGATTTGAACCATGGTGTTTTATTTCATAATAGAAACATTCATTCTTCCATTCCTGTGGCCCACTCTTTTGTTTCAAAGGTTAAATTTTTATTACAAAAACTACAGTAAGAAAAGCATCTATGAAAAGTGGAGATTTCAAGATTATTGGACTATTACTTGGTCAACAGGCTGATTTCACAAAATATCCTTGTTTCTTATGTGAGTGGGATAGCAGAGCTAGATCAGATTACTGGGAAAGGGTACAGTGGTCACGTAGGATTAATTTAATAATGATGGAAAAAAAATTTAACCTTCTATTGATCCCTCAAAAGTATTGTTGCCACCTCTTCATATAAAATTAGGTTTATTCAATTCAATTCAACTGAAACAGTTTATGAAAACTTAGGATAAAGACAACCTTTGTGCTACATTTTCTTCATTATCATATGAAAAAATTAAAGCTGGTATATTCGCTGGCCCACAAATTCTAAAAATAATGATGGATAATCAGTTCAAGAATACTATGAGTCAAGAAGTGAAGGATGCCTGGAATGCTTTCAGAAATGTTGTTTTTAATGTCCTTAGAAATAAGAAGGACCCAAATTATGTTAACATAGTGAAAGTGATGTTATTAAGTTTTAAACAGATTCGTTTGACACAATGTTGCAACCTGGTTGTATACCGCTTTCTCTATTACTTCAGGAAAGACTGTCAAGAGTAAGATGGGCCTGTGATTGGAAGTCAAGCTTTTGTGTCCTTTTTGTTTCATTTTTTCTGGAATATCCCTGACAAGAGAGAATGATTGTATGTATGGCTAAGAGGCTTACTTAATGCTAGTAAGCAATATTTTAACAGTTTGGAACTTATCTCACCCAAAAATGAGAGGTTTTACTTTTTAATGATGTAATAATATTCTTTATATCCTTGGGAATTATGAAGTCCATTTCAAATTTACGGTAAATTTTGGGATATGCCTTCCTTAGGATTTTAAGTGTAGATGAGTTTGGGTCAAATCTGTTTGCTTTGCCTCTTGTTGCACTAAGGAAATAATGTTAAAATCATTAGCCATGGCATAGTAATTAATGATATTGAATACTGATAGGTCATGTAATCAATATTACAGCTTTTATTATACTCCACACTGTTTCAATTTTATTACTGGTTTCATGAATAGCTAATGAGTAATGCCTCCTTTTTGCTTCACAAATTGCTCTTAAGTATTTTACAGTATTTTGTGTAGTGTGCTTTAATGTTAAGGTCATTCATTACTTTTGCGATATAGTAGGAACAAACTTCTTTTATTTGCAAAGGAGTTCCTTTTACCTCAAGTATTCCAAGTTTTGACCTTCATCACATGGTAAATTTTATTTTCTTGGGGAAAACAGCTTGAAATGATAATAGCACAGTTTTCAGGAATTTGTTAAATTTATCATTTACTTTAGTCTTGGTATAGACGTAAGTCCATTTTTTATTTTTTAACACTAGTTTAAATTTTTATATATGCTCATCACTATTATTGTAATTTTACTTTTCCTATTATCAGTCTGTTTGCTTACTAAGGTAGGCACGCTCGCCTCGGTAGCGTAGATAGTAGCGTGTCTGCCTCATATTCAAGAGGTCCCGAGTTCAAATCTCAGTTAGGGTGAGTTACCTGGATAAGGTTTTTTCCAGGGTTTTCCCTTATCCTGATAGACGAATGTTGGGTAACTCTAAGCTCCATGGACCCCAAGTATAATTTGACATTTTTTGTTATTCTAGAAAACTAATTGTTGCACTGTTCATATGAATTCTAGTTTACATATTCTAATGTAATATATAATGGGTAATATATAAATTGAGGAAAAGCATTTGAAAGAAATGAAGAACTGAAAACATTGCTGTTTGGAAGAAATAAAGAAATAACCATGCTTGCACACTTGTAATAAAGTACTATTTGTTGAGATTTAGTAATATATTTCCTTATGTATCTTAAAATGGGAGGGTATGTGACCTACAGGTTTTCAAACTGATCATATTTGCTTTTGTTTAGAGTAATATATACATTTTCCTTATTTATATCATATTTCTTCTGTCTTTACATTTCTGGATAGGTATCAGATTGAACTGAATTAACCTACTTTACGGAGGGAATTTGGCAGGGAGGTCCAAACTTGGTCGAGTGGGTCATCCTTGAGAGGAAGGATGAGGCGAGAAGAGACAGAGGAGTGCCATCCCAACGAGCCAGGACAGTGCAGAGGGTAGAGCCCCTACACTTTACCAAGTGGAACCTCTCCGGCAGGTTGGATAACAGACATACCACTCTTCTGTGGTTCGGAAATGGCCCCACCATGAGACCGGAGACCGTCCTACCGGAGAAGGAAGTTTTACTCAGAGCATATCATCCTGCCATGCACTGCCGAGACACCTGCCGGCACTTGTATCCTCAAAGAGACCACCAGATGAGAGATGATGTGAAATAAGAATGGAGATGAAATGGAGGGACAGGAAATTCTTGGGATGTAATTAACCTTCCTCGTGACCTGGTTTTACCTGGGGACCCGGGAAAACTACCGAAAAAACCCATGGTTCAGGTAGGTCGGCAGTGGGAATCGAACCCGGACCTCGAACATTCGGATCACAGATAAAACCGCCTGAGCCATCGCGCTCGGTGTGTCAGACTTTTACTGAATTCATTTTTCGAATTCATTTTTCAGCCATCATTTATGTAAATTGAGGCACGGTGTAAGTTCATACTTTTAAAAAATCCAAAACTTAAGCAATTTTACAGTGGAGCAGACAAGTATAGTGTGGATTGCATTGAAATGTGGGACATGAAGCGTATACTTTAGCATATATAAAGCTCGGAATTCTTCTTCTTACTTCACGGTTTTAAGGCATTTACCTGGTTTAGTCCCATATTTGTTTTGAAGTCGTCTTTTTTGTAGTCACCCAATTGTTTTTTAATCTTTATATTTCATTGGAAAGACAGAATTGATTATTGATTCTTACAGGTATGGGCCCCTTCACTTTCGTTTTCTTAGTTCCACATTAACCTCTAATAATAGAATATATACAATAAATTTTCTGTTACTGATAGAAATACTTAAGGTCATAATAATCATATTAAAATATTAATATACCTAATTCGTTTAACATTGTTGCTGATTTTAATTTACATTATATTGGGTAAATGTTGCATCCTTGCTTTGGCAGTAGTAGTTTCATTTTTCAAATTTTGAACAGATGGCATTACTTATATCATTTCCGGTTTATGTTTAGAATAAAAAGCAGTTAGAATGACGTCAAGTTGTGTAGTGGTTGATATGTTGTGGTTGAGTTTTCTATTGATGTATGGTTTTTTGAATAGTGTATTGTTGAGGTAGATAATAGTGTGATGGTTAAAAACACAGGGAGAATGTATATTAGTGACGTGGCTTGTTAATTGCAGCTTAAACGCTTCTGGCTCTCGGCACGGTGAGTTAGAAAACAAGCACGCTGGTTTGTTGTGATATGTTTGTGATGAGTGAATACGATATGCTACGTTGATTCATTAATAAATATTTCAATGAAGGAATTAAAAATACAGCTACAACTCCGCGGGCATGAGTTTAGAACTGACATGTGAATATTTTATTTTAAAGAAATAATATCATTTACACGTGGTTTTGTTTTTAATGCTATGATATAATGGAAAATACTCTTGAGTGTGGTCAAGGTCTTTAATGATTTTCAAGCAGATTATGTCAGTTTTCGTGTCTGAACACACTTGCAGGAATAGCCCAATTTTGGGTCAACAGTTTTTTGTAATGTTTTGTTATTTCAAGCTAATACTTCTTGGATAGTACTGGAAATTATATTAACAGAAATCAGTGATAGAGTGTACATGGTTTCGTTGTTAGTTCAGTTCTTGTGTATAATAACAAACTAGATATATTATGAAAGTATATTGAGGTCTTGATTCATTCAGAGTATGAATGTTGTAGAAGATAAACAAGTTAGTTCCCTGTTTGCTGTTAGAGTATTTGGATATTCGTTGGATTATACCATTCAAGAATTTTGTCGGAGTCCAACATTAGAGCCATGTAAGTGCTGACAGAATCTGCCAATGGTTCATGTAACTGCAAGGCTGCTAACAACGTTGGTTGTGTATGCATTTGTTGTCAACCTGTGGAGCATCACTCCAAGCATCAGTTTTGTAGTTGGAAACTACATTTGCACATGACCTGTATTATTGTTAGAAAGGGAACATTTTTAGTGTTTAACCTGAAAACACCTGGTCCCTGGATTTCAGTATATAAAGTTATTTGGTGGAAGTTGTGTCCAATAGCATTGATTGTACAGTGATAAGGAATTATAGATATGCAGTTCCTGTATGATGACAGCCTGCTGAGAACACAATTATGTTGAGAGTGCAATGCTGTGCTACATTCTGTATTCAAAGGTTTGGAAATTCTAAATATTTTCATACAAGAGAAGGAGTTTCTGTTTGAGAGCAGTTTGTCATTATCTGATAGGATATCCAATGATCTAGCCTAAGTAGCTCTTGCCCACTGTGCAGTAATGAAATCTCCGTAGGCTGTGAAATATTGCTAAATCACATATGTAAATGCTTAAAACTTGGCATAAATTAATTGTAGTGCATTCAGTAGCTCTACAGGATTGAAGGTATGTAATTTGGCCGTAACTGTTAAATTGAACAATGAATATTACAATAAAATATAATAATTTGTTACAAGCTTCACTTATCTTTTCAAGAAATTATAAATTCCTTGCAGTACTTGGTACTAGTTTTGCAGATTAGTATATTTGTGAAATAGTCATGAGTACTGTGAGGAATTTATAATTTCTTCGAAAAGATAAGTGAAGTTTGTAACAAATTATTATATTTTAGTGTAATATTTATATTGCTTCACTGTTATTAGCTTTGGTTTCTACATGTGGTCAATAAAGTTGAGTGTTGACTTTTTTTTTATTAGATATGTTAAATAAAATTGCATTTGTCTATAAATTTGAGTTTTCATTTTAGAAAAACATTGTTTCAACAAAACTTTCTTAATTTGTTGTCAAATTTATATCACGTGTGTACTTGTTGTTTTTCTTGTTTTTAATACTACTACTACTACTACTATTACTACTACATTGCATTGTGTATCACCAGTTCTGTCACATTATTACTCATCCACTTCTATCAGTATCACTAATTTAGTTACTCCCTGTTGATACTTTTAGCATGTGTATATTTTTATGGTTGGCTCCAGCCAGATCTCAACAACTCTAGACTACCATCTACCAAGTGCTCCTCCTTACATACATTATTGTAAGTTGTCATATGAGCAAACTTTTGTAAAAGTTCTCTTTTTAACAGAAACTTAAGCCATGTAAATTAGCTGATTAATTTAATTGCTGCTGGCATGTGTGTATGTCAATGATCAACAAATATTACAGGGGTAAAATTCATGTCAGTCACATTCAAATTGATAAATGCAAATTTGGAACAGAGGATACCTATGCGGCTGCATCATGGAAGGAAACTGGGTACTGGGAATGATTGACGTGGTCACTAATGAAGTGCAGAGAGACAGTGTGCCGCAATAATAGAAGAGATCATGCCACCCTCTTTGCATTGATTGAGGAGCATGTGTAATTTGCCAGCACAGTCCACACCAACTCCTGGGATGTATAGAGTGGACTAATGGTTGGAGGTTTTGCAGTGCACCTACCAGTGAATGACAACCAGCATTTCGTGGACCTAGTAATGAATGTCTACGCAAACAATATCTAGTCACATTGGCAATCTCTCCATAATTGCCTATTCAGGGGGCAGCATCAGAAAAAACCAAATGGATGTACATTTAGCAGTGTACCTGTGTCAGCAAGATGTAAAAGAATAGATTAGCCAATCCCTTTTTAATAACTCAAAGAAGACATTTGAAAAGTTTACCCTGATGTGTAGTGCATGAAATTCACTACAGTGCATTGGTGTTTAGAGTGTTAGGACAAAAACTAGTGTGATAGCGGTGTTGGCAGCAATGAAAATTTTTCTGCTACTGACCTCAGCTCATGTGCAGTTTAGTACCTTTGGACTTTTGTACAAGAAAAAGTTTTCACTACATAATCTAAAGAAGAGCTATGTATTTTAATTTGTGTAATCAGGGAAGTGTTCTGCAGCAGGGTGTCATTGCAGCTATTCAGTGAATTAGAAAATATTAATGTTGTTATACTCATAATAGTTTAAAATTTTCATGGTGTTCTACAGTGGAAAAACTACTTTTTGTAGTTTATGTGCATATAATAAAATTATTATAGGTATTAGATGGAGAGTGCAATAGTTCAGCGAGCACTTTCATAAGGAGGACAATAAGTACACATGAAATGTAAGGGTTGTGTTACTATCATGTGTAACTTCAGAAGAATAATGAATAATTAATTGAATTATATATAAACTATAAATAGAGCCCGCCTCGGTAGCGTAGATGGTAGCATGTCTGCCTCACGTTCAAGAGGTCCCGAGTTCGAATCTCGGTCAGGGTGAGTTACCTGGATAAGGTTTTTTCCGGGGTTTTCCCTTATCCTTCAAGACGAATGTCGGGTAACTCTAAGCTCCATGTACCCTGGACTCATTTGAGCATCATTTCACCCAATTCATTCACCGTTCGATATAACTTAATGTTGGGGCGGACGTAAATTACAATATATATAAAACTATAAATAGAGGTTATATTTCTTACTCCTAAAAATATTCAGTTACCATTTTGGATTAAGTTTTGTGTGTGTCATGGCAGAACTTCCATGAGCTGTAATGTACATATTGTACAACCACAGGGTCTACACATAATAAACAAGTACTGTCTGCAAAGTGTAGCCAGGATATTCAGGACTAAGCTGAAAAGCATAGTCAAAAGGATGTTCTTATGTAAGTAGAAGGGTGTAGTAATTGCAAAGCGAAAAGAAAGCATGACCAAAACATCAGTTTAGCTAAACCCCTATGATCTTCAATTACTCATTAATTCAGGATTAATATACACCTATCCTGAAATAGTGGACAGTAAGTTGTTAAAATTTTCAGAAAAGCTTTAGTAACTGGTACACATATAGAACGAGAACCCTGTTTTGGCGATACTTCAGGACCTGTAGCATTAACACTTAAATAGGAGGGCGTGATCACGTCTCTTGTAGAGTCTGAACACACCCACCCTTTTTAAGGTGTTTTCTTTTATATGAAAATGAAGCATAAAGACAGCAAATGTGGCCATCTTCCCACTACTGAGTATGCACAAAGCGAACTGCCAGTCTAAATGAGAAGTAAACTTTGTTGGATTGGAGAATGTTTTGATTTGTTTTTGTTCTTGATTGTTCTTATGGTTGAATCATAATCATATTAAAAAGTTGGTTTAACCAGTAGTTGTTAATTAACTTAGGCTTATCGAAACAATCCTATCATAACCTCATGTTAATCAGAAATCTAAGCTTATATACATAAATTAAGAACAGATGGCAACTGAGTGTTCTTTGGTATCACAGGCTGTTGCTGATTAAACTCAGTAGATCATATCCACGAGTGCGGAAATTTGTTGGCCCCGAAACTACAGATATAAAAATATGTTGCTGCTTTTTGTAGCAGGATAATATCAAGTATTAACTTGTGAAATGTTATAACAACATAGTGCCTATAAAGCCTTTAGTATTAGCCCATCTTCTTCCTTGAGTGGGCAAGGGCCTCTTACACAGGGTGGCTTACTAAAGGTATATTGGAACAGTTTTCTCATAACACATTGTCCATGGTTCTCTCCATTTGTTACACTTGAACACCTCACTACCCTCCCCTTTTAGTGTCATTCAGGTCTTTCAATAGTTCCTTTATGTTATGACATCCTTCCACTTTTTTCTTTTTCTTTTGTTCTGCTCCAGAGGTTCCCTAGTTCGCTTTAAAAATATCACTCAACTGCATACTAGATATTAACTTAAACTTCATTAAAAAGTATTGTTAATATACAAAAACTGAAATGGTTGACCCACTAATTTTGTACACCTACATGTGACTCTTAACGGTAGGTGGTTATTGGTTAAAAGTGACTACATGAAATATTAGTTGTATGCTATATGCAAAAACTAAACAACTTTGTAAGTTTGTTAACCACATTTTTTTCTTTGTGAAATATTAGTTGTACGCTATATGCAAAAACTAAACAACTTTGTAAGTTTGCTATCCACATTTTTTCTTTGTGGTGTATAGAATGACAACCAATTTTATTCTTAGGACAGTAAGTACGAGGGCTGTTCAATAAAGAATGGTCTTTTTTTTTTTTTTTTTTGGCAACGTACCTTTACTCACCCTCATAATTTTGATTGTCCTCAGAATAGTATCCCTTGAATGTGATGCACTTGTCCCAGCATTTCTGCCAGTCTTCAAAGACATGCTGGAAACCATTTTTTGAGAAATCCTTCAAAATCGCCATCGCAACCTTCACCACTGCTTCTGATGATGGATAATGCCTCGCACGAAGGCGTTCCTTCAGGTTAGGGACTAGAAAAAAGTCACATGGTGTTAAATCCGGACTATAGGGAGGGTGAGGAATGTACTTCATGTTGATTTTTGCAAGATATTCAGCAACAACATTGGCAATACGCAGCCGCGCATTATCGTGATGCGGCATCCAGCCTGCTTCACAGAAATGTGGTCCTTTGCGCCTGATATGGACTTGCAATGTTTTCAGGACATCCCTGTAGTATTGTCCAGTTACTGATGTGTATGCAGGTACAACATGCTGATAAACCATTCCATGAATATCAAAGAATGAGATGACCCTAACTTTCCCAGCAGAACTTTTGCTTTTTTTGGAGGTTGGTGATGAAGGAGATTTCCACACTGAGCTTTGCTGTTTGCTCTCAGGATCAAAATGATGTAGCCAAGTTTCATTAGCAGTGATTATGTTTGAAAGAAACTCCAGATCTTCCTCTAACATCAACTTTAGCTGCATGTTACCTCTATTGCAGCGGTAGGCGATACTGAACATGTCTGAACTTTCCTGGTTCTCACAGGCGGGAACCAGGAGTACCAACAATGAAACTACTACGGCATGTTTGTTTCACATTAAGCTAACAGAATATAATAAGATTGAATTTTAGTGCGAAAAATTATGACCGTAAAAAATTATCATTTAATGAGCAGCCCTCGTTATTGAAATTTTTAATAACATTTGTCCTGAAAGGTATTTTTTATTAATCTTCATGTGTCTGTTAGCATGTTTCCCAGTATCTATAATCAATTAAAACATATCTGTGCTACCATTTAAATGATAACATTTTCCATCCAGATTCATGCTGAAGTAGTGTCTATATTATTGCTTTGCACAGATTACACTGGTCAACAAATCAAAACTTTTTGTCAGGTTTCTGGATAAAGCCGACTGTATTCAATGTGTTGTACTTGACTGAACACAAAAATAATACTAAAAGTATTTGGTTGTCTGTTATTTTTGTGATATGGACATTTTCTTGTAACTGTATATACATAATACTAACTATTCTTATAAAAATTATTTGTGGTTGGTTTATTGACACTTGTCACTTACTTTTTCATATATTTATGAGAGACTAGTTTCAAAGGCCCTGAAACTAGTCTCTCATAAATATATGAAAAAGTAAGTGACGAGTGTCAATAAACCAACCACAAATAATTTTTATATTAATTTTGACGTCACTGTTACTAAATTCCTCCAAACACACACTAACTATTCTGTTTATTTTCTGTGTACAGTGTTTCCAGTTGTGTGTATATATATATATATGTGTGTGTAACTTCGGTTACAAATGTTATTTCTGTTTACATCTCTGCTTTTTTACAAGCGCGCGCACACACACACACACACACACACACACACACACACATGAAATGCTCTCAAATGTTCCTCTTTCAAGATGTTCATTTGTAGGTAGTTTTCACGGTTGATAGTCCAGCAGTAGTCAAGTATAGGATTCCATTTTCCCTGGTAATGCTTCTCCATTGTAGTGATCTGCTGATGGAAACTTTCCCCGTGTTCATCTCTAACAGCACTGAGACACTCTGGAAAGAAGTTTGAATGGGTGTGTAACTAGTGCAACTTAAAAAACATGCCACAACCAATGATTTGGAAACATGTCACCATATTCTCCAACAATTCCACATAATTTTCTGCTTTCTTGTTTCAAGGAAATTCAAGGTCAGATCTTTAAAAGAGCACCATGCTGCTTTTTCCTTTTCGTTCAGTAGTTCATTGAAGCAATTGCTCTTCATGACTGTCTTAATTTATAGGCCAATAAATGCACCTTTCTTGAGCTTAGCATCTGTCATGTGAGGAAACATTTCATACTTTTATGAAAATTTTCATGAAGTTGTTGAGTTTATATAGAGTGGAAACAGCAAAATCTGTTCTCTATTGACAAGAGGATTAAACAGTACATTCTTCTTCCCTGGTTCTAAGTTGCTTCACTTTGGCCGCTCTTTCACAGTGTAGTGTATGTCATGTGCATGGCTGTCCCATTCACAAATGAAAAATGAGAATCTGATTTATCCTAATTGAGACATTGGAGGATATGCTTCAGTAAGCTGTATGTCTCTTTCATCTATGCAGCATGCACATTAGGAATAGAGCTTTTCTCATTGCTATTGTGAAGAAAAACTCATTTCAGACTCGCCTTTGACACATCTATGAAAAGCCTCCATTTGTGTGGGTGGTGTTCAGTTCCCAGTATCGCCGGTAATCCATCAATATTATTACAAAAAGAGATGGTTCCATCCATTCGAAAAAATCTACATATGTCTTGTGCCTCTATCAATAAGAAATGGTAACAGTAGGAATCATATTCCATTCTTTCAGCCGGGAACCCAAAAGTTCGCTTTGGCTTTACTAAGTTAAAGTTCCTGAACAAGATCATCAAGTTCTGTGCAGAACTATGAATGTCTGACTTAACTGTATCTTGTACCTTAGGTTCATCAGGAGATTCTATATGTTCTTCATTGGTAGTGCAATATATAGGGAGTTAAGGTGCAGGTAACTTTGGGCTGTGGGAACCAGGCCAAAATGCTAATGGTAAGTTTGGATATATAGTCCTTTTCTTTGTTATGCCTTTTATTGATGGTGTTGCAAAAAAATAAGTCAGTATGGTTCTTGCCAAACCGTGGGCACAGCAAATTGCATAGAGGTTTGCTTCTTATTTAGTTATTCCCTTAGCTGCAAAGCATGGGTGCTACAACAGAAATGAGGAGTCCACCCTTTCTCTTGGTCACCCACCTTGCATCCAAAGTAGAGTTGATAGCTTTGCAGACAAGAAGCGTGAGCTTCCTCTTCCATGTAGTAAATGTGAAGTCACTACAAATGTAACAAAAATTGTCACTTCTGTTCACATATAAGCATGGGCATTTTATTTCAAAATAAATTATTGTGTCACAGAATGACAGAAACCTGAAATGAAAAAAAAAGTATATAATATAAAAGAACATTTAGGTTGCATTATAAGAGTAACTAACCTAACCTACCATGATATCTCAGAAACTAGAACAAATTAATGATTCTTGTTTGTATTTTTAAAATCAGCTTAATACATTTAATAGCTGTTATTCCATTGTGTAAGGACTATGATACAATGAAGCACAAAATTAATATAATTTTGAATCAAACTAATACTCAATGCTCCACTTATTGCTAGTGTTTACCTAGAACGCATTTCGTTAGGATCTTTGTAACATCATCAGCTGTTGTCGACTAATGGATGTCGGTTCGGTGAACTCCTCGGAGGTGATGGGTGCATCTCTGTCTGTATCTTGATGAACTTGAAATTTGGGTTTTGTTCAAAGGTAGTGTCGAAATTAAACAATTTTCTTTCATATTTCTTTATGAAGATTTTTTCCCACGCGGTTAATGCAGCTGGGCCTTGGACACCTTTCAATGAGTGAATTCCTCGTTCTATATCATGATTCTCCTTCCAAAAAATGGTACGCTACCGCCGATTTATCTATTTCTTTATTCCTGATGTTCCTAAAATGCTCTGTAAGCCTAATGTTCAAGTTCCTTTTTGTTTTTCCAATGTAAAAGTTGTCATAGCCCTTGCAATTTATCCAGTACACACCTGATTTTTTGTCTGTGGGTATCTCCTTTGTATTATGTGATTTCAAAAGGTGTTGTACACTAAATTTGTTCTGTGGGGCCAAAGTAATATTCTGTTCTTTGAAGACTTTTTGGAAAAGATGTGTAGCTCTGGGATGATATGTAAATTTTCTGTATGAAGTTTCATTGCTGGTGGGGGAAAAAGTAGTTACTTGTTTGCATCTTTGTTGTCTTTGAATTTATCAATTTTCTTGTGGCCAATTCAGCACTGAATCCATTGTATTCCATTCATTAAATGATTAAACACTAGCAATAAGTGGAGCATTGAGTATTAGTTTGACTCAAAATTATAGCTGTTACTTCCATTTAGGAACCAAAACATTGTCGGCCAGTGTTATTACTTCTATCACCTCTTTTGCTTCTCCTTTCATTCCATTGATGGATCAGATTGTGGTTGTACAAAATGAAGATTCTGCACTCAGATGTTACAAATGTCCTTTTTAGCATTTTGCAGTTAAAAACTAAAATAAAGATATACCAGGAGAACGAGTTGTGTATAAAATTACCAGGCAACAAAGTAAGTGAATCTGTATCGAGAGCCCGCCTTGATAGCGTAGATGGTAGCATGTCTGCCTCACGTTCTCCAGAGTTTTCCCTTATCCTAAAAGACGAATGTTGGGTAACTCTAAGCTTCATGGATCCTGAGCTCATTTGAGCATCATTTTGCCTATTCCATTCATTGTCCGATATGACTTAACGTTGGAGTATGTAAATTACAAAAAAAAAAAAAAATATCTATATCAAGTAAGGCAGGGATGTAAACTTAGTCCTCTATTATTTAACCTTTATATCGATGGTATTTTAGAGGAGATATCAAGTTGTAGGGTACATTCACCAGTTATTAATAATAAAGAAATCCCGGGGTTACTGTTTGCAGATGACCTAGTAGTTGGGTCCATATCAATCGGAGGGCAGAGAAGAGCAATCGAGGCAGCCAATTCTTATTGCAATAAATGGGGTTTAAAAGTGAATGAAAACAAAACCAAGATTATGGTCTTCAAAAAAGGATACAGGTTTTGTAAAGATGAGAAATGGGAGGTTAATAGAAGAGAAATAGAGGTAGTAAAGAGATTTGATTATTTGGGGACAAGGTTGAGTTCAGATGGTAGCTGGAAAGAACAAAAAAAGATGTCTGTGGCAAAAGGTAAAATGGCCATGAGGGTGATAAGATCATGCTACAGTAAACTGACATATAAGTGTCAAATGGTTGGAGAGGATTTATACGGCAGTGGTAGAAAATAGAATGTTACATGGATCAGAGGTATGGGGAGTAGATGAGGCTTGGAGAGACACTGATAGGGTGCATAGATCCTTTTGTAAATATATATTGGGGTTTTGGTTAATTGATGGAAATTAATCATTTCTTTATACTAGCCGTATATAGGCTAAGGCCTTTGATAGATAGAAACCAGGAGATCCGTGGTTCAAACCCTGGCCATGGCATTGAGTTTTTCATGTTGAGTATCTATTAGGGACCTTAGCCTAGATAGGGCTAGTATAAAGAAATAATTAATTTCCATCAATTAATTAAAATAATAAGAGTTAAATTATGAACCCTGGGACTCAAGCACTTACGATAGTAAGTCACCACAAACGGTGTATCTCGAATGCGAGAGCCCCTAGTGGTTTACCGGGGAAATATATGAGTCAAATGGAGAATTTAATGTCATGACGGCAAGTTGGCCATAGTAGCTCAATGGCTTAGAGCGACTGGATGGAAACCAGGAGATCCGTGGTTCAAATCCCGGCCATGGCATTGAATTTTTCATGTTGGCTCTATATATTGGGGTTACCAATAGCATCACCCAATGGGGCAACACAATTGAAGCTGGGCAGGCATTCTATTAAAATTAGTGCTGCATGATTTAATTGATTAATCGAGTCAATAAAAAATTAATCAATTACAATAAATATTAATCAAAACTCTTTTAGCCAAATTTGGCCCTCTTTGTTTTGATGTGTTGCTTCCAACCTAAACAGCCTTTCCAATGCATCAAGCTTTCACTAGACATGTAATGTTCTTTGAACTTTGGGATAATATAACTCCTGATAGCTAAAAGAAATCACTCCGAACTCCGAGAGAGTCTAAATAACACTTCTGTTGTGAAATATTCTAAGAGGTACATAACTATATACAGATACTGACAGAGAGGTTTCTTTCCTTACAGCTTGTGTGTGATAACTTATGGTATACAACTGATTATCGCTTGCTAGCAGAATTGTACAATCTTGAACTGAACACTTTGATTACACAGCTATGGAGAAAATAGATGATCCCTCTTAGGGCTGGTGGTGTAACTGTGCTGTTAACTGCAGTAAGCCAGTGAGTGAAAGTTTTGTGTTGAAAAAGTTAAAATAAGGAAAAACGTTAAAAAAACAACTGCATGTCAGTCTCACAAATCTTAGTAGACATTGATATAATACATTACTAAATAATTACTTACAAAAATATTGTAGAGCTAATTCAGTACAGAATATTAAAGTACTTTATATAATATTTACACCTAATTTTTTAACAGATAATATCTCGATTAATCAATTAAAGTAACACGGTTATTCGATTAAAAATTTTGATCTATCTACAGCACTAATTAAAATTAAGATCTTGTCAAGGGTAATGAAATATTTATACAGAATCACTAACTTGGAAGATGGCAATATTATTAAAGAATGTTTTCATATTCAAAGGAGAAGTAACTGGGGTGGGTCTTGGGCACATAAAATGAATGACGTGTTGAAGCAGATAGGTATGGGTCATTCTTGGATAAATGCAGAGTATGGGTATAGAGGCTTCTGGAAAGAAGTTAAGTGTAAAAGACATTTTTGCCAATACAAGTAACAAAAGCTCACTGAGGTTTTATAGAGAAATAAAAACAACCTAGGGGCGGGAAGGATTTATGATGATGATGATACATATAAGGGCGCTTAACTACGGCGGTCATCTGCGCCCTTTAAAAAACTAGTCATGGCAAGAGCCAGATGTAGAACTTTCTAAAAACCATACAAGTGTAACAAAACCTATTAATAATACACGTACATAAACAAAATCAGTCAAACCCTACTAAAAATTTCATTCACTATATCCTAAACTCTAAACTAGAAAGGAATCTACAAAGAATCTAATCGTCTCCACGCACGGCCTACACGTGGGTGGGCCTGTTGACCTTCTCCCTCAGCCACGATGAGGAGCCCACACGAGGGAGACTGTTGGCTCGGGACCCCGGGTGCGCCAAACCCGTACCTACGGAAGTAGGCCCCTGGGGGGGGGGGGGGGAGGATATATAGACATATATAATAAGGTAGGGCGAGAAGAGGAGTGAGAATTTTGAAAGGTATAGGTAAAGAGAGGGAGCCAGATAAATGCCCATTGTGTGGAGACGAGTATGCAGGTTTCCATTGTATATTATACTGTAGTCAAACAAAGATATGGAGAGAGCAGGCCTAGCTACGTAAATTGGACAATTTGGGGGGTGAAGTAGTGATTAGAAAAATTTTGTCAGTAAAAGGGGAAAAGAACAGGAGGAATATAGGGAATTGAATGGCCAGTTGAGGATGGAGGCAAAGTCTCTGAAACATGTTCCGGAAAAATGTAAAAGTAAGTGTTGTTTAGTGTCATTAATTGACTCCCTTTAAATTTAATTTATTATAACAACACTGTTTTCAACACTTCCAAGAAAGGAATTGTAATATAGCGAAAGTTAAAGAGAGATGGCTAAGAACGAGTAAGAGAAAAATTTATAGTATAGGTGAAATGGCAAAAGTGTAAAAAGGAGTTGAGGGCCTCCAATACACAAAAACCTAGGGTTAGGTGTATGGGAACCGAATTATTATTCAGTGGTGGGCAACATGGTAGCATATTCAGGATTTAGGAATATATGGCCTTTTCCAGTATGGATTTTACAATTGTAATCTAGATGTTCTATTTCCATTTGATGTAAAAGGAAAGATGAGAAATAAATTACAAACTAAAATAAGATCATGTGGCAACAGAGTCTTAGTATTTAAAGGAAGAAAGAGGCAACATTTGCAACTCCGTTTCATGTCATTGCCTATATCCAAGAGATTGAAATCACATCACTTCACTTGTTTGTTTGCTTGCTGATGTCAGTTAATGAAGTTTTGAAGAAACTCCAGATTCAATATTTTACTTTTTTGCTTGCATGGTAACCTAAAGATTTATATCAATATTTCACTGAAAATCCATTTTTAAGGTTTCCCAAATCCAATAAGTTTATAGTTGATTATAAAGAAATGAGGTTTGAATCATGTATTTCTTCCCCATGCCTAGTCATAATGTGAATTCTGATTTAACAGAAAAGCTTAATTGGTGTTTAGTGGATATAAAATCATTTGACACCTTTTACAGTGAATTATATGGCATTGTTCTCAGTTTGTCTTGTATATGTATGGTTTTGCTGTTTAGTGCATCTAAAGGATTGTCAGATTGATCATCATTTTTATGTGACTATGTAATTCTGGTGGCTGCAGGAAACTCATATACGTTGCTACATCTTAGAATGTTCTGTTAATTTATTTCATTGTTTATCTAAAGATTTAACATTTTTTAAAGATTTAACATTTTTAAGCTCATTATACTACATGGCAAAGGGTGGATGTGTATTGGAAAATGTGTGAAACTTCAGTTGTTATGCAAGCCCATCACACATACATGGCAAGTCAGTGTATGTACACTCTGTTCAGATTCAATTACATCAACGTGTCATGCGTGAGAAATCATATATAAATGATTGGATATTGTGACAAGAAGAAAGTAGAGGGAATCAAAATCAAGCAACAAAATGGTCAACTGCAATTTTAATTTACATTTATGTAAATTAATTATCTAACCCGATATATCAGACACAGAACGCCTAAGTGCTTTATTTGTGTTTCATCACTTATTGTAACTCAGATTACTAATATTTTGCTCTTCTAGAAAACAAGATAAGTGAATGCAGCGTTTGTCAGTGAAGGTCGGTATGCCTCAACGTTTTGCCATGATTCACCACTATTAGGAAATGGTTTTCTTCATATTTTACATACTGCTTTATCATCACTGAGATTTACTTCAAAATACTTTTGCATTTCAGTCATTTTTTGTAATTTACGTCCTCCAACATTAAGTCATATCGGACGATCAATGGAATAGGTGAAATGATGCTCAAATGAGCCCAGGGTCCATAAAGCTAATAGTTACCCGACATTCGTCATTCAGGACAAGGGGGGAAACCCCGGAAAGAACCTTATCCAGGTAACTCACCCTGACCGAGATTCGAACTCGGGACCGCTTGAACGTGAGGCAGACATGCTACCACCACGCTACCAAGGCGGGCGCATTTCAGTCATGTTTTATTTAATAGTATACAATTTCTACCACAATTAATGAAATAAATGTGTGTAATGTAATTATACAGTGTAAACTAGTTAATGTAGGCAGTGCAACAGTCAGAATGAAGAGACTCATGAAGATTATTTTCTGAAAATAAGGATTTCTCAACCATTTCTATAATGTGCAAAAATGATTTAACATTCATATTACTCCTCTGTATTTGTTTAGAACAAATTGAAACCTGATAATGCAACAATGGTGCACTTAATATAAAAATAAAATTTTAGAGTACCTATCTAATGTTTTGCTTCAAGTAGTATTATGTAGTATAAGCCCCAGTACCTAGAAATAATGAATAAGAATTAAATAAACAGCATTATCACTAACTTAAGATTAAAATACAGGTTTTCAGCCAGCTTTATTTCTCAATGCTGTTTTATTTAATTTTGTTTTGACCACTGTATACTCAAAAAGTACAAAATTGTTTTATTTTATACAGTTTACAACTTATTATTTGCTCTCCTTTATGCGGCAGTACAAATAAATTTGTATAGGACATAATATTATTCAACTGTAGCAGTATGCTGAACTGTTTGCCTAAATTGAAGCAATTTGTAATTAATTTAACAAAACAAAATCTGGTTTAAAACCCATTAAAGACGGTATATATCTACAGTATCAATAAGTAGAGAGTGTATTTATTGTTGAAAGTTTACTACTTTGTTTCACGGTACAAAAGCCATTGTTTGCATCGAGCGCACCTAATACATGAATCATTTTGTTTTGTGTGCATGCGAATGGTAGTATATATGTATAGCTGTGTCAGCGTGTTCTCTAGTTCAAGGTTTCAGGCTTTAGTTCATACTAACCTAGCGATAATCATTGTATATGTTGTGTGAAACACATGCTGGAAAGGAACAAACCTCTCTGTCAGCATCTCTCTAATTGCAATATTTCACAACGGAAGTTTATGCAGCTGTTTTCGCCCAGTATTTATTTATCCTGACTGGGTTTACAGGGTGATTTCTTATAGCTATCGAGAATTAAATGAATAGCACATTTGACATCGTTAAATTTCAGTGTTAATCATGTCTTATCCTAGTAATGTAGCAAATAAATTAGCTTTTGTAGGATGTGTACAAACTTCTGATATCACTTTAGAAAATCTGGAACACCTTTTGTTGTTTTACATGATTTGGATATTGAAGGCGATTATGAGGGACGTGTTGAGGATATAGGTAGCAGTGAGGAAGAGAATGACTCGCTTCCTTCTAGTGTTGGAAAAGAATCAACATTGTCCAGTGGTCAAAATAACTCAAACACAAATAACATATAGGCGAATAGACATATAGACAAATATACATATTTTCTGATATACAGCAACTTTTGACATCCAACCAACTGACATTGTCACAAAAAAAAAGTTATTGTTGACTTAATGTCTCATTGTTACAGAAACAAACATATATGCGAGTAGAATGAGGGAAATCCTGACCTATAAAAGCAATTTAGGGCCTAAGGGGAGAATTCGGGAGTAGACGGTGTACATGTTATTTGTAAACCTACATTCTTCGTGTACTGGTCTACAGATGACATGTTAGCTGCTCCATTTTCAGGAGAAATAATTGGCCAAATATGGGTGGGGTGAATCAGTTATTACAAGCTATCCCTCTTTACAAAAACCAGTTAAATGTTTAAAAAAAAAAAGTATTTTTATACCAGCTGAATGTAATCGTACACAATGGTTTAATGATTTGCAGAGCTCTAAATTCATGCAAGATAATGACCTGCTTGGACTTATGCATTTCAGTAGCTCGTAACCTAGTTGAGTACTATAATATTTAGAGGCCTGTTCATACTGGAGGTAAGAAATCGACCAATACAGCACCCCTCATACTTGAGAGAAGACATTTTCCTAAAAGTACACCATCCACAAACAAAAAAGTCGTGACCATTTTGAAAATGTCTAGTGTGTTGCGAAAAAAAGTTTGCAAGGAAGCCAATATTATTTGCCGTGAATCTGAAGATATGCCCTTGTGTGTTTATCCAGGTTTTGGGGTGCGCCATTCAAAAAGAAACCTTTAAGGATAAGTTTTCATCCCTTATAGAACTAATTTAAATTCATTATAAAATAGGAAGATCAAAATAATTGGCGTTAAATAAGCATTAAATATATGTATGCTCAGGGCATCTATACACGTCCATATCGGTTTGGGGCATTTTAACCTGGACGTCATATGACGTCCATATCGGTGAAACGGTTAAAAAAGAATAGTTAGCCTGTTTGTGACTAAAAGAGTACATTTCTTCCATTACAGGTAACCATTGTCAAAAATCTCCACAGGAATGTAAAATATTAACTAACAGTATCTACTTTTTAAATAGTTTTATGTATGTTGTAACATCCCAGTTTCACAGAAAATTCACAATGGGGTAGGAATTTTGCTTATCCAGTCCTCTGACTTTGTTGTCTACCTTGGCTAATTAATTAATGCTTTGGTTATAGCAGGTACTTTGTGGCTGTTCAATTTATGTCGAACAGCCACTAGCATCTGAACAAAAAACACAGTGAGAGAACATCCTTAAAAAAAAGGAAAGATTCGTACTGTCCTTTGTGACATATTACAGTGTACATACGTTGAAATATTGTTAAGGAAAACATAGCTCAGTATTTATAAAGTATAAGGTGTACAATAATAAACACAGTAATAGGCATAAATAAATATATATACTAGGTACGTCCAGAAAGTAAGTTCTGTTTGGTAATAAAATTGTGTAAGGATACAGAAAAATTATTTATTGCACAAAATTCTACAACTCAAAACTACTTTTCCACATAACTTTCGAAATTTTGCAGGCATTTGTCATAGCGAGGCACTAGTTTTTGTATAATTTCTTCATAGAAGTTTG
This sequence comes from Mantis religiosa, assembly GCA_030765055.1. Classification (NCBI taxonomy): domain Eukaryota; kingdom Metazoa; phylum Arthropoda; class Insecta; order Mantodea; family Mantidae; genus Mantis; species Mantis religiosa. The sequence goes on from CM060948.1 coordinate 281,197,519, forward strand.
CCGCCTGTGTCTTCAACCAGTTGGAAACATTTTCTTTCAGCTCTTCGTCATTGTTGAAGTGTTGACCGCCAAGGAAAGATTTGAGATGCAAAAACATTAAAGTCGCTAGGAGCAAGGTCAGGGCTGTATGGAGGGGGTGGTCATACACATCCCAGCCAAATCCCTGTAGGATGTTTTTCGTCGCATTTGCAGTGTGTGGTCGTGCATTGTGAAGAAACACAACACCTTTTGGCAGTATTCCTCGGCACTTATTCTGTATTGTGCGGCGGGATTTTCAATCAACACCGACATTGTAAACAAGCACAACAAAGCGTACGTGGCTGGCAGCGATCTCACAATGGCGCATGTTTCTTCTCCTTGATACAGAGCGTCTACCACGCATGTGCAGAACTGCGATCGCAGCGCTGCAACGGAGATAAATTGAAACAGAACTTAATAATAATAATAATAATAATAATAATACTTTATTATCACCTTATGTTTTACAAGCATTGTTGAAAACAGGCAAGACGTCAATTATATACAATTATACTTCCTGGACGCTCCTTTATACACTATATATATAATCAATTCTGGAAATGCATAGACCTGCTGTCTCGTGGTCTACTGTACTCTTTGGAAAAGAAAAAGATATCAGAAAGTCAGAGTATGCAATTGGATATGATCATTCTTACCTGTTTCTGTACATCTGAAAAAAAAAAAATACACTTTTCTGTGGCTCCTGGAAGTCAATAAGTAAAGGTTAAGTAGGAGTGCAACTGTGATTGTCTTGCATATTAGTTATTTTCCAGAAATTACAGCACATTCTTTCAATTTGAAATCACAACATTGAGTGATTAGTCCCAGCACATGGTATTGCTGTTCTTAAGGTTCCTCCATAAAGCATTTTGATTACATGTGTGTATGTTTAGAATATTACAATATCTTATGTTCTACATTTCTGTTCAAAAGTTATTTGTTGAATTTGCTTGAATACATTTCACAGCTGCAGTGCAGTATTCCATATCTTTCACAATCAACCGTTTGAAGAACAAAAATGAATTTTGAGAAAAAAAAAATAAAGGGGGAACACTCCGCAGGACGTGAACTTGGAATCTGGCTTTGCTGGTGTGGGAACTCCCTACTTTACCACTAAGCCATATACTATATGCGCATGAGAGCTGGATTTATGATGTGGTGCAGGCAGAGTGGAAGAAGAGAGAGAGCTAACACGCTTTTGTTTTTGCAGTGTGGTCAACCTAGAAAAGCAAAATTCAGCCAAATTGCAGTAAGTTAAGAGTGAAGATATGCGCTGAAAGGTTGAGATGTGTGGACATATAACAAATTGAACTCCATCCCATAAGCTGTATGCTTATATGCTTAGTATGTTATGAAACATCTAAAAGTAGAAAATAATATTACAATGGCTATAAACACTCGCTTTATGTTTCGATTTGCGAGTCTGTTGCATCATTTCATTGCTGGTATCGTTTGATGTGTTAATGATAATTTTAGCAATTGCCTTTTCTATTACACCATTGTTTCTCCAATATTGCGTTTCCAGCTCTTGGACTGTCTTGCAGTATCCTTCCCAATCTGTTGCTTCTATAGTAAGTTCCTGCAGATTTATGGCTCTCTAGTTAACATTGTGTCATCTTAAAACATTTTTGTCCACGCCAGCTAAATTGCATTCAAATCACAGTTATACAGAGGTATACAAATAATAGTGTGTCCCTTTTCAAGAGCTATAACATCCACAACATATGTCTTGCACTTAGATTTGTTGTAAACTGGTTAGCTAATAATTAACCTCATAATTGCTCAAAATGAAACAGCACATATGTGAAAGCTTAGCATATTAGCCACTAGATGGAGTGTATAGTGCATTTCATGTTTCAAAGTTCTCATCTGTATTTACGGAACTAGGCGAAACCTACTGAATGAGGACTTGGGGTCCAAACACTCAAGAAATCGTGCGCATATAGTACATGTACACTTCTTGCCAGTGTACCAAATGATTGCATATGTCATTGAGGTATCAGTGGCTTATTGGTTCAAATTTATTACACAAAATCATGTGCTCTGGAACCAAGCATTCCCCCTTATAAACTCTTGAATTTCATCTGTCAAATTGTGAAACATTCTGTATATATACATATCATTGTAAGAATCACCCAATGACATAATTAACATACTATTGCTATCGACATACATGCCAGAGATCACTTTAATAATAATGATAATCAATTTTATTGTCATTAAGCCTGCCTCGGTAGTATAGAGGGTAGCGTGTCTGCCTCACGTTCAAGAGGTCCCGAGTTCTAATCTCGGTCAGGGTGAGTTACCTGGATAAGGTGTTTTCTGGGGGGTTTCCCTTATCCTGAAAGACGAATGTTGGGTAGCTCTAAGCTTCATATACCCCTAACTCATTTGGGCATCATTTCATCCATTTCATTCATCGTCCAATATGACAATGTTGGAGGACGTAAATTACAAAACAAAACAAAAATTGTCATTAAGCTGTTACAGCAATAGATAACAGCATTAAGCTAAAGGAAGCTAAGCTAATTAAAATTCTTATCATGCAAAATATAATCAATTTGAGTATAAATACATTCTCAGTACAAACTGACAAAATAAACTTAAGAACTTTCTGGCAAAACATACAAAAATAATGAAAATACAACACAATATCATTCTTAAAATACAATAGTAGTAGTAATAATAGTAATAATAATAATAATAAACTGATAAAATGCAACACAATTAAAAACTAGTGAAAATAAAGTAAAATATATAAAAAGATTAAAATTAAGATTACTTATTATTTTCAAAGTATTCTTGAACAGAATAATACAGGTTAGCAAGCAGTCTGTTAAAAAGTCTGTCTTTAAATGTGTTGCAAAGTAATTGAATTAAATTGGTTGGGAAGGTGTTAAACAACTTTATACCCAATACTTCAAAGCTATTCTGCGATTTGGATAATATGTGATGTGGTATATCAATTAATTGTTATTCCTAGTATTATAACTATGTACATCCTGTCTATATTGATGGGTAGATAAATCTTCCTTTATATAAGTGAGTAAAATATAAATATACAAATTTACAAGTCATTATTCTCAATCTAATGAAAAGTGGCTAAGGTTACTGTTGTCATTTAAAAATTCGTTGATATGCAATATGCTTTATTTATCAGATATTTACTTAATGTATGTTTTAATTTATTAAATGGTGTGTTATTCTGAAAGCTGATTATTATGTGTTTCAAATGGGCAGAGTTCTCATTTGTAGCGAATCAGATGCGATAGGGTATTCAGCGTTGCCATCTCGTTATCCCCACTCTTTTTATATTTCTCTCTTTCTCACACACTTGCGAGTGCTCTTAACGGTAGAGTAAGGGAACACAAACTGAATATTCCAAAGTTTTATAATAATTCAGTTGTTCAATTCACAATTATTCGTATATTACGCAAATGCTTTAAATATTAAGTTTAAAATTAATTAAACTTTATGAATTACTTATTTTTCTAATCCAACGAGAATACCGTATAGCTGTGAATGTTACTTACGTTAAGAGATAATTTCTCATTGTCATTGTCTTCAACATCTGAGTACTGCGAATTTATGATGATAGTTCCAAAATCTCGTTAACGTGCTATTTCTTTCCAGAAGTCGTCTTCTTTTAGTTTATCTGATGTCTCACGCAGTTTTCACAGTCTTGTGTTCCTTGTCAATTTCTTTGTGAATAAGTCGTTCGTCAGTCAGTTTAAAAATATTATTTCTGCTTGCAACATAATTTGAGCCCACAATTCAATTATTCTGGCAGTAGTAAGGCAGAAGGTGGATCGCGTCCCATTGTTCCAGCTGATACATTTTTTCATGGAAGAGTAACTGAATAATACTGCTCTGAACTCTGCCCTAGAGTAAATAGAGATTACGAACCATTCATAAACAAAGATATAAAGTGACTAGACACGTTCTGCCAGACCAGCAGGAAGTGTTTTTTTCCTCTCATCGAATTTAACAAACACCTTGGCTTATTCAAAGTACATATTTCTTTTATCACGTCATGTCAAATGTTTACGTTTCAGTTCTAAGTAAATTCAAATATACGTTCACACATACATGCCAACCAATAATGATATTCATTATAGTGCTTACGTTGCAATGCATTGTAACATAATTGTATCTACTTTATTTATTTGTATTAGGAAAACTATTTGAGCTAAAAATATGGGGTTTTACGGTTATGTTAAATATTCTTTCCTTCCTCACGTATCAGTTTTTGCAAAATCTGAATTTTTGTTTTAGCGTGAATAGTATTTATTAGAGATTGATTACCCGCCATTGTAGTGTGGTGGTAGCATGTCTGCCTCACATTCAAGAGGTCCCGAGTTCGAATCTCGGTCAGGGTGAGTTACCTGGATAAGGTTTTTACCGGGTTTTTTCCTTATCCTGAAAGCCGAATGTCGGGTAACTCTAAGCTCTATGTACCCCGGGCTCATTTGAGCATCATTTCACCCATTCCATTCATCGTCCGATATGACTTAACGTTGGAGGACATAAATTACAAAAAACAAATAGAGATTGATTAGTTTGGTGTTTGTCACACACCACTTAGGGGAAATGCAATACGACAACACCGCAGGACTCCGATTGGTTGCTCACCTAGTAGAGCTCAAGGACAAACACCATCCCATTTGAAACACATAATAGTAGTTTATTAAATAATTTACTACATACATAGCCCTTTTCTCATATTGTCTTGAATTACCAGGTCCTGATTTTCTCTTGTGTTAGAATTATGTATTTAAATTGTAAATGGAGTTTTTATTTTTGAACACTTTTTAACTTGTGATTCTCAGCAACCCATTCTATATTGAGCATGCAAGACTGCTTAATTTTGCTTAGAGAACTATCAGGCTTGAGGTTTCTTTACCTGCTGTAAACCTGTAACATTTGACCATCAGTTTATTTCTGTTCTGAAGGTAGCCATGCTAAGGATTTTTTATGCCTGAAAAAATCCACTGCTAGGTTTGAATCTGTGACCTTGGGAACCAGTGGTTAGCGTGTCACCCCCTAGGCCACAACATTATTTTGGATTGATGAATATTGTAGAAGTAATGTGCTACATATATCCAAAATGTATTTTGGCTTGGAGGAGTTAGAATTGACGAATGTTTTAAAAGTTTGCATATGTGAACTGTTCATAGGCAATTTTGCAGTGTACCTGTGAGCTTGTTTATGTAGTATAAACATTCTCTTTAAATTGACTTTATACACTAGTCTCCACAATTCAATATAATATATAATTGTTCAGTGATTTAAAGTAAAATATACTGTCTGCGCAGTTTCAGCCAATATAAATATTGATATATTATGCAGGACAAAAGCGCAGAAGAATGATATTTTTTCAATTCTGCTGATATGTTTGTTCCATGATAATTTACTATCAGCAGTTAAATACAGAAAGTTAACTACTTCAATCCTGCCTCTTTAGCATGGTGGTAGCATGTCTACCTTGCATTCAAGTGGTTAGTCAGGATGAGTTATCTGGATAAGGTTTTTATCTCAGAGTTTTCCCTTATCCTAAAATATGAATGTTGGTTAACTCTTAAGCTCTATGGATCTGGACTTACCATTTCATCAGTTTCGTTCACCATCCGATATGACACGTTGGAGGACGTTAATTAAAAGAAAAGAAAAAAACTACTTCACAGGTTAAATTATATGAGGGCTGTTGAATAAGGAATGATCATAATTTTTTGCGGTAATTTATCATGCTAGAATTTAATCTTACGATATTCTTTTAGTTTAATGTTTAAGAAACATGCGTAGTAGTTTAATTGTTGGTACTCCTGGTTCCTGCCTGTGTGAGGCGGACAAACAGAGAGACATGTTCATTATTGCCTATCGAAATAATAGAGGTGATACATGAGGAACAAAATGTGGCTTTGAAATTCTGCTTTTGTTTCAACAAATCTTTAGCTGAGGCCTATACAATGTTGCTGGAGGCCTATGGAGAGTCTGTTTCTCCCTACAGCACAGCTAGAGTGGAAATAATCACGTTTCAAAGGAAGGTGGACCCAGCACTCCAGTTACAGCTCTTATGGAAGAAACATCAACACTTCTGCTGTCATTGTGAGAGATCAGCGAATAATCTTAAAAACACTTTCTCAAATTCTGAAAAACATTGTAAGACCATATCAGGCACATTTGTGTGAAACAGGCTGGATGCAGCACCATGATCTGCCAATGTTGTTGCTGAATATTTTGCAAAATTCAACATGAATTGTGTCCCTCATCCTCCCTAAAGTCCAGATTTAGCCCCTTGTGACTTTTTCCTGTTCCCTGTTCCCTAATACCTTCGTGGAAGGCATCATCCATCTTCAGAAGCAATAGTGAAGGTTGCAGACAATTTTAAAGGACCTCTCAAAAAATGGTTTCCAGTATATCTTTGCAGACTGGCAGAAATGCTGGACAAGTGTATCACAACTGAGGAAGACTATTTTCAGGACCATAAAAATTGAGAATAAGTAAAGGTATGTTGTGAAAAAAATTGATCATTCTTTATTTCACAGCCTTGTAAAATCATCTAAAGAGAAATAGGCTTAAAAATTGGCATTTTTAATGTTAAACGTGATGGAATTTTCATGTGATGAGTGAGAACAATGCTGCATTGTCACTAAAGATGACATTCAATGAGTGATAACAATGTTGCCAATATTGCGAGAAAAGAACATGCAAACTTTTAGCAAACCGCAGAATTATGGAAAGCTGATATTCCGAAATATTAAACTGTTGAAAATGGCATGTTGGTGTTGTTTTGGGTTGAAACTGTTGTTCTTAATATAATTAATTATCTGTGTGTGTCAGTTTCCTGTAAATACCAAAAGTGAGTTTGTTGTTCATTTTTCTGATTTTGATGTCCAACAGTTTAATATTTCGGATGATCAGCTTTCCACTAAACAGAGAAGATTATCAAGAAGAATACCTACACATAAAAAAAGTAGCTATATACAACGGTTTCGACCCAAATTTAGTAGACAAAACAGTTAACAGACTCAACAAAGCTAAAAAAATAAAAGAAACCACCACCCTAGAACCTACAGGAGAAAAAAAGAAAACATTTTTAAAAAAATTCACCTTCCATGCATCAGCCTATAATAAATTCCAAAAATTCTTCTCAAAACACAGTATAGTTCGTGCACCTCAAAATAGGTTTAATATCAGAAACTTCTTAAAAGACCCTCCCAAAAATTCAATCACTACCAAAGAAAAACCAGGAACCTATGAGATCAAATGTGAAACTTGCCCTAAAATTTATATAGGAAAAACAAAAAGAAATATTAACATCAGAACTAAAGAACATACAAGAAACATTAAAAATGGTGAAACAGAAAAATCAGCAGTGGCTTTTCATTTTTTAAATAATAAACATGACATCAACTTAGAAACATCTCTAATAAAATATGTTAATCACCCCATAGACCTTTCCGTATGGGAAAAAATCTTCATTAACAAAAAGTCGTCATAGAGTCATGATTTTGAAACTCCACCACCGGACATCTTTGACAAGTACATCACGCCATCTATCGACGATACGGAGAAAGAGGAAGCCTCTACAATTTGCACTAGTCGAGTAACAGCTGATGATAAGAGCAAAAGCTCTTGAAACATATCCTGTGAATAAACAGTGTGAGTGAAGCAATGTGTCAATATCTTCTCGATTCACTTTTGTGCTAGTCATTGAGATATTTTCAGCCATGCTGTGATTTATGCTGTAAAGTACTTGGATGTTCAAGAGGAATGATTTGCTCCCGCATTCATTGAACCCAATATGGCACTAGCAACACAGTGTCCTGGTATTTCATCTATTGAAATCCAAGATTTTTTTGTGTTCCAATGTATCCCATATTTTAGAAATTACAGCCTGATAACACTTGTACATAGTTTTTGTGTAATGTAGACCCTTTCGTTTGTGTACATTTCTGAGAGACTAAAGGTGCACATTATTCAGTTTCCACAATTTCACCTCCATTATCATTTCACATCTCTTATCTGGTCTCTTATAGGGTAGAGGTGTCGGCAGGTGTCTTGGCACTGTCGTGACTTGCCTCCCTCTGTCTCCTCATTTCAACTTTCCTCCTGGGGATGCCCCACTTGGGGCTTAGGTACAGTAAACTACAGGTATAAGAATTTGTTTTGTCCATGGTGATAATTTTGTGTATTGCTATTAATCTAATTGACTTTCTTGGTTATGAATTTTTTTTACTCCAGATAATTTCTGGTCTTATAGTGCAGTAATATTGCAGGGAGATCCACTAAGCCCTTTACTATTCATTTAGTAGCAGAAGAACTAATGCGATTGACCCAAAGAGAGGGCATAGTAGCATACACGTATGCCGACAATATAGTGGTAGGATCAACAGAGATCATTAAACTGCAGGACACTATAAATGACATAGAGAAATGGTGCACCAAGCGTGAGTTCGAGATCAACATATCTAAGACAGAAATGATGGTCTTTAGACAAGGAGTAAGGGCTCCAGTATTGGTAGAAATTAGCATCAAGAGACCAAAAATAAATATCGTAAGGGATTTTAAATATCTAGGCATCATGCTGCAAACAAGCACTAAATGTTTCATGAAGCATATAACTGAGAAAGCAACGCAAGCAGCAAGGACGATGCATGAGATAGGCTACATTAGAACCCTGAACTTAGAGATGGCAATGATGCTCTTCAGAGTTAAAATAATGTCCATATTAACTTACGGAATAGAAGTCATATGATTGCATCTCACCGAAAAGAACCTATCCACACTAGAAAGGGTAAAACCAATATTCATCAAAAGAGCACTAGGAGTGTCAAAGATCACGCTCGCCTGCCTTGGTATCGTAGATGGTAGCATGTCTATCTCACGTTCAAGATGTCCCGAGTTCAAATCTCGGTCAGGTTGAGTTACCTGGATAAGGTTTTTTCTAGGGTTTTCCCTTATCCTGATAGACGAATGTCAGGTAACTCTAAGCTCCATGGACTCTGTACACATTTGACCATCATTTCACCCATTTCATTCACCGTCTGATATGACTTTAACATTGGGTGATGTAAAATTACAAAAAAAAAAAAAAAAAAAAAGACTACACGCTCCAGACTTGTCTACCTCCTCGCAAGAGAAACATTCCTTATCGAGGACCTAAGTACGCTTTTGACTCTTCCCAACACTCGAGCCTCGAAAAGTCTTTTATCAACATTAAAAGAAAGAAGAGAAGTACACCAAGAGTTTTATGAAGCAAAGGTCATGATAGACCGGATATGGACCACATCCAACTTTGAGATGAGGTACATGTTTACTAGAATGGCAGTACACGGTTTCCATCATCTCATCTGTAAGAACACATCATACCATGAGCCAGCAGAGACGTCTGAGTGCAACTTAATGCAGACAAACATGTGAACGTTACCACATAGAACTGTGCAGGAAAAGAACCAAATCAATTAAAGACTATGCAAACCAAGGCGCCAAAATACAAACTTGAATAATTTGTACTTGTTTGAAATTTACCTGTTTTTGTATGGCCATTTGGCTGCAATAAAAGTTTATTATAGGGCAGTAAGATTGTACTTGTATTGGTAATTGTTATTTCGCTACAGTTGCGTTCAGTGCAGTAAATTGCTGCAGTTAAACTAGACTGACACTCATCACATATCCCCATCTCTGTTGTGCTAATGCTCTTGCTGCTTGAGCTACATGATGATTTGCCCTTATTCACATTAAAACTTCTAAGGTGATTTGATTAGCACAGTAAATTTTCAAGCAATCTCTAATTTTTGAGGTATCAAACCTTGAAAGTAACCTGCAATGTTACAAATGCTTTTAATTTCTGGGCTTTATAGTGTCATTTGATAATTTTTCTTTAATGTGAGCCTAGTTGAAAGTTTGAATCAGACTGGAAAAAGTTCACTGTTACAGCCCGGATAGAATCACATATCTACAGAAGTGTAGTTATCTAAAAATTATCTAATGTGTGATGTAATTACTTCTTAGTTCAAATGGGAATCTTTATTCCAGCTACATCAAATGCATATAATTGTCATGCTTTAACATTTGGTTAACTGTAGTTTATCAAAATGAAGCTATTAAATAAAAATATTAAATAAAAGATAACTGCATATTAAAATGATAGTAACAATGTCAAAATATTAATTTAAACCAGATTATTTATGAATGTCACAAGTGACATGAATCACCCAAGTGATTCGAACCACCTTTACCCTGAACAGATGTTTCATGATGACACACTTCTTACAACTGAGCTATGCAGAAGCATTAAAGTTCTACAAGAGTTTTAGAAGAGTTAACATAAAATGATGTCATCTCGCTAAGGGGAAGCCAAAAATTATTCATGTTACAGAATTTCCTTAGATATAATGGGGCCCAATGTTTTTATTCTGTTGTATACATTGCAGATTTGATAAAACTGGATTGGTAGGTGCAGCTAACGTGTCTGGTATAAGTTATGTGAAATACAGGATGGGAGAAGTTAAGCAAGTCTGATGCACCAGATTTTTCACAACAGACATGATAACTTAAATTCCAAGCTTTCATTCATGATTCTGGTGAGTTAATCCAGTTGTTTCGCCTAGTCCAAATTAAAAGTTGCCACAAGTTTTCATATACAATTGTATGTTCTGATCAGTGTCCTGCCTGTGGTTGTCTTAATTCAATGAAGATAGGTACCCTAACTTTGTCTTATAAGGCTTGTAATTCTTTATTGCATATTTCCCACACTTAGTTTTTGTTTTGGTTTCATAAATTCTTAAAAATTCTGCTTTAGGTATCCATTGTTTCTTCTGATGCATTTTTCAGTCAGCTGTGGGATACTAATTGGTGAAGTTACCTTTAGGCTGGGAAAATTTTGCAGTTTGTCTTGTGGTATTTTTAATTTTCTAACAATTTGACTACCTCTAATAATAATAATAATAATAATAATAATAATAATAATAATAATAAAGTTAAATGTATCGAGATTTAACTGTATTGGAACACCACAGTGAAGCGAAAAATTATTAATTTTTAGATGAGTCGTATTTATTACACATCTGCTTCACTACGAAAGTGAAGCAGATGTGTAATAAATACGACTCATCTAAAAATTAATAAGTTAAATGTAATTTATATATCCATTTAGAAAAAGCTCGGTTTCCTGCCAAAATAGGCTTTAATTTACAAAATTTTAACATTTGTGTAGAAGGAGTAAAAACATTTTGTTTGAATGAACTCTTCAACAGTAAACGTGAGTGGAAATGTGCTTTTCATTGCTACCTGAAATTGTGGGTATTAGAAAGCACTTTCTATATAGTCATGTTGAAGTGATGTAAATACTATAGTATCACGTGGGTACATTTTTATAATATATATTTCTTGGTATTTGCAACTGTAACACTTTACAGCAAAGGAAGAGAATTCTACCATTTCATAGACTGTAACTGCAACTTTAGTTTTCAGGACATATAGTGTACTCAGTGATTATTTTAACATGGTGTTAACAACAAAAAGTATATTATCATAACTGTTCACTCTTTGCCTTTTTATTTTTGGAAGAACAATTAATTTGCCCAATTGTTAATTTGTAACCATAGAAATACCTATAATGTTCAGATCTAATGGGCTCCTAAAGTTAATGGCTGGTAAAGAAAGGATGCAAATTTTGTTACAGATTTGGTGCTGGTAAGCAATGACAGAGGTGTCAGGGGGCGCAAATGTGCCCCCCAATGCAAATATTGTCAAGGAAGGTTGGCTGTTTAAGAGAGGTGAGTAATTTACTTAATAGCAATTAACTTTCATTGAAGGTCTAACAGAATCAAATCATAATAGAGACAGCAAAATATGAAATATACTCTAAATTATGCTTGCTATCATTATGGAAGTATTTTTACTGTTGGCTCAAGAGTGTAGAATTCACTACTTATTACGAACTGTTTCATAAGTCTCCGTATTTTGTAAGATGTATGATTGTTTTCTTTTAAAGTAATTTTCATTAGCAATGAACCAGACTTTAAAGTTGTTCTATTCTGTGAAACACGTTTAGAAAATCTTAGGCACTCGTTCCAGAAAATGCATCTTTAAAAGCCTGCTCCATCCTTTCCAACAGGCCAAGAACAGTAAGAAAGTGTATCATTTCTTCTATATCACATCTCGTGCAAAATTGAAAGTCCTCTATTCTTAAAGAATATTTTTATTTTTATTGTCACTTGATAGATTATTAAATGTTGACAAAAGTCTACAAGTCCTATTTTTTAAATAACATGCTCCAAAACCTAAAGTATAAAGTATTTTGACTTTGAAATGTGCATTTAATATTCATATTTTGTCTGTCTCTAGTCATATAGTAATCTAGAATTGAATAATTCATTGTTGAAAGGCACTAAGTCTCACACTTTTGACAAATTTGTTTTAAGATTTTGCATTCTAAGGAGCAAGGTGTATATTTTAGTGTTGAAAGGAACCATCTCCAACCAGTCCTTGTTCTATTTCATAACCATCAATTTAGTTAATAATGTGTAGATACTGAGAGTGAAGCAATACAAATATTACAATAAAATTTTTAAATAATAATGTTTTTAAAGAGATACAGTGAAGTTTGTCACAAATTACTATATTGTATTGTAGTATCAATTTAATTATGTTGTGCTAGTCCTGCAGTTAGTTTCAACATGGAATGCCTATTAGCAAATTAGTTAGCCAGCCAACCTATGCTGAGTGTGTTAGTATATTTCAGTTTCCAATATTGGTGCATTTTCTGTCAAAACATCCCACTATGTAGGTAAAGTTTGGATGCAGGGCTGAATCTTAAAAAATGTCTGGATTATTTTGTGAGGAGTCCTCTAATCTTTATGTAAAATACACATATTGTATTGATTATTTCAATAAGAACCTTGGCTTTAGATTCAGTAAATCACAAATATATGTGTGCGGTATCCAGTATGAAGATGCACTCTATATTGCTTTTGAGTATAGTAGAACCTTGTTTACAAATCAACTGGGACCAGGGTCAATCCGACTTTACTAAAATTCAGGTTTTCAGTGAATGATGAAAAAGTGATAAAAAACATGTACATCACCAAAATATTTTTAATGGAGTTGAAATTACTATCGGCACATGTTCATCTAAAAACATACACTGTATGTACTGTAATAGCCTATGTATTTGCAATATAGCTGCAAACTAGTCAGTAGTAAAAGAGGCAGTGAGCTTCTCCTGTCTCGGTGTAGTGTATTGCTTATGAACAGAGCGATCTGACAATTGCTTTAACATTAGAGGTTCATTTGGCATTTTTTGGCTTGATTCTCGAAATAAAGCATCAATTTCTCTATGATTGCTACTGCTGGTGCGTGGGTCATAACCATAGCTGAATCAGCAACACATCTGAATTTGAATACTCTTCATATTCATTTTCAGTAACACTACATGATGCAATAATGCCTTCCTCTGTAATCGGTTTATAACCTCCATCATTATTAAGGTCTTCATCAGCATCGGAACAGCAATTGATATTTTAAAAAATGTTTATAAAATCTTCTTCCACACACATTTTTCTCTTCTTCTTCATTCTTGTTTTATGGCAAGTCACACATATCAGGCCATAACTTTTTGCATGATTTTATCAAAGTTTCTCTTCCAACCTAGTCCCAAACAGAGAATAGCAATTTATTGTCTGTAAAACAAGTTACTTTTGTTTCCCTTCAAAACTGGTCCAGAGTATCTGGATGTCTGGGTTATCAAGGTTTTACTGTATATGCAAATTTTACTCTATCTCACTTAGTTCTCCAGGAAACATTTAAGACAGTTATGGGCACATTATTTACTATACACAAACTCCAAAATAATAGTTGCAAGGTATATGTATCTTGAAGGGCAGGGCAAAAAAGAGGCTAATGAAATCTGCACACTCATACTGGACTGTTTCACTGACAGGATTAAACTGGGCATGAAGAAGCTTCACTTGTACTCGGATGGCCAAGCCATAATGGGAAGCATTTTGTCTCTGCATGGATTTGTTTGAAGATAAACAATTTGAGGAAAATTATATATCACTGACTTCCTATTGGAGGTCATTTCTTCATGCCTTGCAATATTGATTTTTATGTTTTCAAGGAACAGATTAAGTGTTGCGATAGAATATATGAATGAGCGTGTAGTGGTTCATTATTGGTGACTTCAATGCAGCAATATTGATTCTGCTAGGATCATTAAAATAGTAGATAAATTAATGAATAGGTTATATATACCCTTTGAAGAAAACAATTATTTCAGGTATGTTGCCTTTCCTTTCCATACATTCACATACATTACTTATTTTGGAATAACAGTAATAGACCTCCCAGTATGCACTTCTTGTTTACAAACAATTGTGACTCATTTTACAATTAGAAGAGTGGTAAAACAGTTTAGAAATTGGACTTAGTGTCATTCAACAATGGAGAATTTGATTATATTGTTTTCGTTAGTTCATAGTAATGATGTAGGTATCGGGCTAGGTGTTTTGCGGCATAGCTGTTGAGAAAATGTATATAAGGCAATTAAACAATTACATTGCCATCATTACACCCATCATCCAGTTTAAAACAAAGAAAAGGAAACTAAGTCTGGTCTTTAAAATAGGTTTGAACTATGGTTTATGTTAACCTTTATATCCTTTTTAATTTTTTTAAATGAATTGTTTATTTAATATGTAAACCATGTAATGAAATTGCAATTCATGCCACTGCTACTGGAAGGATACACAATAGATATGTTAAATGTAGATCAATTAATTAATGTAAATAAAAAGAGGATTTTTGTCGAATTATTGTTTAATCTTCAAAGATTTTAGCTAGAAGAAATAATCTACTATTTTGCAGTACTGTGTGCCACCACATCCATATAAATAACTATTAACACATTTACTCTATGAATTTCAAATTTTCTTCATCCACTGATGATTAATAATAAATATCAAACTGCTCAAAAGTATAAAGTAAAAAGTTGTTTCAACTGGATAATTATCAGCAGTAATATAACAAGTGCTGATAGCTTTTTTTTATAATTTGTTTGGCCTTAGCAGATGTTAGTCATGATAGTTGTCACCATGACAGTGACATGCCTATTTCAGTATTTCGTAGCGAGATGCACTCAAGTTTGCCCTTTTTGGGGGGGGGGGGGAACTAGGCAGATAACTGGTTAAACTATATAGAATAAAAAGAAGTATTTCAGAAAGTGGAGTGCACTTGTTACTAAAATTAGGCAAATGAGTCAACCTTGTGTCATGCTGCCGCCGTAGATTACGTCATCAAACTTACCAGAACATTAGATGGCAGCATGACACCAAGCCAGATGCAGACACCGGATGCATCATCAGTCAACCACAGAACTGACGATAGGGAAAAAGTTCCCAGAAACTAGTCTTCATCAAAAAACTTGTAAGTGGAAAAAAAGTATATACAAGGTTGACTCATTTGCCTAATTTTGGTTAAACTATGTTAATAACAAATGAAGGATTATAACAAGCAACCAATTCAAAGAAATGAATGTTTCCTACTCCATAATAGAATCAAAGCAAACTCAGTGGGAATAAAATATAAATGCAAGTGGAGAAAAATATAACCCCTCTATGCAGTGCGCTAGTGATTATTGACATGATTTCACTTATTGGTCATTAGTAATGGTGAGTTCATGAATTGGCCAAAAAGTGCTCACTACCACATACATCATGAGAGAGAAAGCTGTGTTATGAAATTTAATAAAGTGAAAAGAGGATGATTTAGGTTGGGGTTTTTGAAATTAAGAACTTAAAAGGATAATTTTGATCAGGAT
Source organism: Mantis religiosa (assembly GCA_030765055.1). NCBI lineage: Eukaryota > Metazoa > Arthropoda > Insecta > Mantodea > Mantidae > Mantis > Mantis religiosa. The sequence continues at coordinate 281,213,360 of CM060948.1, forward strand.
ATATGTCCCATAGGTAAGAATAGAGGCAATTCATATTTTCTTGGAATGCTCAGGAACCAGTTGGAGGAAAACTTTGATTAAGGGAACATGGCTTAAAACAAGGAAGTCACTTGCTATTAGAAAAATGTTTGAAGATTGCGATCAAATTAGGAAATTAGGTGAGTTTTTGTCAAATGTTGAAAATAAAGTGGTTATGGTCAGTAAAAAAAATGAATATATAAAATAATGGGAAGAAAGCATGTCCTTGTTAATTTGGTATATATTTGTTGAATGAGTGTTAGCCATTTATACATTGTCATTAACATTTTGTTACATCATTGGTTGTCTTGGAACAGCCAATGTGAAATCAAGCAAATATTACTTGCAGTGATTACTCAGCAATAAATAGAATAATCATGTGTAGTTAACACACTACTGACAAACATACCAATCGCATATGGTGTGTAAGTTGGCACTACAGTTCAGTTAATCAGATTTTTTTGTGATACTACTATCTTCTGGAGTTTAATGTGACATAAAAGCACATATGGGTCCTACCAATCTAGTGACTGTCCTCATACCCACAAGCACATGGAAGAGGTGGTTAGTCATCCAGTCAGAATGGGAAAGTAATGTGATCGGCACTTTGCAGAATGGTGCTTTTCATGTTCCACAGATTGGTATCAGTGTGTAGCTCTTCATGATGCAGTGTGGGCACTGGTTCTACATATGAAAAGAAAAATTTGCTTATAACCCACCCCTGACCAAGAGCTGAAGCCTGCGTTCCAAACTCGAAGTAGTAAATGCATAAGCTATTAAGATGGCAGAATTTGTAGATTTTTGTAAATCTAGGAGATTAGGAGATTTATCTAATTCAGAAAAGGAATTTTTCAGTGTTATAGTTACCTTTTTATTTTATATTTTTTATATTTAAAAAGTCTTCAACCTTTGTAGCATTTATGTTCTAAAGTGTGACGTATCTCTTAAAAATGGAAAAGTGATAGGTTTGTTTGCTACTGAAAGTTGCCTATATCAGATCTTAATTGTTTTGTTTCTCTCTAACATGTTCTATCATACTAATGAACAGATGAAATTACATGCCTGGGACTGTTTGCATTTACTCATTTTTAAGGCTCAGTAAGTAAAACCTGAGATGAGTGACAATCTGCTCTAGTGATGTGTAGGGAGAGAGTGACTTGGAAACTGCAAAAGAATGCTTCACTCTTTGGAACTGTGGAATGAACTGGCAGTTTCAAAACTTTCTTTGAATATACTTCACAATTCTTTGAATTTTGCAGTTTTCACATTTCATCTTCCCCTCTCATCTTTGTGATGTATAAGGATCACCTTTCTCCTATGCAAGGTTAATAGATGATGAAAATCTGTATCATGTGAACCTGAAAATGAAACAAATATGGAGTATACTGAACTATTGTAGTCGCATTGTAAGTTGGTGATTGGCGTCTTGCCTCCACGTGCTGTTCAGCTGCGAAAACAAGGAAAGGAGATAAACACGTCACTGACACGTCATTGCCGTCGCCTAGCAACCAGCAATCCACCAATCAAAAGTAAACTGTTGCCATAGCAACCCGAGCCGCTTATCCTATGTTGCCAACTCTATCGCACTACATCACGTGCTTTATGCATGACACTAATCTATCGGCATGTTGAGGTTTTCAGTAAATAGACACTGCTCCTATTGTTGCTTCGCTTATGAATCAGCTGTATCACAATACCGTCGTCGTTCGTTGCCCTTTAGTATGTGATGGTATGCGTTGTTGGAAGGGAACAGGTGTGGATTTAGTTTCAAGGAATAGCTTATGACGTTTTCTGGGTCAATGACCAACCTTTACAGTTTAATGACCAACCCTTACTTAGGGTATTTTTCCCTCTCATCACTGCCAAACTAAGAGTGTACTGCTTCAGGTAGTGAATGTTTCACAGAGTGTAAACAGCTTTACATTTTTGCAATATAAGTCGTGTGTTTCAGTGATCAACTTCAGTGTTTCTGTGATCAACTTTAGTGTTTCAATGCAACTTTAATATTTGGCTAATTATCTTTACTCATGGCTACCGCAAACACTTGTGCTACAGAAACAGACAGAGAGAAACTATCTGCGAAGACCACAAAAAATGTTTTTGCGCACGGAAACCCAATTAAAGGACAAGCAAGGGAAATTATATGTTCCGTAAGAAAATATTTTGAGGATGAAAGAGACAATGGGGGTCCAATAATTCCCGTTTCAAAAGTACTGGACAGAACCTCAGCTGCTGTTGGTGTAAGTAAGAATACCATAGTTAGAGTAGGGAAAGAGAAATACGCTAGTGAAGAATATCAGGCATGTACATCGCGGTTACAAACTCCAGGGAAGAAGAGGAGGTGACATAACCCGGTCACTAACCTGGATCCATTTCAACAAGATGCCATTCGCCGCCATATTTATTATCTCTTACGGCAATCTTACGATTAATACTGCAGTATGCAAATTTCTAGGATTATGTGCGTGTGCATTACTGCAACTGACTGCAACCGAACTTCCACCTCCCCTCTACCCGTCACCATCATTGCCTAGCACGTGTAGAGGGACGGTAAAGTGGCAACGGTGCTATCCCCTCCCTTTCCCCACTCCTTCAACTGTCAATCACCAACTTATAATGCACCCATAATAGTATTCGATGCTTCATATGTTACTAGTGTTTACCTAGAACACATTTCGTTAGGACCTTCCTAACATAGCTGAGATTGTTAGGAAGGTTCTAACAATATGTGGAGCATCGAGTACTAGTTTGACTCAAAATTATATTAAAAGTTTATTCTACCCTTTATCTTCAAGTTTGATAAAGGGGCATACTATTGGTCCAATATATTTGGCTTTTGCTTTTTTTATTTAAAAAAAAAAAAGAAACTTGAGCAAATAAAATTACAAGTGAAACTAATTATATTGATTGAGGAAGGTGTATACACAATTAAGTGGTGATAACCATACTTGATGTGAATTTTAAGATTTTCATAACCTTTTTTTTATATAGGTTGGCTTTATTGATATTTTCAGCCAGGGATCTGTTATATAATTTTACAAATATAATTAAAATAGAGCAACAAATTTCCCGTAGTAGTAGTAATTGTTGTTGCATGCAACACAGCTTACTAAATATTGCCAAATTTCAAGTTTAAAATACCGTAGTTGGTTCAAACAAGTTAATGTTCTTGAAACAACATGGCTGGATTTAAGTGAAAATAATATTATTATTTCAAACTCAGAAGTGTAGTTAATGCAGTCTTAGTATATATTCTCTTCTCAATCTGTCTTATTTCAGAAAGAAATAAGAATAGAATACAAGACTATTGGGGCTTAAAATTGTAAACTATATCCTAAGTTTTTCTTAGTATTTATTAAAATAAGAGCACCAATTACAAGGAAAATGGCACCTGTAATGAAAAGCAGAAAAAAAGAAAATTAAAAAAAAAAAACTATAATGGAGATAAATATTAGTATTAAAACCAGAAGCATTATTAACAGTGAAGTATTCTTCAAATTTGAGTTTGATTTATGAGTCACTATGTTTACACTCAAACTTCACTTGTTGTTGTACAATTGAAACGTTTTCAAGATCATTCGATCTCATCCTCAGCTGTTTGGTGACTAAATGAACATTCCTCTTCTTCCACTACTACGGAGGTCCGATCACTCTGCCATCTGGTGTTAAGGTCACTAAGTTTTAATATTTCATTTAATGCCGGGATTTCAAAATTTATAACTTTATCACAGTTTTTGTTTATGAATATTTTTTCCCATATATCCAATTCTATGGGTGTACTTAAAGATTTTAACACTTTAATGTTGTGGCCAATGCTGTGGTTTTCTGTCCAAAAATGGTGTGAAACTGCAGATTTTTCTGTTTGTTTCAACTTAATGTTCCTCTGGTGTTCTTTTTGCCTGGTTAACAAGTTTCTCTTACTTTTCCTATGTAGCTTTTTTCACAGGTTTCACAATTAATCGGATAAATTCCTGATTTCAAATTGTTGGGGAAGTTTAGTCTTTTGAAGATTCATTCAAATTTTCTAAAAGCCCACGGATGGTAGGTGAATTTTCTATATTGCCAATTTGTGTTTTTAAGTGGTGTGAGAGTGGTATGTTTTGATATTATCTTCAGTTTTTCCTTTCTCTTCATCATGTTCCTTATGATGGCTGGGTTGAATCCATTTAATACTGCTATCTCTTTTATGTGTTGTTGTTCTTTCAAAAATTCCTCTTTACTCAGTGGGATGTATTTTCACCGGCTATACAACATTATCTTCAACGAATCTTCAAAAGACTAAACTTAAAACTAGCACCCCAAAACAAATTCAGTCTGAGGAACCTGCTAAATAAACCACTGAAAAATACAATCCCCAACAATTTGAAATCAGGAATTTATCAGATTAATTGTGAAACCTGTGAAAAAAGCTACATAGGAAAAACTAAGAGAAACTTGTTAACCAGGCAAAAAGAACACCAGAGGAACATTAAGTTGAAACAAACAGAAAAATCTGCAGTTTCACACCATTTTTGTACAGAAAACCACAACATTGGCCACAACATTAAAGTGTTAAAATCTTTAAGTACACCCATAGAACTGGATATTTGCGAAAAAATATTCATAAACAAAAACCGTGATAAAGTTATAAATTTTGAAATCCCGGCATTAAATGAAGTATTAAAACTTAGTGCCCCTAACACCAGATGGCAGAGTGATCGGACCTCCGTAGTAGTGGAAGAAGAGGAATGTTCATTTAGTCACCAAACAGCTGAGGATGAGATCGAATGATCTTGAAAACGTTTCAATTATACAAGTAAGTGAATTTTGAGTGTAAACATAGTGACTCATAAATCAAACTCAAATATAATGGAGATACTTGACTTGATCGGACCAGAAAGTTACCTGAAGCACTTTTGTTGGTTGATGGGCTCCAAGTTCTATTTGCACTAAGATTAATGCGAAATCTTGTATTAGAATTATCCATAGATCATTTGCAATAGTAGCGAGTTGGCAAAATAGACTTGTTTATTAAATATTTATTAATAATGCAATTGTATTATTTTACAAACCATGGCTTCAAAGTGAAATTACTATTATCAGTATATACCGTGACAACCATCAGAGCTAGAACTGATTATGACGTCATTTTAGGAGTTTTTCAAGTTTTTTCCCCCCCTTTTTGGGCTTGTGAATGCCGTAAATGTTTATTTCAGATGCTATAATGTTTGTCGTATAGCATAGCTGTGCCATTTGTTGGTAATATATATTATAAAGCTTTATGTATACAGACTGCTTCATGTCAACTACTCTCAGTGAAAGTAATAAAGTAGTTCCCATGAATGAACTGGGCCAACCCATTAGTACTCTGAAGTAGCTGAAATTTTAGCTGAACAGAGTTTGATTTATTATGTCGGACAAAGTGGTACAGTTTAGTGTGCACTGTTGTGCAAGATGTCATTCTAAGCCACATCAGTTCATCTGTAACATAGGAACATGCTGCGGAGCATTATTTCTGAACTCACAATTATACAAAACAGCACATAAGCAAAAATATTTTTTTAAAATCATCTGTCTCAAAATCTGGATGGTCTCAGTTGAAATTGTTTCTTCATATTGGGTATACATGTAGAAACAGAGTTCGAAAATAAGGCTCATATATGAAGCAAATTTGGTCATAACTGGGATATGAAGCATGCCTAAAACTCATTCTGCTGCATTTGATAAGATATTCTTTACTTTGAGTTTGTGTATTTGGTGATGGTATTTTAGTTGTTCATATGTTAGAGTATCCCTGTTTCTAGATCATGTGTGAATGGGGATTGGTATTAGAGGCATGCAAGTGTTACTTCCTATTTTGTTCTTGCAATATGTAAGTGGTGAAGGTTTTGAGTTTTTGATATTGTCGTGGTAGCAGCAAATGCCTAGTGCAAAAGGATCGAGTATGAGTCATGTCATTCCACTTTTCTTGCCATGAGCAGAAGTACAAAAAATGGAACATTCAAGGATACTAGCTGATGTTACAAATCAGAAAGTGTAAGCATCAAAGTTTTCCAGACTGTTCGATTTCAGCAGATCTGGAAGATTCATTTTTGACAGTGTTCTATTCCTTTGATTTGAGATATTTCAGTTTGTGGAACATTTCTTCCATGACCTGCTAAGTATAAAAGAAGAGCACAAAGGATAGCAGAGTTCAGTTCAGTTGCTAGTTATGAGTTGACCGGTGAGTATTGGAGTTGTGAATCAGTTGGCCAAAGGAAAGTTGTGCAGTTAAAAGTTGGTCTGCGAGCAGTGAATGTTAAGAAGTTTGAGCAACACAAGTTGGTTCATGCAACAGACACATAAAGGAGCATTAGACTGACATGCTTGCTGTGTGTATTTGTAAAAAGTGAAAGTGATTGTAACATCGGACTAACAATTCTAGTGACAAATAGAGTTTAATATGACTTGGTCTTGTAATTTTTTGTAGCTGTATGTTGAATAGGAGGAGCTAGCTTACAGTGGGATTCACAAAACAAACCACTAAAGCTGTTTGTAATTAATTACCTTTAAACTTTTCTTTCTGCCCCCAAAACTAATGTTGCTACCCCTTGAAATGGTTGAAATATAATTGTGAACCTACATTATGGTTATGTTTCGGTGGGTGCCTATAGTAGATGATAGAGGAGTGTCAAGGATGCTTAAAGATCCATGGTTATCATAGTTAATTTTTCTTGTCTGTTTTATATAAGGAGACATAAAGATTGTTTACTGAGGAGCTTTTGACTGATTTTTATGGATACTTCTTTTTTTATAAGTAGGCAGTTGAATCGTTCATTCTTAATTCTCCATTGGATCAGTCTTGGTAAATCAATAAGGATATACCAGCCTTTCTTCCATTTTTTATGGAAAACTTATACCACTGCAACTCGCTTCCCAGAGCTTCATCTGTTGGAGCAGGGTGCACCACGGGCAGGAAGAGGATGGGATTTGGATAGGAGAGGCTGTAAGAGGTGCATGACTTTCTCTTGTTAAGTGATTGTATTCATTCAACCCTAATTAATAAGTTCTTCACAGTGATTTTTATGTGGTAAAGATGACTTATTGAACATTGATCACCTAACTGTATCTGAAATTCTCAAAAATCAAGATGATTTAGTCTCTAAGCATTGAGAGGCGAGAAGAAGACTTTTATTATCAAATTCTGAGCATTAGACATTTTCACGTGCGTGCACACACACACACACACACACACACACACACACACACACACACACATGCACATACACTCAAACTCATCTTGTCTCTCGAGATGTAACTGTATTGGAACACCACAGTGAAGCGAAATAATTATTAATTTATAGATGAGTCGTATTTATTACATATCTACTTCACTTACGTACCTATTTTGAGGACATGTTTTGCAAACAATGATTTGCGAAACATGTCCTCAAAATAGGTACGTAAGTGAAGCAGATATGTAATAAATACGACTCATCTATAAATTAATAATCATCTTGTCTCTGTTTTAATAAATCTTCCCATTAAATTGGTTTTGTAAGCCATCACCTAGCAACTTGTTCTCTACAGAGTTGGCTGTCACTTACACCTACTGTAATCCCTTATTCCTATTGTCCCATCAAAGGAATATGTAATAAAACCATTTCTACAAATATTTATCTGAATTAATATGAATAGACAAATAAGCTTTTGTAAGAAGTATTTGTTGAATGATAGAAAGTCATATGAATGCAACACTTAAGTGTGAGTGTGTGGTGTTTTAGGGCCCGTCGACAACAAGGTCATTTGGGCCTGCAACACTTAATATCACATTTAATATTTGACTATGCTTCTAGCCCCTTATATGCTAAAGTGTAACTAGAAGTTGTGTTTCAAAACCGTAGAAAACCAAACATGAAACCATTTCAACCAGTATGTGTCATGTTTTACGGATTTTAAAATGCAGAAAATTTATGATATTAAATGCTATTCTGTCATGAAAATTCTACTTTCTTTACTATGTATAATAAGTAGGGAATGTAGTATACTCCAATCAAAAGTTTGATGTCAAGGTTTTACTGAAAGTATGTTTTGAGGCCCCTGAACACTCCCTACAAAACGTACATTTGAAAAAGCTTCTTTTATGTGTTTTTGAACAGCAAGACTCAAATCTGAAAAATTGGTATTTAACCAATTTTCGATAATTTCAAAAGTATCTGTAAATAGACACTGAGTAATAAAATTATTAAATTTAAAAACAAAAGGCAAAATCTCACCGTAAAATAGATCGGGATTATACCAAATAAATTGTAAGGATTGTGGAAAATTCCACATAGGACAAACTAAAAGAAACCTAAAAACCAGGGTCAAAGAACATTTTAGAAACATCAGATTGAAACAGGAAGGAAAGTCAACAGTGCATTTCACATTGTATTGTAAACCATAACCTTGTCCCGAATCCAAAATTATTATTGCTCAATTTCACCAACAGATGTTAAGACTTAACACGAGTTTAGCAATAGTTAAAACAAAAATTGCATTTCACCAACAAGTGTCAGTGTAACACTCGTGTTAAATCTCTTGTTAAATTCACAAGCCAAATTTCTGATGTTAAGTCCTTAACAATTGTAATTAGTCAAAATGGCGAGCATGAACTCAGCTGTTGATGTCGATTTGCTATATTTAAGACCGCCTAAATAGCATTCGTAGTAGAGTACGGCCTATGAGGAGAAATGATTTTGTGGAGCTATCCGAAGAAAAGTTTTTATGGAGGTATAGACTGTCGAAACATGTTGCTATGAAGGTTACTGCGGAAATACAAAAGAGGTTAGAACATGCATAGAAAAAAATATGGCGATCTCGCCTTTACTTCAAGTATTAATAACCTTGCGATTTTATAATTCACTGAATTATGTGGATAATACATTGTCCACCTCCCGTCTTGAAACGTTCAAGTCACTTGCCCTTCTTCGCTCCTCGTTTTAAATTTACGTAATACGGGGTTAGAACATGCAGTAGTGACACATGCATTCAAATTAAATTTGTTTCCAATATTTTCCCCGTGACATCTTTCTCTTTTACATTTACTGCATCCGTCCTCTTATTTTCCACGATATCCTTCCACTTCGTCACCAATTCAATTAACAATTCTTTCTCCATCGATGAGAAATTTGTCTCACGGCTTTATTTATGATTTTGTTCATCCGCCATTTTTCAGCTTGTGCAGACGAAAATTAAAAGAAAAGCGCATCACAGTACTTTCAGAAAATAATACGACTCATCCATAGCATTCTATAGCTGTGATATTTACAAGTTTCTTGGCGTTAACACAAGTTTGTTAACATTTTCAGAATAAGATTGGTGAAATACAAGAAATTTAACATTAGTGTAAGCGCTATGACAATTGTTACGTTACATTTGTTAACGTCGATTTTAACATCTGTTGGTGAAATCAGGCATAAGAGTAATAAACTATAACAAATTTAAAACGTGGGAGAACATCTTAATATGAAAACACAAAAACTGACTTGGATCTAAATATCATCAGGAGCGGCACAAAAATAACATTTGGAATTTATAGGAAGCCAACACAGTAAGAAAATTACATAAAATGTCCCAACTATAACGCAGTTAGACATGAACTTGCAATGATAAACAGTCTTACACACAGACTGGTCAACATACCTATGGAAGAATACTGAGAATACTACCAGGAAAACAGAGCTATATTTAATATAACAAGAAAATGGTTACAACGAAAGTCTGGTATATAAGAAAATTAAAATAAAAAAAATAAAAAAGGCTAAGCTAAAGAAAACCATTAAGGAAACAAGCACATTAACCATGGGGGAAAACAGGCAACAGCATATTCACCAGATTCAGATACCATCCAAAAACATTTAATAAATTGAAAAAGATCTTTAAAGAACAAATTATCAACTTGGCACTTATAGTTACTCAGTAATACAATTGTTAAATTCAAAAACAGAAGATGAAATGCCAGCAATCAATAGATCTGAATTATACCAAATAAATTGTAAGGATTGTGAAAAGAGTCAAAGAACATTTTAGAAACGTCAAATTGGAACAGGTAGATAAGTCAGTAGTAGCATTTCACTTTTGGAATGAAAACCATAAGCTTGACCCAAATCCAAAATTAAGATAAACCGTAATTAAAACTCACAATGTGGGAGAACATTTTAATGTGGAAACAGAAAGAGGATTATTACGCTTAAAAATCTCACCAGTCAACAATTTAATGAAGTTCATTGTTTCACCACCAGAGAGTAGACTGCAGGCAACAACAAAAGACAGTCGGACCTTGAAGGTTGAAAATGGAAGTAACAACTTCTGAAACTAGTCCTTCAAAACTTAAAATATAAGGGAGTTAGTGCTATAATATTTTATGAATTAATTTTGACGTTGCTGTTACTAAATTCCTCCAGATATGTAACCAGAATTGGAATTTAAATTCTCTGTTTTTCAAGATGGTGACACAAAGATTTTCAAGAAAATTCTCTTTCCAAAACATTCTTGTGTAAAATGTTTTAAGAATTTTGGTTTTCTCAAAATGAGCTTACATTTTAATGTAAGTACCATTTGTTTTAATTCTGAATGATTTTGCGTAACTGGTAAACTGTTAGAGAGAGAAATCTTACTACACAAAAAATGTAAATCTCATTAAGGTGTACAATTTATGCCAAATACATTTGTTTATTTGATTGTTTGTTATGAAGTTAAACCATTTTTAAATACTTCTTGTTATTTTTTTAATTTTCCAGTATTTATACACGTTTATATAGGAAATCTTTCTCCTGGTTATGCAAAGAGAATGGAATTTGAAAGCCATGAAATAGCAACAATCTCTTAAAAGATTAGACTATCACTTAATCCTACTTTAAAAATTTGTTTGCTGTATGCTGGCTTTTAATTTCTTTACATTTTGTATCACGCCATGAGAGAAAAGAATGTGCTATAAGACACCCAAAATATAAAAAGCTTGGAAAATTCAAACCAGTGCTCAGAAATGAAAATTGGAGTTATCAAATATATAATTGAATCACATGACAAGATTTCCTTGCTACTTGAAAGTTAAACACCAGCCAATTCTTTTCTTTGATTATTATTTGTATTCGAACGGTGCATCCTAATTTGACCTAGGGCCTAGTAGTATTTTACTGCATTATATACTAATGTTTTAATATCCTGTACTCTAGTTTTAGTATTTTACCTTGTTAAAATAAATAATTGAAAGACCAGGTTTTCTCCAAGTGTTTTTGAATGAACATCTCAAGTCTTTAGTGAATGATAGCCCAGCAGTTATGTTGGAGAAGTGGAAAGGTGCAGCTGCGTTGCTGAAACAAGCTTTTCCACACAACAAGATTTCTATGTTGGAAATGGGTTGCACGTTGACTGTTTCGAAGACCCAAGTCAGGAAGCCAGATATAACAGGGTTACTTCGTTGTATTTTGAGTTGTTTCTGGATGATTGTGTTTGATTAAATAAGAGTCATGAGATCTCTTGTTTTCAGGTGTGGTTTCGAGTGAAATGAGTAACATTTTGTATAAGTTCAATTTCGTAATATATATATATTTTAATTGTATAAACTGGATTACATTTTACTCGAACTTTCTTTCCTAGTCAATCATTGCAGGTTACCTCCAGGATATCGATAAATCCTAACTTCCTTAATAAATATCTTCCATTAATTACATAAAATTCATCACTCCTGCACATCCACTCATCACTATCAAGATTACAGAATATCTCCTTTTTTTTTTTTTTAAGATTCTTCATTTTCCGTTACAAAACTTTCACATTCACCGCGACATTTTTCCATCTTCATGAAACAAGATTACAGAACACATATCTCTCCAGATTATTGATTTTCTTCCCCTAGCAACCGTTCATCATTTTATTTTTTTTTATGTTGTCATTACATGGCCCACTAATATTCAGATCAGAAAACAAAACTCATTTTGAACAAAAACTACCGGTACATCCACAAACTTTAAGTTGGCGCTATGTCAACCATAAGCTAAAGCTATCTGTTGGTGATGTTATAAGAAAAGATTTTCGCTCAGAAATCAGTCGTAAATCTGTTCTGGATAACCTGTACACCCTCTACCATCATTACACAAAAATGTCAAAGATCTAAGATGATACGCAAAAGAACTTGAAACCCAAATTCTATATTAGACGGGGTCCTGGAACTTGGTGGTTTGCCTCTAGGTTTAGAAGTGTTTCGGCAATTGAGGTACTTACTTTCACGTTTTGCTAGTGCTAAGAGTGATATGACCAGAGACTTCACTGATATGAATGTGTTTTAAAGATTTATTTTAAAAAAAGCACCAGTACAGACATTATTTTGGATTTGGCTTTAATCTGTGATGCACTGCAAGAGTTGTCTGACCTAAGTGGAGAACTGCAGGCTCTTGATATCACTCTTCATACTGCTACCAGAAAAATAAAACAATTCAAGAGTATTTGAGAGAGAAAGGTAAATATAGGTCCATATTATAGTGAAGCTCTCATAGTGAAGCTCTCAAAGCAAAGGAAAAATTGCAGTTCAAGGGGATTTTTTTTTTTTTTTTTTTTTTTTTTTTTTTTTTTTTTTCAGAAAGGAAGTTCCTCTGACCCAAAACCATTTTATGCAAACTTATGCAAACTAGAAGATAAGACTTTTCAGTGATGAAGACATATTTTGTCATGCACTGAAATACTAGATCTTTCTTGTTGATCTGATAGGCTTGCAGTAGTTTTTGGTGAGGAAGAAATAAAAAAATTGTCAAATATTCAAATTTTCTGAAAGGGAAGTAATAGATTTTTCGAGAGTTCTTAGAAGAAAAAAAGTACTGCTGTAATGCCTCTAATGAATACAGTTAACTTGACACCTGATATCCATCACTGAATGTGAGAGTGGAGTTTTGCAAATGACCTTGTTTAACCCCACAAACAGCCTTACTTATCTGAAGACTATTAGCAACTTGATACATATCAAACTAGTAGGACTTCCTTTACAGTTGCTCACCCATATGTTTATGTATTTCCTGAAAGGATGACACCTGGTTACAGACAGCATAAGTAAGGAAGTGGAACCAAACAAATATGATATTCTGATACCGATTTAGAACCAGCTTTAAACAATTAAATCCATCTGAAATACCTCTTTTAACCTTAATTTGTGTGTGTACGTGCTTCAGTTATTTAGTTACTTTAAGGTGCATGTTAAAAGTAAGCAAGAATTTGTAAATGTTAAGAGATTGGTAACAGCTCAGAGTACCAGTTAACTCTTGTTTCTTCAGAAAGTAAGGATTGGATTCTATCGTTTATATTTTATCAGTCATACAAAATTCATTATGAACTCTACATGAAACATATATTTGAGAAAAATTCTGTGCTTTAATGAGATCTGCATCTTTCGTGAGGTAAAATTTCATCATCTTGGTTACCAATTATGCACAAGTCATTGAGATGGAAGGATTTCAGGAGCTATTCCCAGAAAATTCAGCATATACATTTAATCTATTATAAAAATAATATATATAGGTGCATATGTTATTTTAGTCAAATCATGATAGCTATTTTTGAGAAAGTCAAATTTTTTTAAAAACGTTCCATGTAAAGGGGTATTTTGGTGTGGATGATTTTCTTAATCTTTGTCATGGCCATGAAAAATGCTGAACTTAATACCAACTTCGCTTTTAACCTACTTTTCGTTTTTTAGTTTTACTCTTTGCACGCACGCGCGCACACACACGTTTGTCCTTGAATGCTACCAGGCCAGCAACCAATCGGAGGCCTTCGGCGTTGTTATATTGCATTCCCCGTAAGTGGGGGTGTGAGCAGCGCCAAGTGAATCCAGGTCTAATAAACATTATTTCTAAGACAAAAATTGAAGTTTTTCAAAAAGTGATCAACGAGGAAGGTGGGGAGTAATGTTTCTAACATAACCATAAAAAGCTCCATGTGTATTATAACCATGCGTCGCGACTTAAGTACTGTAATGACTATCATTATTGTTTTTTGTTTGTAATGTACGTCCTCCATCGTTAAGTCATATCGGATGATGAATGGAAAGGATGAAATGATGCTCAAATGAGCCCAGGGTCTATGGAGCTTATAGTTGCCCGACATTCTTCCTTTAGGATAAGGGAAACCCCCTGAAAAAACCTTATCCAGGTAACTCACCCTGACTGAGATTCGAACTCAGGACCTCTTGAACGTGAGGCAGACATGCTACCATCTACGCTACCGAGGTGGGCATTTTTGGGTGGTATGTGTGTACGTACGTATATTTGTAATAACTCAGAACTGTAATGTAAACAATTTATATAATGTGCTAAAATAATTACTTTGAACAAACCAAGTTGTTTTTAAATTAGACTGAGAGAGAGAGAGCGCGAGAGACCAAGCAGTTCACTTTCTGTTAGCCTGTAGAATGCTGCATCTGCAGAACTTGAGCCGTCACATGGAGACGTGTTTACTTTATAGAGTTCAAATCAGTAGTATTCAGTTCTTCCGTTTAAAAACCACGAAAAAGTGTATCAGCTTGAGAATATGAACTTACCAATCGTATATCCTTCCCTTTATGAGAACTCTGTGGTTTACCGGGAAAAATATGAGTGAGTTGGAGAATTTAATGTTATGCCGGTACTTTGGCCATAGTAGCTCAATGGTTAGAGCGGCTGGACGGCAACCAGAAGATCCGTGGTTCAAATCCCGGCTGTGGCATTGAATTGTTCAGTCTGACTCTATCTTTCCATACTTTAGCGTACACACGGCCAGTGTGAAAGAACAATTAACTTCCATTAACTGCTATCTTAGTTCTTTGGCAAAAGACACGCTGTGACAAGCGAGACAAGGATTCACTGTTCGATTCACATGTGATCATAGCCTTTATTGAAAACAAATTAGTTTGTCTGACGCAGTAAAGAAGCAAATTACAGATGTTACCTTACGGCGCTAAGCTGTTGCTACATTCATGCGAAAATATGAAGGAACATGCGGAATTATGAATTTAACATAACCAGTATGTATGTTCAATATAAGGCACGTTCTACTAACTTCTTTTATGGCTCACTGGGAAATTGCGCGCTGTGTAATACGAGCCGAGGATTCAAGGTTCGAAACACATGTGCTCATACTTTTTATTAGAACGTTTTTACTTCGTAATGTGCGGTAACGAATCAAATTACAGTTTCTTGCGGCTAAGTTATTACTTCATTGTTTCGAAGAGAATGACAGGAGATTAATGATAATTTTAATGGAGCCAGCCCCTAAGTGCTGAGAATCCATCTGATAATAAGCTAATATGCAGGTTAACAAGAAATTGAGAAGTATTTAACCTTAGAAGAAACAAGCAGGTGTAATATAATTGTATAATCCAATAGAGTATAAAGTATAAAATGCAAGAGATATATTATGTCTAATTGCTAGTTCCAATATACTGTTACTTTTACAAAAAGAGGGTAACCGAACTTAATGGTGCTTGGGTTGGTTATTAAGAATACACAGGACAAAATTGAAACAAGGCAAATAATTCACGCAATTTTGTTGCTCCAGAATCGTACAAACTGAAAACAAAAACAAAATACTTTATCCATCCTATAGACTGACTGCTCCAGGATGAATATAGGATGACAAATCAATAGACCAGCGGAAGAATCGGGTCACTGAGGTTTACCTGAGTGGGGTGTTTTCGCCACAGCACCTAGCCGTTTAGTACGACTTTATCTGGGCGGTATACAAAAATGTTGTATGTCTCAAGCGTTTGGGTCTGGGCATAGGTTTTTCTGATCTGTGGGGTTTAAGCCGCTCAGGCTGCCACCTGCGGTATGTATTCCCAAGGCCTCCTTCACCTGGTCTCCCCGCTTGAAGGAGGTCAGAGTGCAGGCTGCACGATCAGAGGGGGTAGGAAACTGTGTGAGGGTAGAGATTCTAGGCCCATTTCTGGTTCTGAGGCTTTTTGGTGAGATGGAAATGAAATGTGTGAAATGTGTAGTGTTTAACGCCCGCTTTTACTACATACGGCACCGCAGGCGATGACACTGATGATACATGAGATGAAGATGGAGCACCGGTGGAATGAGATGGCGGGGGAAACCGGAGATCCCGGAGAAAACCCGCCCCAGCGCCGTGTTGTCTACCACAAATCTCACTTTGCGGTCGCCTGGGATCGAACCCGGACCGCCTTGGTGAGAGTCAAGCGGTCTAACCACTGAGTCACGGCGCGGCCTGGTGAGATGGAGATTTACTCATAGGCTAATAGCCCATGGCGTCCTTCGGGAGTTTGTATCTCCTCCTGCGAGGAGCTCTTTGGTCATACCGACCCAGAGAGCTGACCAGCTGGTTGGAATGGGCAGACATTTTGTTATGGCGGGTTCGAGATCTCTCTCTTACCATATCCACTATGTATATGATTTTGGAGTATTCATGTAGG
This sequence comes from Mantis religiosa, assembly GCA_030765055.1. NCBI lineage: Eukaryota > Metazoa > Arthropoda > Insecta > Mantodea > Mantidae > Mantis > Mantis religiosa. The sequence goes on from CM060948.1 coordinate 281,229,777, forward strand.
ATATGAGTAGGGAATCTGCGCCCAGTATCTTAGACCATCCTTAATGCCCAGTTCTGCACGATCTGCAGTCTACGGACGGTGGTCGGAGCCGCCAATCCCCAGATCTCGCACCCGTACAGAATCATGGGTGGAATAATCGCCCGATACAGACGCAGTTTAAGGTGTGTGGGCATCTTGGATTTGAAGATGGGGAATAATTGCCTAAGTGCAGTATGACCTAGTCCGGCCTTGGCCCTGACGTGGGGAGTGAAGCGTAGCCCGCGATCAAGCAGGACACCCAGGTATTTGGCCGAGGTAACGCAAGGAATTTGCCTCTGCCATAGCCTCAGTGGTCCCGTCGGTCGCCAGCGTCGGACCTTAGCCATTAGAAGAGCAGAACTTCCCTGGACTAATTGCCATCCTCCACTTCTCACTCCAGCGGCCGATCGCTCGGAGCTGTCGTTGCAGTGGCGGGAAGCAGAACTTGACGTTTTAATTACGTGCCATTATGAGAACATCGTCCGCATACTGGCATATAACTGTCTGGTTCTGTGGGAAAGTCAGACATGTAGGCCGCGAAGAGCAATGGTGATAAAACACTACCCTCCGGGACTCCCGCGGCTATAGGTCTGACGCTGGAAAGCTTTCCTTCCACTCTCACGCTGAACGTGCGATCCCTAAGGAAACAGCTGATCAGCATGAGATAGGGAGGAGGCATGTTAACTTCCTTGAGTTTGTACACTAGTCCCTGATGCCAAGTGCTCGCAAAGGCCTTTTTCACGTCCAACAGGACTGCGATGGTTTTGAGGTTCTCCTGGAAACCCAGGGTTACCCTCTCAACCAGTCGAAGCAACTGCAAGGTCGTGGAGTGCCCCCGCCGAAAACCAAACTAAATGAGTAGTGTTTAACGCCCGCTTTTACTACATACGGCACCGCAGGCGGTGACATTGATGATACATGAGATGAAGATGGAGCAACGGTGGAATGAGATGGGGGAAACCGGAGGTCCCGGAGAAAATCCGCCCCAGCGCCATGTTATCCACCAAAATCTCACTTTGCGGTCCCCTGGGATCGAACCCGGGCCGCCTTGGTGAGAGCCAAGCGGTCTAACCACTGAGCCACGGCGTGGCCCAAAAAAAACCAAACTGATGATCCGGAAGGATTTGCCTGTAAATCAACAAACACAGCATATTTTTACAGTCACCATGTATGCTAAGGCGCTGCCATCTACATCCACCACAAAAACGTAAAATACTTGTGGGATATGCTGCGGTATGTTGATCGCTTCCTTTCGTGGTGCTATGATTGTAAAATCAAAACTAACACTTCCAAATGCCAGCCGATACATGTATCCTAACAGCGGCACTCAGGCCATGGACATAACGGTCGGCGGTCAAAGATTGCACTGCCCTCAGGGCATTAAATATTTGTGTGTCTCCATGCCACCCCCCCCCCCAAAAAAAGCTCCGGAACACATGCAAGATAACGCCAACAAAGGTAGGCAGAGATTAAAGTTATGCGCTGCAGAGAAGTAAAACATAAAACTAAGCTAGTCCTATTATAGTATCATTTACCAGCCTAAAAGAACTACAACCCCCCCCCCCCCCGAAAAATCATCCAGCCCCCCTCTCGTAACCAGCAACACCGTATACCAGGAATGCAGTATGATTACAATAGAAGCAGCATTAGAAAAAAAGAACTAGGTCGGTATGGGGAAGAATCCGCCCACTCCCAAACCCAGTCATATCCAACATCGGCAATGGTAAGCCGAATGGTAAGGCTAAAGACAAAAGAATAAAAATGTATTAACGGCCCTGCCATGCCCATACCGACAGTCCCAAGGCCATGCACACATCCAGAGGTCGCCCACGAAACCAAAACATCAGCTGATCCGCACAGGAAAACAGCGGGAGACTATCTTTGCATATTGTGAATAGTGTTTATTAGTGTTAGTGTGAGTGCGAGTGAATAAGGAACGTGCAACGCACGACCTTCTTGTGGGTGCTAGTAAATGGAGGGAGGGGGAGTTTAGTGCGACACCAAAATAATCACTAAAAATCTGTTCTCGGTGGCCAAACATAGTCTCGTATTGGCTTAAGATCAGCAAACTAAAGACTACAGAAAACTTGAATGGCACAAAATATATAGTAGCGTGTAACTGTCAGCCTGTAAGACCTGCCTTCTCTAGGGACACCAGGCAAATGAACCCAGTTGGTCAAATAAAGCAGTGATACTGCAGACTGTGTTGGTATGGGAACGTTTCCAACCCAACAGCTTGCTTTGCCCCGACAGATTTACTACGGCAGTGCTGCGGAAACATCGTAAATGTATCAAGGACACCCCAAGCCAGATAGCGAGATGTTGTAGCGGTCGTGCCTTTTGCATATTGGGAATTTTGTAGTTCCCAGCATGTATTTGCATGTTTTAATAAGATCTTGTAGAGCTTGTCTCGTGTCATATCAGAGGAAGTTGTTTCAACGGTGATGATCAACTCATTAGTTTGTGGAGCTTCCTGATGCTGGAGAGGCTCAATTACCCGGAAAAAATGCTAAATCCAGGCCGTTTGGAGGTTGGCATAGGAGATCCATGGTGATTCCACATGCTGCTGCAGCATACTGAGGTGCGGTCAATGGGGACGATATAAAGACAGGCATTGTGCTGATTAATGGACATCTTGTGCACGGTGCAAGCGGCCATTTTGCATCTGTTGCTGCGATTAATTTGTTGTATGTCCCGATAAACACCTAAAGCTAATGGTGTGGCCACCATTGTACCGCAGGACGGTTCCTGCTCTTCCTCTTGGCATGGTGATGGTGGATGGTGATGCCCAATTTACGCTCAAACCACTGCTTTAGACCAATATTCCACCGAGGCCTAGCTGCTGTAGCCAGAAACATATCAACAATTTGCTTTTGCGTGTTCACGGTGTGTCAGGTAGTAGGTGCATTTCCGACCCTCCTTCATCAGGTAAAAATGTGTAATGTTTAACGCCTGCTTTTACTACATGTGCCACCGCAGATGGTGACACTGATGATACATGAGATGAAGAAGCACCGGTGGAATAAGATGGTGGGAGAAACTGGACATCCCAGAGAAAACCCGCTGTAGCGCCGTGCCACAAATCTCACTTTGCGGTCACATGGGATCGAACACGGGCCGCTTTAATGAGAGGCGAGCGGTCTAACTACTCAACCATGGCGCGGCTATTCATCAGGTAGAACCACTTTTTTTATCCACATAAATGTGTGCGTCATCATGCAAGCCTCGGATTTTCCTTTTCAGAACGGTCAACGGCCAAAAATGTTCTTTAGCAGTTTAAATATTTTTGTAAATATTTCTAATTTTCCAGAATAATCTCAATAAAAACCAATCCTCCAGACCCACTAGCAGACCTACACCCCCAAACCATCACACCACCTCCACCCAAGCTTCACAGATGGCTGAAGTTTTAACTTTTGCAACTGTTAATTAGGACTTCATCATACCATAATCCTCCCACTTGACCCAAAAACTTTGTGGACTCTTATCAGTGAAGACATTCCACCAGGTTTTGTCCTTTCAAATATACTCCTTGGCGATATTTAGCCTCATCCTTAATTGACATGATTTCTTCCTGGCTACTCTTCCATTAAAGTCTCCTGTTCTTAGTATCCTAATTGTTTGTGTACTGATCTTGCTTGTTCATTAAATTGTGTGGCAATTTGTGGAGTAGAGGTCTGTCAGGGTGAGCACATGGTCAGGAAGGCGGCTATTTCTGCAGGAAAACCGAAGTGACTCCCGAGGCAAAATCAGCCTCTTCATCCTGCAAGAACGGAGAAAGGACCCTTCTCCTCAAACAACCTTAGGCCGATTGGCCTAAGCGCCGGTAGATAGCCAATCAGGAACAACAGCAGCAGCAGGTCAAGCAGCAGAAACCTGCTTACGTAGTTGGTGCAGTGCCCACTAGTGATCGCGGATGTCTCGTGTTCAAGCCAACACAGTACTACAAAACACGATACGCAAACCCACATGGACATCTGAGCCACCCAGCAACCAATCTTTCCCAACCAACTCCTCGTGAAGTAGGTGTAGGAGCACCAAGAAGCCTGAAACCAGGCCAGAAACGGCGGAGAGCCAAGGATCTGCTATGCCTCCTGGTCAGTTAAGGGACAAGATGACGGGCGGGAGACCTTCCCTGTTCCTACAGCCATTCCACCTCCAAACAGCAGCCTTCGCGGAGGTGTTGAGATGACTGCAGCAATTGCTGCAGAACCATGGACAGTGCATCGGCAAACGCGTAAAATTATGCGTTGATCTGGCGGGCAAAATGCTAATGGTTATGGAGGAACTTGACTTTCTAATTTCCGATACCGCAAGCCCAGAGTAGTGGGTCGGGATGGGTCTCGCACCTCTTCTTGATTTGCGCTCTGGAAAGAATGTTGCCTGACCGGTCAGGGGGGGGGCGGGCTATTGCCTACGCCTTAGACATTTTATTCAGTGAAACGTATCTCCGTCGGGAAGTCTGTTTCCGAATCTCAGGCTATGTGCCATCGAACAGATCAAGGCCGTTTCGGGGGCGGCACGGTGGTGTTTGTGAAGCAGAATGTGGTCTTTTGTCCTGTCCAGGTCTCAGCTCTTAAAACTCAGAGGCCACGGCAATTTGTATGGATCTTGGCGGACCACGCTGCAAAATCGAGCGCTCCTACAATTACCCCGGCAGGTAGGTTTCTACCTGCGCCATAATCAGGTGAAAACTTCGGAAGACAGAATGTGCATGTGGATGGCGACGAGTGAACGATTCCGAAAAAAAAAAAAAAAAAAAAAAAACCGCAACCGCCAATTCCAGTATACCTCCCCTCTCTATAGCATCCAGGGCTGCCGTGAACGTACCATGCGTCCGAGAGAAGACCCTCGGAACATTTTCGGAAACTGTTGCATGGGAGTGGCGGCGTTTCTTTCGACGCAGAATGGCTCCCAGTGATTCGTCCAAGTGAATTCCAGGGCGAAATGCAGCATCTCAAACCTAAAAGGGTGGCTAGTCCTGATGGGCTGACGCCCCTCATGTTCCGTCATCTTCCCTTCAACAATTTGCTCTTCTTGATTAGAGTGTTCGGTATGTGTCTTAACTTGAAACACTTTCCACGTGAATGGAGAGAGGTCCGGCTGATTTGCACATTGAAGCCCAGTCCCCCATACCACTACCGATCCATAAGGCTTCTTTCTAACCTCTTGGAAGTACTCTAGAGGCTGGTTTTATACCGCTATTCCGCGCTACTGGGTGACATACAAGCCATCCACGACGTCAGTTCCGATTTCGCCCTTGATACTTGACCTCTCAGCAGCTGTTATGAGTGGTGGAGACGGCCGCCCTGGAGTTCCAGAAAGGAAATGTGTCTTCATTTTTGTGTTATCTCTGGATCTCCAGAGGAACTTCTCAACGACGTGGCACACCGGTGTCATAAACAGATTCAACTGGAATTATCCACACAGTTTATCAACATTCTATACAGCTTTCTTAGACACCGCATCTTCAAAGTCGCAGTCGCAGAGAAAAAACGTACACTAAGACCCATAAGAAGATGTTTACCTGAAGGCTTAGTTCTGTCATCCACGCTTTTCATTGGGTACATGGGAGATTTTCTAACCCAGCCGCACTTCGAGGTGGCCCATTATGCCGACAACGTGGTACTGTATCTTTATGTTTCGAGGTCGAATGATAGAATGAGGAAACTCCAATATCTAGGAGTAAAGCGGGATAGAGCTGTAGCTATTCTTGAACACGTCAGGAATCTCTCGGCTCATGTCCATGTGTCAGTTGCCTCATTGTACCGTATGAGGCGTTCTGCTTCAATGCTCATTCGCCTGAAGTGCACCTCTTCTTAGCGCTCATAGTCCAACTCATGCTGTATGCCTGCGAGATCTTGGCAATGTCCGCAGACAGCTAGCTACTATTGTTATAACATGGCAGAATAGAGGACTGCGGTTTATTATTCTATTGGCCGCTCCTTCCTCGTGAGACTACTTCACGAAGCCTCACCTTTTTAATATATGGTGAACGAATTAAGGTGCGGGGACACCAAATTTTACGCAAAATTACTACATATACGAAAACGTCATGGTCAGGTTTCTTGGAGATTGACACTAGAAGACACTAATTTAGGGAATATCGCAGGTTCCGCATAGCTTGCAACATCGGAGGTAGCACCAGAGCAACTCCATGCAGCAGCAAAAGCTGAACTCTGCACTTCATCAAATGGTGATTGATCTCAAAATGCTATCCCCAAACACTGTAAATTTAACCACACCTACCAGGGTTGAAGTTATCTTGCATTTTGTACATAGATCCAGAGAAGTATAATGGCACCTCATAAACCTCTTCCCAGTTAAACCACTAACACTACCTGAAAAGTCCCGAATCAAATACCTATCTGCGGTTAATCCCTACCCGGGGTGAACACGCAGCAAACACTATGGCTGTACATAGATTGCCAGTATCTCTGTCGGTGAAATGACACGAACTCGAAGCTAGTTCGCTAGACTTGCTCTAACCAGTCGTATAGGAGACAGCTGCAGTTATATAGGTCGCTTGCGCTATGTTCGGTATGACATAGCTTTCATTTATTGCCGTGGCACTATATTGTCTTTCATATGAGTCGTTACGACGTCGACAGCGTGTGGATCCCATACCTTTCAGACATCCCGTCGGACCGGTACAAAACAAATATCACGTTTTGTTATCTTTGGTCTGTTGAGCAGAATTTGCAGTAGTGTATTTTCAAATGCGAAATTTAAGTAAGTGATAGAAGACACTGTTTAATGAATTGTATATTGAACTGTTATTTGGGAGAAACGTTCACATGCTTACAGTTCGTCTGGTTTATCTTGAAATACGGGAATTAGAGAGAGAGAGAGAGAGAGAGAGAGAGAGAGAGAGAGAGAGAGAGAGAGAGAGAGAGAGAGAGAGAGAGAGAGAGAGAGAGAGAGAGAGAGAGAGAGAGAGAGAGAGAGAGAGAGGGGGGGGCGCACTATTGCCCGCGCTGTTGTAGGTAACCCATGACTGCCTAATCCCACATCGCATCACTGATATGTACAGTTTGGTTTATCTTGAAACATGGGAATTAGAGAGAGAAAGAGAGAGGGAGGTAAGGTATGTCCATTTAATTCAGCTATGGAGTCGATTATATACAGTTTGGCCTTATCTTTATTTCTCTTAATTATCTCGTATAACGCCGATTTTGACACCATATTTCATTGTCAGTATAAAGCACTGTTTGTAAATAAGCAAGCCCTGCACTGGTTGCAGCACCTGTTGCTGTCTGGCGTAGACTAGGCATTCGCGGATAACAGTGGCAATGTGTTTACAAAACTTCTCATTCCTTCCTTATCTTAGGGAGGGGTAGCGTTAAGTAGGTCATGTTTCAAGTTAAACCAGACGAACCTTAGTCCGGTAGGTCAATTTGGAAATATAGAAACGTAGCCGATTGGTTTCATCAGCCATTGTGGTTTGATGTACATGTTTGAAAACTTTTAATGGGCTAAATATTAACTAACGGTATTACTACTAAAGAATGCATAAGGAAACCTTATATTAACATATTGTAAAGTTGTACGAAATATCCAATTTATGAAATGTACACGCAGTAGGTCGGTTTGATTAGAGCAAGAGTCGGAGCTAAATATTATTGTAAGTAGTGTATAGTGTACAGTTACCTCTTACGCTTTTACAGTGTCAACAATGCCAGAGCACTTTAAATAAAATAAGTGCAACAGATGGCAGTAGTCCTATATAATGTAATGATGAAACAGCGGAGATATTTCCCAATGCTATTTGTGTCGTGTATTCGGAGTTGACGGCGATTCGGTACCAGCGTCTATATGTGATGGGCTTTTGCTGGAACCTATCATTTTGCGAAAGTGTTAGACAGATCTTGAAAAGCCGGTTTATGCTGAAAACATGCGAAAGTACTCATTCTGCCGCAGTTATTCGTGAAATGACGGAGGATGCTAGGCATTTAGTGTAACTCTAACCTAATCTATCCTGGTCTTTCGCTGTCTCCCGTCTTTTGTAGGTTCCCTGTGATGATGTATAGAATGTAGTTACACTGCACACCAGCTTTTGGTAATCTGCATAGAATTTTCACGAAAAGGCGGATTTCAGCAAAAGCTTACCATGTACATTTACAAATCATTATAGAATTCAACTTGGAACAATTCACAGATTGTAGAGGGGTGCTAGACAAACTCCTTGTAACGGGGCCCGATAAGAGACGATCACAGCGCTGGTCACCTGAAGGTCAATACGCCTCAACGCTCTGTCGAGTAATAAGTGCACCACGATAAATCTGTGTACTCAGAAGTAGGGGTTTCGTGGATTTCTTACCAGCCACAAGTATGTTACGTTTGATATTCGTAATATTTTCATTATCGTAGTTATTTCCAGAAATAGGAAAAATAGAGATATTGCATATCTCGAACTATGGTCGTTGATGTCCACGAATTACATTTCCTGCAAGTAGCAGTTTCTTCACTATAATCCCAGTATCCATTCTTATTTTCTGCTTTCCACTTTGGCTTAGCATATCAACATATGCACTCTTTTATTGTAATGCTTATTATCATAATCTTCTTCTACCCGTAACCTTTTACCCATTCATCATTCCCTGTTGCACATCATTTACCATAAAGTTTGTCCTCGTCTAGTTTCTAAGTAATTTACCCCGTTCATTATGTCTTTCAGCAATACTCTTCATTTTCCTATTGGTTTAAAACAGAATAATTACTCGCTTGTGGATTTTAAACACAGTTTCCTCGTATCTACTATTTTTTCCAGTCGTTTTCTTCAATTCGTAACAGGTCAAAGTTTCCGCACTATGCAGTGCTGCACTTCACAAATATTTGTCTAAAATTCTCTTCAGAGATTCTAAAAAGAGAAACTTTTCAATGTGATGTAAAAATACGAGTAGATATTGGTCAAATGGCCTTATATACTATAAAGGAACGCGTTACGCTGGGGACACGTTACCACATTACAGAAATGATGCGTGGATCCAGTCTGCCAAACTTGTTGAAAGGGGGGGGGGTGGGGTTGAGTGTGTGAGTTTTAAGAACCCGTCGATGAAAGGTATGTCAAGGTATCTGTTAACACGGTCTATGCCACAGGGCAGCTTCAAGATTAATGTTTCAACTGTATAAATAGTATTTTAGTAAAACACGGCGATCACAGCGGTGAAAATCCCCTATTAAGGAAATGTCTAGTTTTCGAGCAAGAAAGTCATCCGTTTATGAATTTTATGTCCGTTTCGCAAACTGGAGTGTTATTGGTTAACGAAACCAACTCCCGCAATATACTTTACATTAGCAAATGGAAAAGCCAACATCCATCCATCCATCCATCCATCCATCCATCCATCCATCCATCCATCCATCCATCCATCCATCCATCCATCCCATCCATCAGTATAGCGGAAAAATAAAGTGGCTGCTAGGCTCGCTATAAAAGCTTTTACAAGGGACTAAATACGATATGAACACACTTCCTAGTTCAGCATTAAGCTAGAGGTAAAAGATTCGAGTCTTGAGGAACATCAGGCAAGGTGGCACACTTCCACAAAACGATCAGCATAAAGTCGCGCTGTTCGAACGGTTACCATGGATTTATCTTTGGTAATCGATACCTCTCAGATAACGCACTGATTACTCCACGTGGAGTAAACGTATATCTGTCATTTGTGATTCCTGCGAATTCCATTGGCTGAAGTGATGCGTTCATTGGTGCTTAGCACACGACTGGGAGGTGCGTCAGTACCCCTCTCACTCTTACGCGAATAATCAGTGCGTTATCTAAGAGGTTTCTGTTAACAAAGATAAATCCATGGTAACCGTTCCACCAGCGCGACTTATAACTAAATCCTCCTTTCCTTAAGTTAAAGAGAGATTAAAGCCTACACTTCTAGTAACAAAGGAATGCATTGCCGTAGTGTCTGTGTAGTTTCAGGTCATAGGAAAGCAAACGCATACTCACATCGATTTAATTTAACAAACAACCCAAATTTCACATGCAACAGAGGCTAACAAACTAAGTTCATATAATGTACAGGTACTCATAACAATATTCGGTCAAAGTTCTGCAACTCAAACTCAGGCGTTTATTTTTCTAAAAACAGCAGTAAACATTAAGTAAAGATAAATGCAGATAAATGCACGCCATTTGCAACAATAAAAAGAAAAAAATCGTTCTTCTGAATTACAACAGTTGATAAAAATAATTCAGTGCACTTGCTGGAATTTCAAGAGTTACTTTAAATATTCCGTTATCAAAAAGCTATATGCATCGTTCTTTCACACCGGTGAAATGCAATACTTTGTAGGGTGTCCTTATGCCTGATTAGTTTTAGCAGGCACGATAAGATATTAGAATTTATTTTCTTCGTATATGCAGGCTCAATTTTTACTTATTATTGGAGCAGTCTTTTATTTAGTTGATATTTAGAGGAAATATTTGATTTAGCTCACTCCATAAATTCTCCGTTGGGTTAAGATGTGGACTCTGTGCAGGCGGATGTATTACTTTCGGGCATTCATATTTTTTTTTACCATTCCCTGACAATATACACCCGGTGCTTTGGATAATTATCCCTATAAAACTTAAAAGTATTTCTTATTCCTAATTTCTCATTTCTCCACATACTGGTGAAGGTTTTCTCTAAGAATGTTGGGGCACTGGATTTTGTCCTTGGTATCCTTGATGAATACAAATTTCCCACTCCAACTGCTGATATGCACCCCCGCATCATAACGCTGCCACCTTTTTCACAGTAGGGCGTATATTCCTTATATTCAGCTCTGTATTGAGCGTGTGCCAAACACAAACGTTGCCTTCTATATCAAATACATAAAGGATACTTTTATCAACAACAATGACATCACTCCATTTTTGGCCTTTTTTGTAGAATTTTTTAGCAAACTGCAGCATCTGCCCTGTTAGTTTAATTTACATGACGCTTTTTACTCGCCGCTCTTCCGTTGTAGCTTTCTTTAATAAAAACCGTCCTAACCGCTTTTGGTTGCACATCTTTGAGAAGTCAGACCCAATGCGGTCACCGGTCACCTTCCTCATAAACAGTTTCTTCTCCATCTAACCTCAAAACCATCGCAGTCCTGTTTGACGTGGAAAAGGCCTTTGCGACCACTTGGCATCAGGGTCTACTGTACAAACTCAAGGAAGTTAACATCCCTCCTCCCTATCTCGCGCTGATCAGTTTCCTTAGGGGTCGCACGTTCAGGGTGAGAGTGGAAGGAAAGCTTTCCAGCGTCAGACCCATAGCCGCGGGAGTCCCGGAGGGTAGTGTTCCATCACCGTTGCTCTTCGCAGCCTACATGTCTGACTTTCCCACAGAACCACAGATAATTACGTGCCAGTATGCGGACGATGTTCTCATAATGGCACGCAATAAAATCGTCAAGTTCTGCTTCCCGCCACTGCAACGACAGCTCCGAGCGATCGGCCGCTGGAGTGAAAAGTGGAGGATGGCAATTAGTCCAGGGAAGAGTTCTGCTCTTCTGCTGGCTAAGGTTCGACGCTGGCGACCGACGGGATCACTGAGGCTGTGGCAGAGGCAAATTCCTTGAGTTACCTCGGCAAAATACCTGGGTGTCCTGCTTGATCGCGGGCTAAGCTTTACTCCCCACGTCAGGGCCAATGCCGGACTAGGTTATATTGCACTCAGGCAGTTATTCCCCATCTTCAAATACAAGTTGCCCGCGCACCTAAAACTGCGTCTGTATCGGGCGAATATTTCGCCCATGATTCTATACGGGTGCGAGAGCTGGGGTTCGGCGGCTCCGACCACTATCCGCAGACTGCAGATCTTGCAGAATCGGGCATTAAGGATGATCTATGATACTGGGCGCAGATTCCCTACTCATATCCTACATGAATACTCCCAAATCCCATACATAGTGGATATGGTAAGAGAGAGATCTCGAACCCTCCACAACAAAATGTGTGCCCATCCCAACCAGCTGGTCAGCTCTCTGGGTCGGTATGAGCACAGAGCTCCTTGAAGGAGGAGATACAAGCTCCCGAAGGACGCCATGGGCTATTAGCCTATGAGTATTTCCCTCCAAAACCTTAGAACCAGAAATGGTTCTAGAATCACTACCCTCACACAGTTTCCTACCCCCTCTGATCGTGCTGCCTGCACTCAGACATCCTTCAGCGGGTGACCAGGTGAAGGCGGCCTTGGGAATACATACCGCAGGCGACAGTCTGAGGGGCTTTAACCCAACAGATCAGAGAAACTTATGCCCTGACATAAACGCTTGAGCTGTACAACATTCTTCTATACCGCCCAGATAAAGTCGCACTAAGCGGCTAGGTGCTGTGGCGAAAACACCTCCAGTGACCCGATTCTTCTGCTGGTCTGCTCCCTCTAACTCGGCTTCTATGGACGTATCATTCGATTCTGTATTCGTTTCTGTATCTTCGGGTGATGTCTCCAGCAGTGCTCCGAAGTATATTCATCATAGCAGCAATTTCTCTATGCATAAGACCTTTAGCATTAGTGTGTCAAACTGGAGCCCTCTTCTATAGTTAGAATGTTCTTATATTTGGAGAAACTACGTTCCACGTCACATGAGATTATAGTAGCATACTTTAGGCTAATTCATCTGGGATTTCTAATGGCTGCTGACTACACTATAGCAATCCCCAAAATAAGACTATTATAGAAATAAGCTTAAACATGACCAAAGTTCTGAAAAAAGTGAGAAATATGACTTTTAAGACCCAATTAATAATGCATAATTTTCTTCGGAAGACATGTAAGTATGTTTTTACTTGAAACTAAGATTATAGGATTAATTAAAAATATGACATGTTATACACGTCATAAAATCCGCCTAATAACTGTTATCTTTGTTGTAAAAATTCCAAATGGCCGGATTTACATTCAAAATAAACTTTAATGAATGGATGAATAAGCCTGAGATGTCTCATTAAGGGTAAGGGCCTTCTACTAGAGGAGAGCTCATTAGGTGTTCTTCACGAGATTAGCAATTTTACATAGAGTATTTTTCTTTCGCATTAGTGCGACATGTTTAGAATTGTGATCCTGTGAGTCATCATTTGTCTATTGTGCACATTCACTGCACTACAACAATTTTCACTGCACTTGGACGGTACCTGTCTGGGTTCCCTGTCTTTGCCACGTACTCCTGGTTTTGGCAATGGTGAACCAGTGGCTACCTGCTATCGCCTTGAAGAAGTTGGCCCACCTGCGCCTTTGTCTTCCTCTGTGTCTTCCACCTATGTATGGGTCCCACATCGTGGTGTGCTGCGTCCATCTGTCTTGAGATGACCGCCCCAAGTCCATTTAATCCTGTCAACTTGGTTAGTAATCTCGTTTGATGCTGATCTTATATGAAGGGACTCATTGGAAACCTTGTCTTTGAGGGATATGTTCAAGATTTTCCATGGCATGCTCCTCTGGCATATCCGTATGGGTTTCCAATGTTTGCCTGTGAGGGCCCAGATTTGACAACCATATACAGGATGTTTCAAAACGACACCGAAAGAACATATAGAAGTAGTTGCTCAGCTTCTATGTGACAGATAGTTCTTACCTCCAATAGAGCCGCATAAAAATGCTCTAGAATGAGTGTGGATTAGGCAGTGACAAACAACGACGTTCGCCTCACGCTGTCGGAGTTCGCAGGTATAGGTCACACGCCGTGCCACGTGCTGTAACTGTTTGTAAACATACCGGCATACTCCGCAGTAGCTTGCTACTAATAAGAATTTCTTTGGCCTATGCAACCGCAATAAAGAAGCTATTGCTTGTGAGTGTTTAATGTGTCCCAAAATTCCGTTATAGCAGTCCATAATGGCAAATAAGCTGGTGGGCATATGCAACTTATACCTTTTAGGAGGAAGTTAATGTTAGTGAGGCTGAAGATGGAAGCGTTAAATGATAAACAGAACAGAAAACATCAAAGAATTGTAGATAAATTAACCAAATCTAAATGCCTTATGCAATGAGACGTGCATTTTATTTCACGTGTTTGATAATACTAATAAAGCATTTGTAACTGAGAAGGAAGCCGTTGATATTTACAGTAAGTGGTTGAAAGTATTGTGCAATTATTAAGATCATAACAAAATGCTCTGAAAAATAAATATTATCATTGATGTAACTGTTTTTACAATTCATATTTTTAATGAAACTGAATTAATCGTGCGTTCGTTGAACTCCCTTCAGCTCTTCCATCCATCAAAACCATATCCGTCATTTCGGCGTTCGTATAGCGCTCCATTTTGCTTGAATTTGCTAAGTACGCGCAAAATCCTCCCTGTTAGGATGGGATGTGTAGTTTTACACTGAAGAGCAACCTTGCAAATGTCCGAGTTATTAATCGACTTTTGCACAAATAACTGCACTTTGCCCCATTATCTGAAAGCGAGGTTATGGTTACTGATAAAGAGCAAGGAGTAATGTTTTTGTTTTGTTGGCTGGTGCATTCCAATAACAACTTTTGAGGTTCGCACACCAGTGGTTCCTGCGCTGCCTAATCACAAAATAGTGTAATATTTAATGCTGCATAAAATATACTTAACAGAACTTTGAAGCTTCGACACCTAAATTCGGAGTAGTTAAGTTATAAACTACGAAACGGTTTGGTGTCGTTTTGAAACAACCTGTATTAGGGCTGGGTATATACAGGATTCGAGGGCTTCTAGTCTGAAACGTCTGATTTCTTTTATTGTATCGCCTTTGAAGGTCACCAGTTGTCCTAGACATACTCTGATGTGTAGGTTAAGGACTTGTCGTCGATTTTGGAGTTTCGGTGCTGTTTGTCATTACGTGGGTCTTCCACATATTCATGGTGAGGTCCACCTTTCTGCAGTGGAAACAAAGTTCCTGTGCCATTCTTTGTATTTCCTCCGGTGATGTAAGGAACAGCACCACGTCGTCCGCGAATCTTAAGTTAGCCTTACTCCATTAATGTTTTCCCGCTCCCTCATTCCATTCTACTTTGCGAATGTCTTCTAGGATGCTCGTGAAAATTTTGAGGGAGATTTGGTCAACCTGCCGTACTCCTCTCTCTTGGGCGGAATGGGTGACCTTCTACTTCTTTTTTACTTTGGCGAGTCTTTGTCTGTAGATTTGATTAAGTATTCGGATGTACTTGTTTTCGTCTCCTTGATTCTTTTTTCTGCAATTTACGTCCTCCAACGTTAAGTCATATCGGACGATGAATGGAATGTATGAAATGATGCTCAAATGAGCCCAGGGTTCATGGCGCTTAGAGTTACCCGACATTCGTCTTTTAGGATAAAGGAAAACTCCGGAAATAACCTTATCCAGGTAACTCACCGTGACCGAAATTCGAACTCGGGACCTCTTGAACGTGAGGCGGACACGCTACCATCTACGCTACCGAGGCGGG
This sequence comes from Mantis religiosa, assembly GCA_030765055.1. Lineage (NCBI taxonomy): Eukaryota > Metazoa > Arthropoda > Insecta > Mantodea > Mantidae > Mantis > Mantis religiosa. Next base: position 281,245,182 of record CM060948.1, read on the forward strand.
CGACTCCTTGATTGGTTAGGGCTTCTGTTATGTTGGTGTGTTCTATTGAGTCAAAAACTTTTTTATAGTCTATGAAAGCTAGGTAAACTGTTAGTTGGAATTCCCCAGCTTTCCAACAATATGGTAAATGCATAAAGTTTTAGAATAGAACACCAAGAGATAATATATACTAATACATAAACTCCCTTAGTACTCTAACATAACAAGATTAACCTTGGCAGGATTAATTTAAAGAACACAAAAAAGAAGAAAAAAGAAAATCTACAGTAATTCAGTATGAAGTCTCAAGTATAATATTCTGACACACTAACCCTAAAACCACAGATTAATACCGGATCTTTAACTCGGCGGTGGGCGTTAATGTCACATTGGGCGCTTTTCCTGATGTTTCGGGTGCGACTTGGAACAAACGATTCTGTCGGTAATGCAGTCAGCTTCTATTTCGACCGAGCAGTGGTCCATCTCCACCTTCCCCAACCGAATTCACAGGCAGAATCAATTCTTTCGAAGTCGCATCTCGCGCACTCATGAATAGTTAGCACATACGCGTTATACGCTGAGAAAATGAGTAGTAAACTGTTTGTGTTCAAATCCCGGTTATGGCACTGAATTTTTCAATCTGATTCCACCTGTTCAAAATTTGGTCTATTCACCACTGGTGTGAAAGAACAATATAATTTCCAAGATTTCATGTTGTTTGTATCCCATGCTTAGGCCATCTAGCGTGTGCATTTGAAGAAAAAGAGTGCATGCAGCGCCGTAAGTTTTGAGAATATTGATGCGGCACCGGAAGTAGCTATACCACATGGAGGTCCTGCCTGAAACTATAATGAAACTATTCTGTTTGAATATGGAAAATTGTTTGCTTCTTTCCAAAGGGATAAAACTTGTAAATAGTAATTGTATAATCACCAATGCTAATATGCAATCGTAAAATTGTAATCTTAGTTAATAACCTATGTCCTATTGTACAATGTTTGTAAAAATTTACTGCAATTGTTCTAAAACAATCTCTAATTATCATGCATAACTAGTGTGCCGCAAATGTAAAAACATAATGAACATAATGCATATAATGTTACCAAGGTAACGGGGCATGTAGCTGTATAATAAATAAAAAAAATACACACACGCACACACACATGAGCACCTCGGTAGCGTGGTGGTAGCTAATCTGCCTCACGTTCAAGAGGACCCGAGTTGGAATATCGGTCAGGTTGAGTTACTGAATAAGGTTTTTTCTCGGGTTTTCCCCCCTTATCCTGAAAGACGAATCTCGGATAATTCTGGACTCATTTGAGCATTATTTCACCCATTTTATTCGTCATCCGATATGACTTAAAGTTGGAGGACGTAATTAAAAAAAAAAGAAAAAAAACGTACATGGAATTAATGTCGTGCCGTAAAAAAAAGTGTAAAGGTTTAACTAGGAAAATAATACGACAGTTTGCTTAAAACATATCAGAATATTTAACCGAATGCAGCCAGAATGATCTAGAATGTGTAAATAAAATAAAGCACAAACGTACTATGGGTTCTTTCTAAACAGAAAGAAAAGTATCGCAAAAGCAGTGGTTATGTGCAACAATGGCATAACTCGCAAAGTGTATGCCTTTAAGACTCGAAAACAAAGCATTTCCTTAATAATGGAATCCCCTCCAGCGCAGTCAGCAAGCTTGTGTATGTTTCTCCCAATTAGATTCATATTGTTGAAACACCTGCAACGTTTTACCATGATTCCAAGTCGGGAGATCCTGCCACTACATACTGTTGGTTTCTATTAATTTCTTTTCTTTTCTCTAGAGGTCCCGAGTTCGAATCTTGAGTAGTCACTATCTTTCAAGAAAATAACTAACCTTTCCGCGAGACAGTATCATTCAGGCGTTACATTACTATTATGTGTTTCAAATGGGAAGGTGTTTGTCCTTGAGCGCAACTAGGTGAGCAACCAATCGGAGTCCTAGTGTTGTCGTATTGCATTCCCGCTAAGTGATGTGTGAAGAGCGCCAACCTAATCAATCTGTATGAAATACTATTCGCGCTAAGAGAAAATTCAGATTTTGCAAAAAGTGATCCATGTGGAAGGTAGAGAGTAATGTATCTAACATAACCATGAAAACCCCATATTTTTAGCTCAAATAGTTTTCCTAATACAAATAAATAAAGTAGATACCACTATATTAAAACAATGCATTGCGACGTAAGCACTGTATTGAACACCATTATTGGTTGGCGTGTACGCGTGAACGTATATTTGAAATTACTCAGAACTGAAACGTTAACATTTGACATGACGTGGTAAAAGAAATATGTACTTTGAATAAGCCAAGGTGTTTGGTAAATTCGATGAGAGGAAACGATACATCTCTTGTAGTCTGACAGAACGTGTCTGGTCACATATCTTTGTTTATGAATGTTTCTTAATCTCTATTTACTCTAGAGAGTTCAAAGCAGTATTATTCAGTTCTCTTCCATGAAAAAGTGTATCAGCTGGATCAGTGAGACGCAATCCACCTCTCCCCCCTTACTACTGCTAGAACAATCTAATTGAGTTAATGTGGGCTCAAATTATGTTGCAAACAGAAATATTTTTTTTTTTTAAAATGACTGACGTTGAACGACTTATTCACGAAAAAATTTACAAGGAACACAAGACTGGGGGAACTGCGTGAGACATCAGGTAAACTACAGGAAGACCACTTTTGGAAAGAAATAGCACGTAACGAGATTTTGGAACCTATCATAAATTTGCAATACTCAGACGTTGAAGACAATGACAATGACGAATTATCGCAATTATACGAATGCACCGCTGGTATTTTCGTTGGATTAGAAAAATTAAGTAATTCATAAACTATAATTAATGTTAAAATAAATATTTAAGCCATTTGCGTAATTTACGAATATCCATGTTGCACTTGTGATTTCAACAACTGCATTATTATAAAACTTTGGAAAATTCAGTTTTCGTTTTCTTAGTATAGCGTCCAGAACACTCGCAAGTGAGAGAGAGAGAGGGGGGGAGGGAGGGATATATAAAAACAGTGGGGATAACGAGGTGGCAACGGTGAAGGCTCTAACGCATCTGATTTGCTACAGGCGAGAACTCTTCCCATTTGAAACACACAATAGAGGGTATGGAAACTAAATCGGCCATGTTTTCAAAGATAAAATTATATAAGTATATTCCTTATGTTACTGTTTTTTATTGTTTCCGTTTGATTACTGTTTTCTGTACTTTTTACACATATGTACTATACACATGCCCAATGCGGGTCTCGAACCCGCGGTGGAACCATGAAGTCTCGTCTCGTCTCAGCCTGCGTTTTGGCAGTGAGCTATGAGAACAGCTGATACAACGTGCCTTATGTACATAATACATATGGGTTCTGTTAAAATCATAATTCCAAAGGTTTTCCGTTTTCTTGGATAGTCTTGTGGTTAATAGTTCAGCTGCAAAACAATTGTCACTTGTTTTGTGATATTTAGTAAATCTTCATAGGGTTTATATAGCCATAGAAATTCTCGAAGTAACAGATTAAAATGGCGACCACAACACGAACACCGAACGATCTACGAACACCGATTAGGTTTTTGTACCCTCTGGCAACGGAGCTTGAATGCTACTGACCCGCGGAATGTGTACGTTTACTTTTTTGAAAGATAGTACCTGGATACGGTTTCTATCGGCATTTCCCCTCTTCTGAGAAGGAATCTCAAGTACCTATAATAACTAAGTTCTAGGTATCGAAGGCCAAGTTTAGCATCATTCCTATCATTTCCTTTCGTTTACCGTGGAAATGACGTTCCGGGTTAAAGGACATTCATTATCACTACCTGTTACGCCTGGCTGCCTAAAGGGGCCTCAACTGGTCTCCCTCTCCCACCCTCTCTTTCAGACATTGTATGACCTTGAATACTCATTGACAGTGCGTAACCAGCTAACTTATCATTTCGTAAATGGTAATCATAATACATGTCACCCGCTCATAGTAAGATGAAAACAGTAACAAATACAGCTATTTTCCTAAAACAGACGGAAAAATATAACAGCTTCTGATGTGTTATAAAGCTAAACGCGTATAACGTGTATCTTGTTGGCACTGAGTAGGAATTGTGAAAATAAACAGAACTTGAAGGCAAGAGTAAATACTGTGATAAGAGTGCTTATAGACGTTTTTCTTGAGCCACAAATTAGGATCTAAGCGATTTCCGCTGCGTGGCTTTTATCTTTTGTTCTGTTCGCGTCTGCTGTTGCTCTATTATGTTATTTACGGTTTCTTGACTCCCACCGCCACTACCACCATCGAGCCGGGTTCCGCGTCATCTCCCTCCCTGTCTGGAATTTGCGACTCTCTGTGTTGCCTAATTTCTGTCTGGTCAATACTACTTCCCCTTGTCTGCCGTTCGCTGTGGTTGCACCAGCCACTTAAATAAACACTACCTCCCCGCTCCCTTGCAGGTTTCTGCAAGCATCGCATCCCGGTTCAGAGCAACCATTACGTTCATTGCTACTTACGTAATGCATTTTGAGATGTGTAGTAATAAGGCGGTACTCTGTACTCTAGTACACTTTGATATTAGGAACTGAGAGAATGATGCCCAACCATTACGTCCATTGCTGCTTACGTAATACAGTTCTAGATGGGTAGTAATTAAGCGGTACTCTGTACTATGAATATTACGAACCGAGAGAATGTTGCCCCTGTTTCCGTTCTCTTTCTCCAACTCCATTTTATGACTTATTCGCATTGTTTAGATAGTTTGAGTATTTTATCTTCCTTCTTTGATGTTTTAAGCCGATAATGCAGATACTTATATCTAGATATTTTATGACGCAAGCCTAACGACAAGACTTTAAACTCTTTGTACTACTTCCTCCACCCGTTGCGTCATCATTGTGGGGACGACAAAAATATTTATTCTAGCAAATCCAACAAAGGCGTCTTCAGATTTAAAAAGCCAAGTCGCTTCCTTTGCACTTTCATATCTTAAAATACCGATGAACCTTCACTGTAAAGCGTGTCAGACAACAACCACTTTGCATTCTCGCATGTACGGTGTTCCTTTAAGGTCTTGTATCGAACCCCTCCAATTTAAAGCTTTGACAAGGCAAAAGCCAACCACAAACAAAGTATCGTATCTTAATTCTGATTTTGCCCTAAGGTTCGTTCGAAAACATCCCGCTTAAATAGCTATTGCAGTTCTTTTTATTTTTTTTTTTTTTAAAGCAAATTCCAAATTTAAAGTGCCTGCGAAATAGAAGGCACACGAGGCAGAGCAAGTGGGAGTAGCATATCCTAGTGAGGCGACATTGCCCAATATGGTAACCCGTTTTTTTTCTTTGCTCTCAAAAAATCAAACAGTGCTTCATTAATATAAGCCATTGCATTGAAGAGAGCCAACAATTTTGAAGTTGACTGATGAAGAAGCAATTTTGCGGGTGTTCTGTAACTCGCTATGTGTAATTGTATAAACAGTGCTAATACCGCATGTTTTGCACCTTGATTCTTGTATATCTCAAAATTAACCCTAGGATATCGAGATATTTTCACAAAAGGCGTTAGTTTAACCAGCCGATCACACAGTTTCAAAGTAAAATTAACACACATTCTGTTTCATCGAATAATAGTGTTTACGAATAATAGTGTTTAAACTCGGTGTTACCTTAACATCCCCCTACCCCTGTGTTTAAGCGGTTAACAAAAGTTAGCATTTGGCAAATGGCAACCTCAAACCAAACCGTTGCGAGTTTTGCTACATTTGTGCTACTTCTAACCACAGAAGAGCCGTAAACCCTGAGTATTTTCCGGAATGTTTTGAGTTGTTTATCTTATTTTATATATGTATAAGGAAGGAACTGTGTTTGCAATGTAATATTCAGACCCTTTCTAGTCTATTTTATACCACAAATTTAAATCCGAAAGAACTGCTTACGTAGTAATGTTTTCAGTGTTCAAACAAAAATTTTAGATTTAATGCTTCTTATTGAGTGTAAAAAGAATTTGCGAATAAATCACTTTTAACTCAAGTGGTTTACAAAATTTTTATTCAAGGAGTGCCGGCTTTTGCAACAACAACAAAATTGTACAATATGAATCAAACTTGGATGAGCTTTTTGGCCATACACGTTTGCTTTATATTAATAACTGCATAACAAGTTTTGAGGAAAGTATTGCATTAAGGAAACTTCCCAAAATTTCACTCTGCTAACTTAAAAACTGCATTGTAAGGAGCATTTCACGTGTGTTAAAAATATCTTAAAATATTAACAACCGAGAAAGCAGCGGTGGAAAATGTACACATAAAAACTGGCTTGAAATGTTGTTTGCCCTTTTCCTTAATATAATGTGACTTTGTGGGTTCGTGAAATTAAACGTCCAATTGCACAAACTCAAAATATTCTTTATTTCCACCGAATTACAGTTGGAACACTTGCCGATTACATAAAATTACGTAGCGCACACAATTACAATCCACCAGTTCGTCTGTCACAGGTCCACTCCACACTCACAATTACGTACAACTCCTCCGATCCCCCCCCCCCAGGGGCCTACTTCGGTAGGTACGGGTTTGGCGAACCCGGGGTCCCGAGCCAACAGTCTCCCTCGTGTGGGCTCCTCTTCGTGGCTGAGGGAGACGGTCAACAGGCCCACCCACGTGTAGGCCGTGCGTGGAGACCCGTGTCGGTGGAAAGGTTAGTCCTGGTGGTTGAGGGATGCGTATCTGAGCTCGTAACAGTATTTTTCTGAATTCGGGGAGGGTACGCATTACTAATACACTACTTTGGCTTCTGCTTCGCCTAAACGGGAGGTTAGGGACTAACCCACCCCTAATCAATCGGCCAGGACTAGGTATTGTACCGACCTCCAGGGTGAGTGGGACGGCGAGCTCGCTATATCCCCTGTGTAGCCCTGTCATCCCAGTGGGATGACCCCTTGTTGGGCTCCGTGGTGGGTGGGGAGCACTGGGGGATGAATTTTTTCGCCAACCTTCATGTCAAACTTAAACACAAAAAACAATAAAAAAACTTGCAGCAATGGAAAAGAAGTAGCCGAGTCTTGTGGTCCTCGCTACTTGGTAATCAGTCGCACTGAAGAAGGCCAAAAGTTTACTACCGTTAACCCCTTTACCATCCAGAGGGGATTAGAGAAAATTGCAGGTCCGGTCAAATCTTGTATACGATCGAGAAATGGCACGCTCCTGGTTGAGGCGCAATCTAACGCCCAGGCGGCATCGTTACTTAAGGCAAGCATGCTAGGGAGTTACCCAATATCCGTTACGGTACATAAGACCCTGAACTCGCGCGGGGTGGTAACCACCCGTGCGTTGGACGGTATGTCCAACGAGGAGATTCAGGAGAACCTAAAAGACCAGGGTGTAACTTGTGTGTACCGAGTACAGCGCAGAGAACGTGGGGAATTGTTGCCTACTCGTACCCTGTTCCTTACTTTTGATAGGGTAGATCTTCCTCAAAAGATTAAGGCAGGGTACGAGAGTATTGAGGTCAGGCCGTATATACCGAACCCCCTGCGGTGTTACAAATGTCAGCGTTATGGTCACACTAGTCAACTGTGTAACGGATCTCCAGCATGCGTCAACTGTTGTTTGGCTTTACACGAGGGTGAGTGCTCCTCGCCCATTAAATGCATAAACTGTGCCGGGGAGCATCCATCTAGCTCCAAAGACTGCCCACGTTTTGTGGAAGAAAAGGCAATACAGGAGATCCGGGTTAAGGAGAAGGTTTCCTTCTCGGACGCCCGGAAGCTGCTGCGTACTCGCTTGCCCTCCGTTCCTAGGTCCGGTACTTATAGCTCTGTATTGGCTAAACCCGTTCCTAGGAAAGAAATTGCAACGCAAACCTGCGGTGCAGGGGAGCCTACCATTTCCGATAGAGTTCTTGTCCCGACACAAGTACGGCAGTCCACTACTCCATCACCAGCGTCGGCAAATACATCGCCTAAACGGACGAAGGAAACTAAAACCTCAGCCCCGTCCCAAGCCAAACCTTCGACTTCTACAAGGAAATATGACAAGCCTGTAATATACGATCCGCCGCCTAAAGAATTTAAGACCAGTTACCAGAGGACAGATTTCCTGAAAGATTCGACCCGTACCCCCAGGAAGAAGAAAACCTCTAGAGCATCCCGAAGCTCTTCTTCTGAAGAGCTTTCTGGTGATGAATCGGATCGACGACTGTCATCTTCGTCGATCCCTGTGTCCAATAAGTTTGAAGCTCTCGAACCTAAGTTCTCTTTAGGGAAAGGGGCTTCCTCCGCCGAAGAGATGGACCTAGAGGATACCGACCCCAGAACGGCAACAAAAAAGCGCCAGGATAAACCGGCAGAAAAAGGTGTTAGCCCTACGCCTAAGAAAAAGGGTAAGCTGATTCGGCCACCGTTAAAGTCGGTTTAATGTAGACCACCTTTTACAACCTATCTACATAGTTCCAATGGCTATCCTCCAATGGAACTTGCGGGGTTTAAGAGCACATCGACCAGAATTGGAGCTTTTGCTCAGTAAGCATAACCCCTTGGTGGTATGCTTACAAGAGACTAAGCTACGACCGCAAGACATGTTTAAAATCCGACGCTACACACCACTGCGGTGTGATATTGACACAGAAGAGGGCATTCCTGCTCACGGGGGCACAATGATGCTCCTCAGGGATGACATATTTGTAGACCCGATACAGCTGCAATCTGAAATACAATCTGTAGCTGTAAGGATTAAGCTGCCATCAATAGAATTTTGCATTTGCAATGTATATCTCCCGCCATCAGAAGACCTCTCGTTAATTGACCTTGAAGATCTGGTTTCCCAACTTTCAACACCATTTCTAATAGTTGGAGACTTTAATGCCCATCACCCACTATGGGGTTCAACTCGGGCATGTTCGAGAGGCCACCTCATTGCAAAATTCTTGGAGAGCAATAAGTTGGTTCTCCTGAATTCCGGAGAACCAACGTTCCTCTCAGACGCTTATAACACCTATTCGCACATAGATTTGGCAGTATGTTCATCCCAATTAGCAGTTTCATTGCAGTGGAATGTCATCTCTGATCTACATTCCAGCGACCACTTCCCATGTCTTCTTAGTCTCTTAGCACACGATGTGTCTACCTCACGTAACCCTAGATGGCGCTTTGATCGTGCCAACTGGAACCTTTACACCCAGTTGGCTGTCTTTGATTACAATGAGCACGATTCTGTGAATGATCTAGTCGATCATCTCACAGAGAAAATTCTTTCCGCTGCAGAAGAGTCTATTCCACGTTCGGCCACCCAACCTGGTCGACTTCCTGTCCCGTGGTGGAACAACGACTGCCGGAATGCTATTCGTGCTCGTAGACGTGCTCTACGGGTATTTCAACGACACCCTACCCAAAGTAATCTAATTGAGTACAAGAAAGCGCGTGCACAGTCTAGGCAAATAATTAAGGATAGCAAAAAGATCTCATGGAACAACTTTGTCTCATCTTTTAACAGATGGACACCATCATCTGTTGTATGGGATAGGTTAAGGCGCGTGGCCGGAAAATCAACCCACTTGCCAATCGCTGGTCTGAAAACACCTGCAGGAGTTGTTGTTGATCCGTTTGTCGTGGCTAACACCTTCGGCTATGCTTTCGCTCAGGTGTCTAGCTCAAGTAATTATGCTCCTGAGTTTATCTCAATTAAGACTCAGGTAGAATCTCAAGGTTTCGTGTTTAGTTCCAGAAACCTTGAAGATTATAACCGCCTCTTCACCTTGGCGGAGTTAGAACACGCTCTTTCATCATCGCGACTGACAGCACCAGGACCGGACGGAATCCACGTTCAAATGTTACAACATCTCTCACCTGAAGGTAAGGCATACCTGCTCGAGGTCTATAACCGTGTTTGGGTTGATGCCACGTTTCCGGACAAGTGGCGAGAAGCCACCATTATACCTATCTTGAAAGCTGGCAAGGACTGTCACCTCCCTTCTAGCTACCGTCCTATTTCCCTCACCAGTTGCGTCTGCAAGGTGATGGAACGCATGATAAATGGGCGGTTGGTATGGTGGCTGGAAACGCACAACCTACTGAATAACATCCAGTGCGGTTTTCGACGACGCCGTTCAACAGTGGATCATCTTGTGTCCATGTCGACACAGATTATGAACGGCTTTCTTAAAAACTGTCAAACAGTCGGAATATTTTTTGACCTCGAAAAGGCTTATGATACGTGTTGGCGTGCAGGGTTGCTGCGTACTCTGCACATCTGGAATATACGTGGACGCCTACCACTCTTCCTTCAGGAATTCTTGAAAGACCGCGTATTCCGAGTAAGGGTTGGCTCGGTTTTTTCGAACCTTTTCGTTCAAGAGAACGGTGTACCACAGGGATCGGTGCTAAGTGTTACGCTGTTTGCTATTGCGATTAATTCTATCTCGAAATGTGTACCTCCGGGGGTCTCGTCATGCCTATTTGTAGACGACTTTGCCGTCTACTGTACATCTCAGCCCACTTCGTTTATAGAGCGCCGTCTCCAGACCACCTTGGACAACCTTAAGGTTTGGAGTTTAAAGAACGGCTTCCGATTCTCTGCTGAGAAAACCATCTGTGTGAACTTCTGGCGTCAGCGGAGTCGACTACCTCCAAGGCTCCGGCTAGGCGCTGATCTACTACCTTTTGCAGATGAGACGAGGTTCGTTGGATTGATATTTGACAGAAAACTTAGTTGGTCGTCGCATATAGCACAACTGAAAGCACGATGTGGCCGATCTTTAAATATCTTGCGGGTACTAAGTGGAAAATCGTGGGGAGCGGATTATACAGTGTTATTGCGACTGTATCGCACCCTCATCCGTTCCAAATTAGATTATGGTAGTATCGTTTATGGCTCAGCACGACCATATGTGCTGAAGAGATTAGACACAGTCCATAATTGTGGCATACGTATAGCAGTTGGGGCATTTCCAACGAGCCGAGTTATAAGCCTGTATGCTGAGTCCGCAGAACCTCCTCTGCAGTACAGGCGCAACATGCTATTAGCAAATTATGGCTGTGGACTTAATTGCATGCCCACACATCCAACGTTTACGCCGTTCTTTAACACCTTCATGGACGTGCGTTATAGGAACACTTCTATAAAACCAAAGCCACCTGGTTTTCGTTTCCGGGAGCTCCTTAGACGTCTTAATAGCGAACTGCCTAAGATGTATCCTAGGGGGGAGAGGACATACCCTCCTTGGTTGTGCAGAGCGCCCCACGTTGATCTGGGCATGACCACACACGATAAATCTACCATGTCTATGTCTAGTATCCGCACTTGCTTTTTAGAGTTTTTATCGCGATATCAGGACCATATTAAAATTTACACCGACGGGTCCAAGAATTCAGATGGTGTTGGTTGTGCTTACGTGTGTGGAACCGAACCCTATACATTCGGATTCCACACTAGCACTTCCATTTTTACCGCAGAGCTATATGCAATATACCGGGCCATTTTACACGTACGTCGACGAAAGTTGGGGAACTGCTTAATCCTGAGTGATTCCCTCAGTGCACTTCAAAGCCTACGGCAGCTGTACAACTACCACCCTATTGTGCAGCGGATACAGGATGCCCTCCACGTTTTACACGCTTCTGGCGTGAGCGTGGTGTGTGCATGGATTCCTGGTCACGTAGGCTTGCGGGGGAATGAAATGGCGGATTCGGCAGCCAAGACGGCTACCATGAAGCCCAGGGTTCGACTACCATGTGTGACATCGGAAGATTTTAGGGCGGTATTACGGAGAGCTGTGCTAACCTGCTGGCAGGAAGAGTGGTCCGCTCTCCGCAATAATAAACTGAGATCTATTAAGGAACTTCCGATTCCCTGGGTTACCTCCTGTCGGTCATCTCGTCGCGAGGAGGTGACTTTGGCTCGGTTGCGCATTGGGCATTGTTATTTTAGCCACAGCTTTTTATTGAATAGAACCCCAGTTCCCGTTTGCCCACTGTGCAGTGGTGACCTGACTGTCCGTCACTTGCTTTTAGATTGTTATAGCTTGGCACGTCTCCGCAGGTCTCTCCAGCTGCCGGCCAGCTTGGCGGATGTCCTCGCGGATGACGAAACGGCAGTGGGCAAAGTTTTAGCATTTGTTTCAGCTGTGGATTTTAGAATTTAACCTCAAGTATCTCTTTTTTGTTGTTTTTTTTAGTATATATATGTGTGCAGTTTTAACAGGTTTATAGATAATATATATTTTTAGAAATTCTTATATCTGGCTTTTGCCATGACTTGTTTTTTAAAGGGCGCTGATGACCGCCGTAGTTGAGCGTCCACTGCAATCCTTATATAGGAAGATCACTGTTTCTGGAAGCTTCGCGACTCGGAAAATCATCCCGAATGTTCTAGACGTCAGGGGGAGGGGAAAGAGACGGTACAGTGCCTAGTGACACTTTCCTAACCATCCCCTGTGTTAGCGCTACAAGATAAATGGGTGGGCGTGGGCTAAATGCCTCCTGTCCCCTACCCAGCTCCAGTTGGTCGTGCCTTCCGATAATTGGGTGACAATAAGTACTTTGCTTAAAATACATAATTTAGAAATTAACATATTTACAGTAAATATTACATAAAACATTTGTAGAAGGTTTGAATAGAACAAGATAAATATCTGAACCTTGAAATGTGTTGCTAAGCCTACCGCTTTGATTTGTTTAAAGTGTCAGATAACTTGTTTTCAATCTGATAGCAAAATATTTACAAAAAAAAGAAAACATACTAGAAAATCATATATCATAAAAATTAACATGTGATTGGAAATTTTTGATCACTGTCCAAATTACACATATCAGTCCCCTTAAACAAACAAATTTCCTTGAAATGTTAGATCACAAATGAAAATTGCTTGTTCAGGCGAGAAAGTGACACCCAAGTAAACTAAAATAAATATGGAGCCTATTGTCTGATTTTTGACAGTTGAGAATGGGTTGCTGAGGAGGAAGAGATTTTCTGGAACGTAACTGAACATGGGCTAACATTCATATAAGCTACTAAAGTCCTTAGACAAGACTTAAATAACTATAGCTGTTCTTTCCTATACGACCACAGTAGAATCTTGAGTTCTATAAAAATTCAAGTTGAAACGTACAGTCAACCCAGAAAGTAGTATTACACCACCTAAATGAAGAGACAATTTGTGTTGTTGCAACATAATTATTTATGTAACGTAGTATACTTGTAAAATTATATGGTTCGTGTATTTATTTACTTATTCCTACCCTAATTTTTCGGAAAGCTTTCCAGATCAGTAGTTTTCTACAGTAATATTGGATGATACCGTAAATTTGGCATAAAAAGTATTCGTACACCAAAGGTATATAGCTTGACTAGCTTGAATACTGCAAGTGGTCTGCATGCCCCAGTCTGACATCGAACACAATAGTTGGTATCGTAAAATGGGCCGAAGAGGGAAAGAAACTAAAGAGAGAAAAATAGTAATTAAACTACATAATTAATTCAAAACACTTTCGAGATATCTTGGATAGTGGGGAGACCATGGTCAACGATTCAATCCATCATTGACAGAGTATGAACGAGAAATTCTGTTCTAAATACACCCAGGAGTGGTTGACCTAAAGTTATCACGGCTTAAGATGAAAGCAACACTCTTCGCTGCATTAAAAAGGATCCACGAATGATTACTCCTCAGATTGTTGCAGAAGGCAGAAATTGATGTTTCAGCGAGCACTGTGAGAGCTGTTTACAGTAAAAAAAAAAAAAAGCCTAGAATTCGCTCTTAAGTACCGTGATAAGGGTGTGGACTTCTGGGAAAACGTTGTATGGACAGATGACAGCTTGTTCAAGGTATTCGGTGCAGATCACAAGTCGCAAAGTATGGAGGGAAAAAATTATGGAGCTGGAGCCAAAAAATTTTGTTTCCACAGTAAAGCACAGCTGAGGATCCATCTTTGTCTGGGGTTGTACAAGCGCATCAGGTGTCAGCATTTTGCATGTTATCGAGGGAATAATGTATCAAAGGAAATACATGGCCATTCTTAAGCAAGAGTTGCATACCAGTGTGGAGAAAATGAGCCTGCAAGAAGACTGGATATTTATGCAGGATAATGATCCAAAACATACTGTGCTTAGTACATGACTGTGGATATTACACAATGTTCCAAAACCGCTTCATACCCCTCCCCAGTCTCCAGAAATTAGTTCTATCGAATAGGTGAGGAGTATCCTGGGGAAACGCACAAGAAAAAGGGCAATTTCCAACAAAGAAGCATTGAAAGCTGTTCTTTTGGAAGAATGGAAACCAATACCAAAGGCGGAGATTAAAAAACTTGTCCATTCCTTACCAAGGAGACTAGAGGGTATAATTAAAGCTAAGGGGTACCCAAAGAAGTACTGAATAGCAGCATTTTTGTTATATTGTGTATTGTTTTTGTGATTGTACGATTACTTTTTGTGGCTGAAAAATTGGCAAGTTAATTTTATTTTTATAGAAGTGACATTTCTTGTGTACATTGTTGCTATTTTCGTATAAAATGTAAATTATTTTGAGTATGCCTTCTTGCGAGTTACTGAACTTAAATTCATTTTTTCTTAAGTTTTAGTGGTGTACGAGTACTTTCTGTGCTGACTGTAAGTTTTCCTGTGATACAGGACTAATACTACTACAATACTACTGTACACTAATATCAGAAAAGTAGCAGTAAAATGTAAGAAAAACCTAGGATAAATGTATTGGACCGTTAGAAAGAAATGGACGGTGTGAAGTTATCCCACCTTGAGCATCTGAAAACAATCAGAATTGTATGTCTTGTATACCTTACGTGGGAGAGGGGGGGGGTGAGGGAGTTCGAGGACATGTTAAATCACGTAATAGCAGAACTGTGAGAAATGTGACATGTGCGGAAAAACAACATGGGGAGACAAGGACAAAAAATAAGGAAAACACTCGGAAAACAGGGAAGGTATCGAGCCATATCCGTAACATAAGAAATGAAAACGACGCCTCCACTAGGAGCCTGTTTCTTAAAATGACTCTTGACAGGTGCTCAGTAAAATTAGTGGTAAGTAGGGGAATTTCTGATTTTCAAAAGTTTCAGATAAGCTTGTTAATTGTTGAAAAAATTGACAAGAAAGATGGCTGACCAAAAAATTGCATTACTCAACGAAATAAGAGAAGAAAGAGATTATATTTGTGCACTTTCACCAAAAGTAACAAAAGAAGAGAAAATTAAATAAAAAAAATGGAACGAAATTGTTCAAGTTGCAGAAAGCCTGGGCCTGCTAAATGGGAAGCCATGGACATATCTAAGTGATAAAATATGGCCAAATTGGAAGAAGCGAACTCTGGTAAGTTATGTATTAATTTACATCCTTTTTAATTCACAAAACATTAGTTTGCAATAGTGTTAGTTATTAAGTATTTTAACAACACAAAAATTAAATATAAAATATTAAAGACCACAGGTATGAATACATTATCATCAGAGTCCGGACCTTAATGATCTAAAATATCTTTAAAAATTACAATTAAAATTACTTGAAAAAAAAACAACCAATAAAATGATCTAAAAATGACTAGAAAGTTTGTCTTCATTTCGGAGCATGGGAGTACAGCACAGTGTAATTAAACATTAATAATAATTTAAACTGGCGAATTTATATGTTCCAGAAAGATAAACATTTTAAAAAATCATACCTTGTTCAGAATTATTGCAGTAGGTAACCAGAGTTTTTATCAAGAATACTTGCACTTTCTTTGATAATCTTCTTCCAACTTCTCTTTGAACACTTTTCAAATCAGATGCAATTTCTTAACAACAGTTAGAGAACTTTCCAGACTTGCATCTTTCTGCTGTATATGTATGAGTCCTTGTGTTAAGCAACCGAAATTTTGCCTTTATTGAGGGCTAGTTGCCCTTCAATTTCATAGTGTCGTCAGAATTGAATATTTTGATAACACTTTTCACCATCTAGAAATGATGTCAAAAATAAATTGCTGAGGCTATCCAGGTGCCCCATAAGATTATGATAGGCTCAGGTGGATGTAGAATACCGGGAGCCATGGACTTACCGATTTTGTATATTTCTCATTTCATCAATATAAATATACATATATATATATATATATATATATATATATATATAAAAATCTTCTTTCCATGTACTTTGCCCCTTATCTTGCTAATGGTATTGTAACATTGTGACAGGTAGTTCTGCCGAAGAGTTGATTCGTCTTGATAGGACGTCCAAAATGTATTTCTAGAAAATTCTGCGATTCAACACTGTTCGATGTGCAAAATGGAATGTTTGCAGAAACTTAAGCTTCATGTCTCTGTCAGTTTATATTTTTGTTTTGCACATCTTACAAAATAACACTTCTCCGTCCGTGGAGAAAGCATCTTAAAATTCAGATACAATCTGTCTTAAATTACAAGATGTGAATGGCTTTATTTTATACATGAACTGAACACCGAGCTTCCCTCTCAGAAAGGCCGCAGGGTGGCTGAGTGGTTAGACCGCTTGGCTCTCATCAAGGCAGCCTGGGTTCGATCCCAGACGACTGCAAAGTGAGATTCGTGGTGGACAACACGGTGCTGGGGTGGGTTTTCTCCAGAATTTCCGGTTTCCCCTGCCATCTCATTCCACCGTTGCTCCATCTTCATCTCGTGTATCATCTTTGTCCACTGCCTGCGGGCCGCATGTAGTTAAAGCGGGCGATGAACACTGCACATACACCCTCTCAGAAAATCTGCAAATAACTTAATCTGTGACATGAAAATAATGGATAAACTCGTTTGAACTTGCACATTATCAAGCGGCACATTTGCTTGCCGCGACAACAATATGTACAGTATTACTAAGAAACCGACTTCCAAGATCTGCAGTGCCAACCCACTGATCAAATAATCATTTATTTTCTTAGATTAAAAATAAATGTTAAATAAATGATTTTAAGTAATCTAATTCCATGCAGAAAAGAAAGAAAAGAACCAGAAAGGAAGTAAGATGAAAAAAAGATATCAAATTGAAAGAAAGAAAAAAAAAAGATATAAAACTTCAAAAACAGAAAATATGAGGAAAAAATGTCCAATAAAAGTAGTAATTGTATAAGCAGAGTTTTGTGTTCAGAATTTTAATACTTTGGGCAATGCATACTGCATAAGGGAGAAAAAGATGATGTGATTAAAATCTGGGGACTGGTTACAATTTATTATGTGTGTGCACGCGTGCGCAATATCAACCCTGTATCATGACAAAGAAATCTAAGAATGTATTACATAGCTACAAATTGAATGTGATATTCATATTATAGTATTATAAATTTAATGCTATCGTAGATTAACAATGCAAGGCACTAGATGAATGCATTGAAAATGAAGTCATTTCACTTGTATTTTTAAGATAAAAATGCTGCAAGATTTTAATCCTACAAAGTAATCAATTTTTTTAAATCCTCCAACTAAACTAATAGACAATTAAAATATATTAAATATAATTCCAATTCCTATTAAATATTCAAAAAACTTGTAATATACCTGCTCAGTCACCAAAAATAAAATATAATGTTCCAATGTCTTTATGATTTGTAGAGAATAATCATCATTGCAATAAACGTAAAATGGCTTTATTATAATATTATAATACCATGTTAAGAGTTCAGTGACTAAGAAATTAACAACACTTATTTACTATTTAATAATTGTTTATTTTAATTTATTACAAGACATAGTTTCATAGGTGCTCAAATTATTAATTCAGTACTTTTTGAAATATCTGGACTGTCATATTAATCATTGTTGGATTTTTAGGCCAAACAGGATAACTTGATCAACTGTTAGTAAAGGTGGTACAGATACAAAATATATTAACCTGGACTTATGGTGCTAGACACTTAGCAAAGAGAATCCATCAGAACAGGAATTAGTGGTGGCAGATCCTGTATTGTAGGAAGATGGTATAGTTGATGCTGAGATTTACAATGATGCTTTTGAAGAAGAAACATCAAATAGTAAGTTAACCAATAGTATTATAATTCTTATAATTTAAAGTTTCAGATAAGTTTTATTTTGAATCAGACTGGCAACTCTCATATGGTTTTGTTAGTGTTAGTGGCTTAAATGTTACATATTTGTTATTGTTTCCAGATAATCCAACGGAGCAAGAAGACTGCCAACTATGTCAAGTAAATTTGTCAATAGATGACAAACAAGAAAAGAAATTGGATTTACAGTTGGATCATTTAAAACTTCAAAATTATCTAGGACAGCAAGCTTTAGAGATGCAAAGAAGATAAAGTGCCAAGATATCAGCAAACAAGTGCCCTTTATTTCTGAGACTTCCAACGATGAAGGAAAACAACAAAAATTTTTGTTTAAGAAAATGTTTCAATGCAATAAAATATGCTTTTTTCAATAATTAATAAATAAAGTTAATTTCAAGTTTTCTTGTGTACCATTACTGTTAATGGTTTTCCTTAGTTCCTGAACTTACTAGGTAACATCTGATAAAGCTCTACTATTAGAAAACATCTAGTTAGGACATGTCCTCTTTGGTCAAGTTATTTTGACCATTTACATCTCTGGCAAAGTTATATAAAGTAACACAGCATGTTATTAATTTGCAGGGTAATGCTAGTTTACAATTAAATGATTCAGGCATGATTTTTTTTTTTTTTTTAAAGAATTCCAAATGTGCATTATTTTTAAGAGAGCTCTCAAAAATCGTTCCTGTCATGTGGGTTTATGGAAATAGGAGTAAACCATGCTTTAGTAGGGTATTTACGGTATCCCAATAAAGTACTTTCATTAACATGCGTCCCACCAGTTTTGGTTTCTGAAGTATGGTACAGTTTTGCAAGACTCATAGCATTAATTTAGTGGTTCCAATGTCTGTCAACGAAATCTCAAAATCTGACTCATTTGTTGTTGAGCATAAATATTCATCTCACTTATGCATCCCATGACTTAAGCCGTATGACCATCTCATAAAAGTTGCTGCAGTCTGTATCATATTCTTTGGCCAACATACCCATTTATAGTATTAAATTGTTTGTAACTGTTATGTGGTATGTACTGACCCGCAAACGCTAGCCTTGCTTACTCTATGCATATCACTTAACTAAATGGTACTGCATACCAGTACCAAACTAGTGCAAATCTATTAGAAGTAATTGTTTCTCTTATAACACATTGTTCCTCCCCAATGTTAACAGCTGCCTCATTCTTGAATATAACCTGATCCTTCCATTAAATTTATATATATCAACGACCATACTCGTTTTACTTGTCAAAATAATACATATATTTTAGAGCATTTGACAAGCAAATTTATTTGGGAAACAAAACACTACTATTAAGGCTTCACGGGTGATCAGCCGCGTCAAATTTATAGAAGTAAAGCTTTCGACCATTGTGCACTCCATGACCTTCTTCAGGAACCGAGTGACTAACTAGGAAAGTGCCACTACATTATAATCGGTGGGTGGGGCTCGCCCTGCCCTGGTCATTGACCGAGTGACTTATAAAAGTCGAAAGCTTGACTTCTATAAATGTGACGCGGCTTATCACTCGTGAAGCCTTAATCAATAACGCTCGCCGCGAAAGCTTCAAGTCTTACAAAACACAATGTTTTTGAATGCCCGCTTCGGTAGCGTAGATGGTAGTGTGTCTGCCTCACGTTCAAGAGGTCCCGAGTTCATATCTCTGTCATGGTGAGTTATCTGGATAAGGTTTTATCCGGGGTTTTCCCTTATCCTGAAGATAGTCGGGTAACTAAACTCTATGGATCCTGGGCTCATTTGGGCATCATTTCATTCTTTTCATTAAAATTCAATTCACTCATTAAAATGTGCGTGGTTTTTTTTTTTTCAAATGGGAAGAGTTCTGGCATGCAGCGAATGAGATGCGTTTACGTGCTCACGTTGCCATCTCGTTACCTCTTATTTCCCTCTCTGTTGCACAGTATCCTTACTGATTTTTAAAAGAAGGTACGTGAAGGTCATCTGTTTCTCCACGTGGGGAGGTGCAATGTTGCCTAGAAGCAGACAGCAAATCACGCATATCCCCCTCTTTACACTCGAAACAATTAAACAAGTGTTAGAGGTTATCTCACCCCAACGAAACATGTATATTTAATCTGTATTTGCCTACTTTAAGAACAAAAATAAATTCAAAATGCACATTCGCTACATTCACTTGTAGCGTCTTCACAGGCGTGAGCATTTTTTAAATTACTGACGACTCTGTCAGTTGAGATGATATGAGCACCGCCAATGTACCTTCATTTTAACCCGCAGGCCTTCATGGTCATTGTCTATGTCCTCGTGATAGATCCCAGTGTTTTTCTTTTTATCTGAAGAGTAGGAGGTCGTCAACAACAAAACCATGCGACGTACCGGCATGACTAGTAATAAAGCGGTCAACTTTTCCTATTGGTCATTTTGTGGTACTTTCAAGTGCGCCGTCTATACAGCCCTTTGACACAGTATGGGCGGCGTTTGCCCAGGTTTCATCCAACTACACTATTTCATGCAAGTTATTTAGACTTCTCTTTAAAACAAGAACTCTTACTGCTACAATATATGATCTTTCAAGTATTACTTTTTATTTATTTTTTGAACTCAAATCCCACAACATGGAGGACTTTGTTCAAAGAGCTAAGGCTTCCTTAAATTAGCTCTGCTTCTTTAAGAGAAGAAAGAAGTTTGAGTGCAATAGAATGCTCCTTTCGGGTGTAATAGTCATAGACGTGCCTTCTTATGGCACCTAATTGAAAATTATGGAGATGTTCTTGGTCTTTGTTTCCCAGGAGTTACACTTCGTGATGGACCTGACTGTAACTGCTTCTCTTTAGATATTCTAGAAAGTCACTTCACTATTTTAAGGGCACGCGCAATCCTTTTTCTCACTTGAAAGGAATAAGTGGTTCAGTTAGAAGAAACAAATTCTCCTCTTGCTGTTCAAAGAATTTCCTGAGAGAACAGACAAATTCTCTAATCTCTGTTTAATATAACCTTGCCCCGCTGACATGTATCACTCCGCGTGCAACTACCTTCCTCCTCATCCTAATTGGCTAATGCTTTCGCGCCGTAGGCCATAGACGGCGCCGTTCAGTGACATTTAAACCTGCAGTAAACGTCATAATAATTGGCAGGAAGATAGATAAAATCATACAAATAAGTATATGAAGGCATGCAAAAATAATGAAGTTTATAATGAAACTGAGCAAGTTGAAACTGAATGAATGAGCAATCACACTGAAACAACTTTATAATGAAAGGCCTTCGGCCTTTTCCACTGGCATTTTTTAAAACCAGCACACATACCTTGCAAAAATGCTTGTATTTCAGTCTTAAAATTCGTGTCACGCCATATTTGTGTGTCCTTCATTCACCCAAGTCTCGTCAATGTATATTTTGCTATTTGTATCCCGGTACAATCTGATTGTCTTTAAATAACGTCTTCGCCACACAGCAATATCGCCCCTGGAGTGATAAGTTTTCCTGTTGTCTCAATACCATGTCGCGATGTTCCTACGCATCTAACACTCACACCTGTAAGTTCAGAGCACAGCTGCTCGACTTCTCTCACTGACAAAGACGGATTCTTCTCTGTGAGTACATTAAACACATGCACCAAAATTCTTTTTTCGCCGCTTTATAAAGGTTTTCCCACCAAAATTCTTTTTTCGCCGCTTTATAAAGGTTTTCCCTTGTGGTGCTTCAGCGAAAAACTGGCGTTAGACTCTGCCATTATAATATAATAAGTACACGCGCAATAAACGATCAATAAAATAATTTAGCTCTCGCACTGGGCACAACACACGTTCGAATGGCGATATATGACTAATCCAGTTCAAAACAAGGTCAGTGATAAGTCATATAAACAAATATGTCATCACTACCGCTAAAGCACGTGCTATCGTGCCATGTGCTTGAGAGCAAAGGAACCTCCTCTTTACTTCGTTTAAGAATTAACATGCATTTCAGATAAATCAACTCTGTTGCGTAATATATTTAATTAAAACAGTTACGAAATATAAATTTGACAATTGTCTTGCAACATATAAAGATATATCACCATGTTAAATAACGAACTAATTTTTACCGCACAACAGTCTGTACTGCAATAGTAGCCAATGAGAGGTGATAAGGTCACGTGACCGTTAAGAGATACGGGGCAAGCTTATGTGAAACAAGGATTAGCTTGGCTGTGCAATGTAACACCCCGTCCGTAAGCTTGTCTTTCTTGGGACATGAATCCTCGGTCTACCTCTAAACTTACTGCCACTAAGTCTTGCTTCCATAACGACGTATTTTAATAGTGTTTTAAAACAGTAGGCTAACAATACTCATCGCAACTGAACGCTCAAATTGTTTCCGGCACACAACTAGCGATAACTGATCTCAGGATCTGGTGATAACTAATGCAACCAATGTGGCAACGTTTGTTTACGTTTCCATAGCGTACCCTCTTACCCTCCACGACCCTTGCTTGACCGATGCCGTGTATCTTCTTTTAAAAATCAGACTGTATGACATGTTTGTCTCCTTGGCGATAGACGTAAGGGAACCTGAATTTCCAGGCTATTATAATAACAGATTTTAAAATCAAAATTGGAACAAGCATATTCGCACATTATGATGTATTTAAATTCTATTCTAGTTCATGAAATACCCGTTTTTCTAATCCAGAGGAGCTGTCAGTGCATCCATCTCTGTCAGTGTTACGTCAAGAGACAATTCTTCATCGTCTGATCATGCAAATTTATGATGATAGGCTACAAAAGCTCGTCAGTGCTATTTCTTTCCAAAGTCGTCGTCTTGGTTTTTTCTGCATGTCTCACGCAGTTTTCCCAGTCTTGTGTCACCTTCTCAATTTCTTCGTGTCACTCACCGTCAGTCAAATTAAAAATGTTATTCTGTTCGCAACCCCTCAGTTTTGAGTTCACTTACCTCAGTTCTACTCAGTTCGATGTACTGATAGTGGTTGAAGCTTGAAGGAAGTTTAGTGTAGAAGCTACAGGAAAGGTGCAGGATATGGTCTGTAAGTTTAGGAAATTTGAGGTCAAAGTGGATATTGTCGTTGGGAATGTACCAGTGGGCATGGGTTGCGGTTCGAAGGTAACGGTTTTGTAGTACTTGTAATTTGTAGAAGTGTGTTTTTGCGGCAACACCCCAGACTTTTCAGGCGTATGTTAGTGCAGGTCTCAGAACTTGCTTGTAGAGGAGGTTCTTGTTTCTCAACGCCATTGTTGACTTTCTGTTATATAGTGCGTACAGCATTGCCATCTTTCTGCTGACTTTGTTTGCCAGTGCTGTGATGTGGGGTTTCCATGTTAACTTCATATCTAGGGTGACCCCTAGATATGTCGCTGTGTTGGATCATGGTACCTCTTCTCCTGCTAGCCGGAGATTGGGAACATCTTGTGGATTCCGTCTGGTTAAATATAACAGCCTGGGACTTGGTGGCGTTTACTTTTAGGCGCCAGGTGATGAACCATGTGGACAATATGTCAGCATATGACTGTGCCCGTTTCACCGCATAAGTGTGATGTTTAGAAGTGGCCGTCAGAGCTGTGTCGTCTGCAGACAGATATAAGTTGCAGCCTCTATAGGTTGGAAGGGCGTTTATTTTTTTTTTATTTTTTTTTTTTTAATTTACGTCCTCCAATGTTAAGTCATCGGACGGTGAATGAATTGGGCGAAATGATGCTCAAATGAGTCCAGGGTCCATGAAGCTTAGAGTTACCCGACATTCGTCTTGAAGGACAAGGGAAAACCCCGGTAAAAACCTTATCCAGGTAACTCACCCTGACCGAGATTCGAACTCGGGACCTCTTGAACGTGATGCAGACATGCTACCATCTAAGCTACCGAGGCGGGCTGGAAGGGCATTGATGTATACAAGGAATAACAGGGGCCCCAGAACACTGCCTTGAGGTACCCCTGCATTGATGGCGTAAGGTTCAGAGATGTCTTCCCTGGCAACGACGACGAAGGATCGGTTTTTTAGATAGCTATGGATTAAATGGATTAAGTAGGAAGGGATGTCGTAGTGCATTAGGCGATTAAGGAGGCCTTCATGCCATACTGAGTCGAAGGCTTTGGAAATATCTAGGAATAGGGCTGCAACGTGAGGCACACACTGCCACCACGCTACGGAGGCGGGCTGCTCTTTCATTGTGATGTGCGGTGCGACTTTAATATCCCGAAACGTACTTGGCGAACCTTTTAGCGCATAACTTGATCAATTTGATGTTATCTTTCCCTGCTTTACGTTCGATAGCAGTTGCTTCTTTCCATTGAATTTTTCGCCGCCGAGTACAAAGACGCACAGTCTTACTCCCACCTACAAAAATGTAATATTGTGTCGGAATTTTCGCTGAAAATATAGAAGCTACTTGGCTTCCTCTTTCTCTCTATTTTCACGCAATGTAACACGTCACCATGGATGTTTCCCCCTCGGTTTCTTACAGTAGACTTCTTTAGTCCGTGGCCGTCGTGTAACGGCATTCTCGCCCTGTTAGCACATATTCAGCGGCGAAATCTTTCCGCATTTAAGGTTTCGGTGGACGTACGAGGGGGGTGTCGTAAAGTTTTAACTATCACCCTTTAAAACGTGATAGAGAGTTTGTGTTGATGTGTACTTGTTAGTTCTTCTCTACGTAGTCACCATCCCCAGTGTTTCTTGACCTTCCGAATACCTTGATTGTAGAAGTCTGCAGAATTCGGTGTAAACCACTCTTCCAGTTCATTAATGACGTCGTTTGTGCTGTCAAATCGGCGACCACGCAAGAATTCTTCATTTCCGGGAACTAGAAAAAGTCACCTGGTGCGAAATCGGGCGAATAAGGCGAATGCTGTAAGGTCTCAAAGCCACATTTCCTTATTTTGTTAACTGCAACTTAAGATGAATGAGCTGGTGCATTGTCAGCCAGAAGACGAACACCATTGGAGAGCACACCGCGTTGTTTCTTAATCAGAGCTGCTCGTAACTTGTCCAGAAGATTGCAGTAGTATCTGCCAGTGATGGTTTGACCCTTGGCAAGATAATCTGTAAGGATGACTCCACGACAGTCCCAGAAAACTGAAAGCATGAGCTTCCCAGCTGAATTTTGCACCTTTGCCTTTTTGGGAGGGAGGAGGGAATTGGCATGTTTCCATTCCATGCTCATGGACTTTGTATCATACTGATAGATCCAGGATTCATCCATGGTTACCAGACGATTAAAAAGTCATCTTCATCCTGTTCCAACAGCGTCAACATGTCTTGAAAGGTCACTTCGTGTTCACTTTTGGAAAGGGGTTAGCAAACGTGGAACCCACCATGCAGACAACTTAGACATGTGCAGTGCTAATTTTCCACACTACCGCACTCATGATCATTTCGCCGACTTTCATTTCGCAAGCGTAAGAATGAAACCGCAGAGCAGACACTGGAACTCAGTAACCACTCATAAGTGAGTCATTCTGTCGTAGCGGGTGGAAGAAGTTGCTTTAAGTGAGCACCGCGGGTCTATTGCATATATGAATCCATGACTGTAGCATAGGTGGTAACGTGTCTGCCTCACGTTCAGGAGGTCCCGAGTTCGAATGTTGGTTAGGGTGAGTTATCTGAATATTTTTTTTTTCCGGGGATTTACCTTATCTGAAAAATGAATGTCAGGCAACTCTAATCTCAATGGACCCTGGTTTCATTTGTGCATTACTTCACTATTTCATTCATCGTTCGATATGGCAGCGTTGAAGGACGTTAATTAAAATAAATCCACGAATAACAATACTCATTGTAGCATTAAGCAAAAAAAGAATAGCTGACTCTTAACTTCTGTATTTCAAGTAGACTACTTGTGATATAAGGTCAACATATTAATGTGCACTTCAACCACCGTAGCTGTGTCTTCGATATTTAAGTTCGATTTCATGGTACTGCCCATAGAATTTAACATGGCTTTCGTTGCTAGTAGAAAACGTTGTGCAGTAAGTATTTAATAGTAATAGTATTAAAATATAATTATGTAAAAAGACTATTTTTTGTGGCAGACGTAACTCCGGAAATAAAAGGCAACAATAACACCCTTTTTTGTGGCGTGTCGTTAGTAAATACCAAATTTCACCATAGAGGCGAAGCTGAAGACATTCAGTTAATCTTACGCCATTGCTGAGTTGGGTTGCTATGGCCAAAGGAAGAAAGTAGCCTAATAAACTTTGTTATTTGCATAAAATAGGCTATAACTTACATTCCTAACAACGTAGTATTAGTCGTATAAATCTTTCGCTTACATAATTAAGGAGCAACAATAATTTGGCGGGAAATTGGTCGGAGTAAAGATTTGCCTTGCACGCTCCGTTTCCCCACCTTCTCTACGCAAAAAGTTTTTCACGCCCTCCTACCACATTGCGGAAGGCCACGAAACCCACATAGTGCAGGGACTAAACCAACTGTAACGAGAAACTATCTGGCAAAGGCATCGATATTTTGACATACTTTTTGCGACTACAGCAACATTCCGGTGCCTACCTCAACTGTACGAAACGTGTAACAGCCTTTCCTTTTTTGTGGCTACAGCAATATTCCGTTACCTACCTCAACTGTACGAAACGTGTAACACCCTTTCCTTTTTTGCGACTACAGCAACATTCCGGTGCCTACCTCAACTGTACGAAACGTGTAACAGCCTTTCCTTTTTTGTGGCTACAGCAATATTCCGTTACCTACCTCAACTGTACGAAACGTGTAACACCCTTTCCTTTTTTGCGACTACAGCAACATTCCGGTGCCTACCTCAACTGTACGAAACGTGTAACAGCCTTTCCTTTTTTGTGGCTACAGCAATATTCCGTTACCTACCTCAACTGTACGAAACGTGTAACACCCTTTCCTTTTTTGCGACTACAGCAACATTCCGGTGCCTACCTCAACTGTACGAAACGTGTAACACCCTTTCCTTTTTTGCGACTACAGCAACATTCCGGTGCCTACCTCAACTGTACGAAACGTGTAACAGCCTTTCCTTTTTTGCGACTACAGCAAGATTCCGGTACCTACCTCAACTGTACGAAACATGTAACACCCTTTCCTTTTTTGCGACTACAGCAACATTCCGGTGCCTACCTCAACTGTACGAAACGTGTAACAGCCTTTCCTTTTTTGCGACTACAGCAAGATTCCGGTACCTACCTCAACTGTACGAAACGTGCAACACCCTTTCCTTTTTTGCGACTACAGCAACATTCCGGTGCCTACCTCAACTGTACGAAACGTGCAACACCCTTTCCTTTTTTGCGACTACAGCAACTTTCCGGTGCCTACCTCAACTGTACGAAACGTGCAACACCCTTTCCTTTTTTGCGACTACAGCAACTTTCCGGTGCCTACCTCAACTGTACGAAACGTGTAATACCCTTTCCTTTTTTGAGGCTACAGCAACATTCCGGTGCCTACCTCAACTGTACGAAACGTGCAACACCCTTTCCTTTTTTGCGACTACAGCAACATTCCAGTGCCTACCTCAACTGTACGAAACGTGTAACACCCTTTCATTTTTTGTGACTACAGCAACTTTCCGGTGCCTACCTCAACTGTACGAAACGTACAACACCCTTTCCTTTTTTGCGACTACAGCAACATTCCGGTGCCTACCTCAACTGTACGAAACGTGCAACACCCTTTCCTTTTTTGCGACTACAGCAACTTTCCGGTGCCTACCTCAACTGTACGAAACGTGTAACACCCTTTCCTTTTTTGTGGCTACAGCAACATTCCGGTGCCTACCTCAACTGTACGAAACGTGTAACACCCTTTCCCATTTTGCGACTACAGCAACTTTCCGGTGCCTACCTCAACTGTACGAAACGTGCAACACCCTTTCCTTTTTTGCGACTACAGCAACATTCCGGTGCCTACCTCAACTATACGAAACGTGTAACAGCCTTTCCTTTTTTGTGGCAACAGCAACATTCCGGTGCCTACCTCAGCTGTACGAAACGTGTCACACCCTTTCCTTTTTTGCGGCTACCGCAACATTCCGGTGCCTACCTCAGCTGTACGAAACGTGTAACACTCTTTCCTTTTTTTGCGGCTACCGCAACATTCCGGTGCCTACCTCAACTGTACGAAACGTGCAACACCCTTTCCCTTTTTTGCGGCTACCGCAACATTCCGGTGCATACCTCAGCTGTACGAAACGTGTAACACCCTTTCCTTTTTTGTGGCTACAGCAACTTTCCGGTGCCTACCTCAAGTGTACGAAACGTGTAACACCCTTTCCTTTTTTGTGGCTATAGCAACATTCCGGTGCCTACCTCAAGTGTACGAAACGTGCAACACCCTTTCCTTTTTTGTGACAACAGCAACATTCCGGTGCCTACCTCAGCTGTACAAAACGTGTAACACCCTTTCCTTTTTTTGTGGCTACAGCAACTTTCCGGTGCCTACCTCAACTGTACGAAACGTGTAACACCCTTTCCTTTTTTTTTTTTTTGTGGCTACAGCAACTTTCCGGTGCCTACCTCAACTGTACGAAACGTGTAACACCCTTTCCTTTTTTTGTGGCTACAGCAACTTTCCGGTGCCTACCTCAGCTGTACAAAACGTGTAACAACCTTTCCTTTTTTGTGGCTATAGCAACATTCCGGTGCCTACCTCAGCTGTACAAAACGTGCAACACCCTTTCCTTTTTTGTGGCTACAGCAACTTTCCGGTGCCTACCTCAAGTGTACGTAACGTGCAACACCCTTTCCTTTTTTGTGGCTACAGCAACTTTCCGGTGCCTACCTCAGCTGTACAAAACGTGCAACACCCTTTCCTTTTTTGTGGCTATAGCAACATTCCGGTGCCTACCTCAGCTGTACAAAACGTGCAACACCCTTTCCTTTTTTGTGGCTACAGCAACTTTCCGGTGCCTACCTCAAGTGTACGAAACGTGTAACAAACACCCTTTCCTTTTTTTTGTGGCAACAGCAACATTCCGGTGCCTACCTCAGCTGTACAAAACGTGTAACACCCTTTCCTTTTTTGTGACTACAGCAACATTTCGGTGCCTACCTCAGCTGTACGAAGCGTGTAATATGTCGAACAGAACGTTTGGTCATGTTTCATCTTGTACTGTCTACCCACCACTAGGAGGCAAGGCAGAGGAATAAGTAACGTAATCACTTTTGCTGTGTTTATACTGGCCGCCCGGATATGATAAGGATCATGTAAAATATACAGGTTGCCACACAACTCGCCCATGCATAATACGTATCATTGAAAAGAGCATTAGATATGGCAGCATAGGTGACTTACATGCACTCTTCATTACCAGAGCAGATAAACACTTCAAATCCCTCGCCCTTCTCGGTAGCGTGGTGGTAGTGTTTGCCTCACGTTCAAGAGGTCCCGACTTCGAATCTCGGTTAGGGTGAGTTACCTGGATAAGGTTTTTTCCGGGGTTTTCCCTTATCCTGAAAGACGAATGTCGGGTAACTCTAAGCTCGAAGGACCCTGGGCTCATTTGAGCAGCATTTCACCCACTTCATCGTCCGATATGACTTGACATTGGAGGACGTAAAATAACAAAAAAACAAAACAAAAAAAAGCTTCAAATCCCTCTACCTCTTCATGCTCTGCTACCTTATTATGGTGAGTAGACCCAGGCACATATTTAGAAGTCAATTTCCGGGGGGGGGGGGGGGGGTCCAAAAATCTACGTTGAATTATTTGCTTTTAATAAAGAAGTAATCAGGCGTGTGCTTTAATCATGTTAGTAAAACAAAAACACATGTAATATGTTATATTCACATGACTTTCTCTACCCGAGCTTCTACAAATTATTCTTAGAAAATTTTGTTTTTGTCTTGTTTCTTTGGATAAAGTCTGTAGAAAGGCCTTGCTCACTGCACATTTTTTGTTCTTATACCTGGGATAAAGTGATATAAGCAGTAATCAGATATTTAAAAAGCGAACCACTGATTGACGCATTTGAAGTATTATTTCTCCTTGAATGAAAAAGGGAATAGAAACTTAGAAGTTAAAAATGACATACCTTTAAGTAAGTATCTGGGAATTGTAATCATCAAATGATAATATATTGGAATTGGTTAACTTTGCAATAGATTATTATATTTGACATTAGTTGTGTATTTTAACGAGTTCTACAGATGCTGTGCAGTCACTTTTCGTTTATCTCATAAATAACTTCATGTCTGCCTGACAGTGAATAGAGATATTAAGATCAGAAGCTTGAATAAACTTTTCTGATTTATTTTAAACTTTTCAAATATTTATTAAAAGTTTGAAATGATAATTCATTTGGGGGGTTCCGGACCCCCTGGACCCCCCCCCCCTTAAATACGTCCCGGAGTAGACCATAATATATGCATAAACGAGTGATTATGCAGTTACACGTAACTGAGAGGGTTACGGATTCACTTATCACCAAGTGAATACAAACTCGTGTATCATCATTGTTATTTTTTGTTCAACTTCTAGTTTTATTTCTAGAACACCACAAACTATAAATAGAATGAGTTATTGGTGCAGTTAAATCTGTATTCTTTGATGCAGGAATGGAATTTTTTTACATGCTGGAAGAGAAGCAGGTTAGCTCCATTCCGCTGCGGTAGGCATAAGTAAAGTTCATTGTCGTTTATTTACCTTAGTGTATCGTTTGTGACTGCTTTTGTTAATCACGATAAAAATTCACCAGTATTATATAAGTTTATGGATTGTAGTATTTTGGTAACTTAAAAAAATAAAACTGTCAGGTATAAACAAATAGGATGAGACATCAACTTTTAAAAACTGGAAATTAATTGTCCTTTCACACTGGCCGTGTGTAGGCTAAATTGTGGAAACGTGGAGTCAGACTGAAAAATTCAATGCCATAGCCGAGATTTGAACCACTGATCTTCTGGTCTCCGTCCAGCCGCTCTAACCATTGAGCTACTATGGCCAACGTGCCGATATGACATTAAATTCTCCAACTGACTCGTATTTTCCCCAGTCAAGCACTTAGGAGTTCTCATAAACACACGAGACAACACCTTAATGGCGACTTACAACATGTAAGTACTTTAAGGCCCGGGCTTTATAGTTAACCACTATTAAGTCAATTAATGGAAATTAATTGTTCTTTCACACTGGCCGTGTGTACGCTAAATTGTGGAAACGTAGAGTAAGACTGAAAAATTCAATACCATAGCCGGGATTTGAACCACGGTCAGTCTGACTCTACGCTTCCACAATTTAGCCTACACACGGCCAGTGTGAAAGAACAATTAATGTCCATTAATTGACTTAATAGTGGTTAACTATAAAGCCCGGGCCTTAAAGTACTTACATGTTGTAAGTCGCCATTAAGGTAGTTGTCTCGTGTGTTTATGAGAACTCCTAAGTGGTTTACCGGAAAAATACGAGTCAGTTGGAGAATTTAATGTCATATCGGCACGTTGGCCATAGTAGCTCAAGGGTTAGAGTAGCTGGACGGAGACCAGAAGATCCGTGGTTCAAATCCTGGCTATGGCATTGAATTTTTCAGTCTGACTCTACGTTTCCACAACTTTTAAAAAGTATGTCAACGCATGTTGGTCATGTGTAGGTCAGATTTGATGAGCTCTTAAGAAACAAAAAGAAATATTTCAGGTGTACTGCTTAGTATGGTAAAATTTAAATTTAAAACTGAATGCTCCAGAAATGTCTTAACGTTGCAAACGGTTCTAATTCAACATAAAAGGCCGCGCTGACTGGTTAGACTGCTGAGCTCTCACCAAGGCCGCCCGAATTCGATCCCAGGCGACCGTGAAAGTGAGATTTGTGGTGGACAACACGGCGCTGGACGGGTTTTCTCCGGGACCTCCGGCATCCCCCCGCCATCTCATTCCACCGGTGCTCCATTTTTATCAGTGTCTCCGCCTGCAGTGCTGCATGTAGTAAAAGCGGCGTTAAACATTACACGTTTTATTTCAACATAAAATAGAAATATGTTTTACTCCCCTCTTCCACCCCCTCTCCGTCCCTCTTGTGGTTGCCCAAAAAGTCCCGGGTACTAGCCTGCAGAGCTAGTAGGAGGTGTGCTAGATCACCATTTGGCCCCACCGAGGTTATCGGTAGTCATCCCTGCGGGGTTGACGCGCGTAAGTGGCGTATCCACTTCCATCCCGTCTTGTGCTCAGCGGGGGGGGGGGGGCTTTTTAGACTCCAGATATTGCCCTATGGAAAGAGCCCCGGAGTATCCATCGCTCCCGGGTAGAAGTTGGCCCGGGTCCTTGGTCCTACGGGTCCAGGACTAATGTGAGTAGAACCTCTGGACTCAACTGTCTCATCTATATAACAGAAAGAAAACGACCTTACAGGTTATTCACAGCTAGTTTGATGTACAGATGGATTACTTTAATTCTTAAATTAGCTCCCAACAATCCAAATTAATCCTCGTTGTCAGAGATAATCAAATTCTCACAAATTCAGTCCATATTCCTACTAGTTTTCACACTCGAACAAGTCATGCATGTTTAGATATGTTTAAAACTTCAAATCTTTATTAACTCTTTTTAATTGTCTGACTGCTCTTTTGTAGTTTTGACGCTATCTATTCTTACTAAGTAAAGAAAGTATATTCAATCAAAAAACTTGATATTCAGATGTCACTTAACATACACATTTTAAGATCTCCAAAAGTTCTTTGCAAGGATACACCACAAAGATTATCAGATCACAGAAACATATTATTTGTAGCTCATGAAAAGTGGTCTAAAGAATTTTTGTTAAACTAAGGTATTTGAAATTTTAGCATGAACAAATACAACGTGTATTCGTTTTTAGTGGTCTTAGTCGTTTTCAAAGTATACCTTATTATGCAGATATAGGTTATACACACAACAGAAGAGGACACCTCGGGCACTGTGACCTACACATATCTATGTGGTTAGCACTGCCCAGAAGGAACCACAGGAGGCTATACCTAGGCTGCGGGTAGACAGGCCACAGAGGTACACATAGGTCCCTAACAGTCCCACTGCT
This sequence comes from Mantis religiosa, assembly GCA_030765055.1. Lineage (NCBI taxonomy): Eukaryota > Metazoa > Arthropoda > Insecta > Mantodea > Mantidae > Mantis > Mantis religiosa. Next base: position 281,278,154 of record CM060948.1, read on the forward strand.
AGAAATGCCTAGAGAGGATGGGAGTATTCTCATCTGTCTGGCACCGCTATATGCCACTAAACCTAGAACCATACACAGGTTCTAGATAAGAACTTAGGAAAGTTAAGAAGGAAACGGAATAAAGGGAATCGTGGTACATGAGAACCACACCAGCATTCGGCTTCTGGCCAACCTAAGATCAGAATGGGCAACCCATGAGAATCGAACCTAGTAGCTCTTGAATGTGAGCCTCACTCTGTTTCCTTATTATATTCACTCCAAGAAGACCTCCAGCTCGGCACTGCTGCCAAGACCTCATGGTCACACATGCAGTCGCAGTGCTTCTTTCCGAAAAGCCATCCTATTGACAACTGATGGTCTTGTACACTAATTTGGAAAACATTTATTAATAGACAGACGGCTTCATAAAGAGAAAACTAAGGTTTTACGTAAGTTATATAAGATATGCCTGTGATATGGTAATTCGTTTAGAAAGTCAGCTGAGTTTACCATATCCCACTTAAAGGTGAATGCGCAGGATAACTCAAAAAAGTGAAAACTCGAATGAATGCCAAGTTCTATAACCTTCAGAGATGTAGCACCAAGGCTTTCACTTCCTCTACTTCCGCAACTGCCCTTTAATTCTAAATCTTACACAATGGGTTGTTCAAACGGGTGGAGGAGGGGGGGAAGAAGAAAAGTAAAAAAAAAAAATGCGATGAATGAAGAAAAAACAAACTATCACAAACCCTTCTGGATGAAAAATCTAGCACTGATTTTAAAATGCAATTTCTGTGATGTTTTTTCGTAGCCTTGGCGATGTTTTAAAAATTTAATCATGTAAAAATACAGTAATATAAGTAGTGTAAGTACTACCAAATGTAGTATAAGTTCCTCTTCTCTTCACAAAAGCTCGTTATTGGAACTTCTGTATCTATTCTTTTGTGCTTCTGATGTTAACTCACAGGTCCTGTTTCTGCATGTTATAATGGAATGTCAAATCACTTCCAGACAATAATATGTCCTAAGCAACACAATGTGGACAAGATTTTAATTTTTGTGAATAGTAAACTATGTATGTAAGGTGATCACTATAATATGTGGCAGAAAAAGTTGGATGAGGGAGCGGGCCTTTTTTTTTACACAATCCTCTTAAAACACGGAAATGGGACGTCGCCCACCTCCTCCATTTTTGTCTGCACCATTGTTGCTTCCTAAATGCTCTTTGTAGTGGCAAGGCAGCAAGCACACACTTTATCGTGTTCTCTCCATTTTTCTATTATTTACATCAGGGCGGAATTAGTATGCCTTACATCTTTAAGATTTTATGTTTGGAAACGTCATTTATTAACTTGTCTTGGATGCTTAGAGTGATGCGTGCTAATATTTCAATGCAAGAAATATTTGTGACAATGCTGTTTTCGAAACACATGGGGATGATAGAAACAAATAAGCCGTTTTACCAAGACAGTAGAAGGACCTTAGCGCTTCTTCGAAGTCAGGACGTTGCTCTGTGGGTATATCGATCGGACGAGTGAGATTTTATACGTTTGGCGATGAACCTTGTTCAGCCGGAACGGCATATAAATGAGGGAATATGGCTATACCCGCGCTGTGCTTACTTTATGTAGTGATGTAATCAAAGCTGGAAGTTGTACTACTCCGCCAGCGACTGTGATTGGATGGAATATTCGCGCTATTTTATACACCACGTGGCGAACGTGTGTGCTGTCAACGAACTTCTGTGAAAAGTTTTGCTTTGCCGTTTTAGATGTTTGAGTAACTTATGCGGTTATACTTTTACTCTAAGAGTAAATGAAAAGATATATGTACTGTGTAACGTGTTTATCCTTTTGTATGTTAAAAAATCACTGAACGCTTACAACATTTGCAAGGAGACTGCTCAAATATTTCATTTCATCACACGCCCCACCTCATTTATAAATTAAAAGTTAAGGCACGGGTTTTTCCCGGGATATTTTTTGTGTAATTTACGTCCTCCAACGTTAAGTCATATCGGACGATGAATGAAATGGGTGAAATGATGCTCAAATGCGCCCGGGTTCCAAGGAGCTTAGAGTTACCCGAAATGCGCCTATCAGGATAACGGAAAACCCCGGAAAAAACCGTATCCAGGTAACACCCTAACCGAGATTCGAACTCGGGACTAATAGTGCTAAATAACTGCTTGTAGCCATTTTGACAATTATTTGAAAGTTCTACTGGCATGCAACTGAAAACAAAAATATGTAGCGTACCTAATTAGTTTCTGACAACGGAGGAATTCCTTCCAATCCATCGGTCAATCATTATATGTTTTTTGTTTCTGATCACAAATTGAAAACTTATATCGCGAAGAGTGGTGTGGAAACTCGTTTTTCTAAAGCAAGGCAAATCGGGGTCATTGTTTACTGCTTGATACACTTTTGTAATTGTTAGTGGCTCGTTTCTTTCACAGAAGCTATGCACCTTGCAACAAATAGTACTTTTAACAAATTCATCCAATTCATCTTCCACGACTGGCTTCTTTCTTTTTCGATGTTTTCCTGAGTGGAAAGCAGGCCCTTTTTTACAACTTCACTTTGAGCGACAAGCGAGGGCAAGTCCTTTCTACTCATTGTTATGCCATATTTAAATTTACTGCTCAGAAATTCGTGCATTAATATTCTTCACACAGCGCGGTTGCATTACTTACGACATCTGCTTCTTTTTGAAGGTCACTTTAGTGATATTCAGAGCTATTTAGTTAAATGTAAAGATTAATTATTGATAACATCTTCCGTTATCGGGATATACTATAAATAATTGCGAAATGATATAATACGTGAGTTTTAAACAGTGCATCGTCAATTGTGCATGCCGATAGTCTAATATAGATGTAGTACAAATTTACGAAAACGTGTAAACATTGCAATCATTCTATGTGAAGTGGGATAGTGCATGAATTCCTGAGCATTAATCATTACGTTACAAAACCATGTGTAAAAAGCACTTAATTACACTAAAATTAAACGTTTTCTTCCTCTGTAATATTCAGAAATTAACATTTTTGTTGCTATTCCCATGTTACGCACTTTTCATCTTAAATACACGAATAGGAGAAAAAAGTTATTGTACAGAGGGATTCGAACACAGCATTATTTCCCTACAGTCGAATTAAAGATCTATTCGTTCGAGTAAAAACAGGCTCATCACATATATTTGACTTTCTGCTAATGTGCGAGGGGGGGGGGGAGGCCAAAAGAAACCGGATTGTTGTCATAAAAACTTTATTGATGAATCTTTTTACAAAATTACTTCAGTCACCTTCAAAATACTCTCCATTAAATGCGATGCACTTGTCAAGTCTCTTTTCCCACTGTTGGAAGCATGTTTGGAACTCTTCAAGTTTGATATTGTCCATTGTCCTTTGCGAAGCTGTTTTTTACCGCCTCCACATCGTCATAACGCTTCCCTTTTAGCGTTTTTTTTTTTTCTTTCGTGGAAATAGGAAAAAGTCGCACGGGGCTAGGTCCGGCGAATACGGAGCGTGGAGAACGACAGACCACTTCTGAGATGATAAATAGTGGGTCACTCGTAAGGCCGTGTGTGCTGGAGCGTTGTCGTGATGCAGAAACCAGTAACCTTATCGCCAAAGTTCCGGGCGTTTCCTCCTCACATCCTCTCACAGACGCCTTAAAATATCCAAGTAAAAGTGCTGGTTAACAGTCTGGTCAAGGGTTACGAATTCCAGATGCACAATTCCACGAACATAAAAAAAGACAATGATCATCGTTTTCGCATTTGACCTCACTTGGCTTGCTTTTTTTGGTCTGGGAGAGTTGGGAGTCCTCCACTGGCTTGACGCTTGCTTGGTTTCTGGGTCATACCCGTAACACCAACTCTCATCCCCTGTAATGACTTCGTTCAAGAAGTTTGGATCACGTGCAATCTCTGTTTTCAAGTTCTGACACACATTCATGCGGATGGTTTTGTGCTCCTGTGTGAGAAGGCGCGGAACAAATTTAGCAGCAACACGTCTCATGTGCAAATCCTCCCTCAAAATCCGCTTGCACGGGCTCCAACTGATTCCTGTCACTGCTAAAAATTAGTCGATCGTTTGGCGACGATGCTCGTTGATCTTTTGGTGGTGGTGGAGGAGCTTTTCGATGTTCTCATTTCGCGATGTTGAAGGGCGTCCAGAACGAGCTTGGTCTTCAACACACATCTCAGCACGTTTAAAGCGCCCAAACCACTCTAAAACCTGTGTGCGGTTCAAAGTGTCCTCCTGGAAAGCTTCCTGAAGCTTTTGGTGTGTCTCCGTTGCAGTTTTTTAAAGCAGGAAACAAAATTTCACACACACTCTTTGTTCTTTTAAAGTTGCCATAACGACTTCGCAGAGGTAACACGCCAACAGTCAGAGAAAAAAAAATACCACACTTGCACGTTCAGCTCTACACTGACGCCGTCTGCACTACGTCTACGAGTGGCAGCGCCCTCGGAGTCCGGTTTCTTTTGGGTGCCCCCTCGTGTATGAGTGCTATCTCGTGATTCAGTGGCGCTTCCCCCTCTCCCCCCTGCTCGCCTTGGTAGCGTGGTGGTAGTATGTCTGCCTCACGTTCAAGAGGTACCGAGTTCGAATTTCGGTCAGGGTGAGTTACCTGGATAAGGTTTTTTCCGAGATTTTCCCTTATTCTGTAATACGAATGTTGGGTAACTCTAAGCTCCATGGACCCCGGACTCATTTGAGCATCATTTCATCCATTTCATTCATCGTCTGACATGACAACGTTGGAGGACGTAAATTAAAAAAAAAACTCTCCCCCCAAAAATAGAAGTTCACAAATGGGAATGCTCACAATTTATTGTTCCGTATATCTGAAGAAGATGATGATGATGAAGAAGAAGAAGAAGAAGAAGAAGAAGAAGAAGAAGAAGAAGAAGAAGAAGAAGAAGAAGAAGAAGAAGAAGAAGAAGAAGAAGAAGAAGAAGAAGAAGAAATACGCTTTCCTATGGTTCCTAGAGTGAATAAATAAAGCTTAAGCAGAAATGTGACTATGATTTGCCTTGCACACCAGTTACATATTTCTTTTCCAAAGCTAACAGCGCATACTTTTAGTTCGTAAGCACAAAAGTGAAAGAGTCTGAAGTCATGGTAATGCCATTTTTAATGACACTGATTACATATGTGTGTATGTCTAGAACTTTGCAGTATCGTATGCTATACATTCCTGTTAAAAGTAATTTGTTTGGTTTTATTGATTACATACAGTTAACAAGAGCGGCAGTAACAAATGGAGCAGCGCAGTTATACTGCACTGCTCCATATCCTTAATAATGGATAATACTAGGGAACACGGTCTTTGTATCCGAAACAAAATAGGCCAATTCTTATGCAAAATGATTCACTGGTTCCAAAAATGTCCTTAAAAATGCTGTATCATGTAACGTTTTTGAAATATTCTTATTTTTATAAACACTGACAGAAATGGGGTATGATACCAAGTCATATTAACTTAATTTAAAATAATAATCATTTTATTATTAATTAATACTTTTATACCTGTAAAGATGGATGGATAATTGGGCTTAAGGGCGCTCAACTGCCAAGGTCATCAGCGCCTTTAACAAGCCAATCATGTTAAAAAGCACTAAAAAGGGGCTAAAGCATGGTCATAATAAAAACAAGATAAAACACACTATGGTTGGTCAAAGTCTAAAATACATCTAAAAGCCATAAAAAGGTTAAAATGCCTAAATGGCTGGTAATCAAATCCTAAAATGGACATTTAAAAAGAATTTTAAAACTCTGGCCACTGCTTGCTCGTCGTCCGCTAGGATCTCTGGCAAGCTGGCCGGCAGCTGGAGAGAACTGCGAAGACGTGACAGGCTAACATATTCTAGCAGGACATGCCTGACCGAAAGGGCTGCACCACAAAACGGGCAAACTGGAGTAGGGCTACGACTCAATAAAAATGAATGAGTAAAGAAGCAGTGGCCAACGCGCAACCGAGCCAGACGTACCTCTTCCTGGCGAGATGAATTGCAGGAGGTTCTCCACGGCACCGGAAGGTCCTTTATGTCACGGAGCTTATTTCTGTTCAGAGCACACCACTCGTCGTGCCATGAGCGCAGCACGGCTTTCTGTAACAAGCCGCCAAAGACTTCCGCGGCTACAAACGGTATGGTGACCTGTGGCTGTGTGGTGGCTATCTTCGCTGCCGAATCTGCCTGCTCATTCCCTGCCAGGCCCACGTGACCAGGGACCCAAGCACATACCATGCTGATGCCTGAGGTGTATAAAAAGTGGAGGGCATCCTGGATGCGCTACCTGTAAAGAAGATACATATTATTCAAAATAAGTAGAACATCATCCATCACCTAAGATTTATCGGTAAATTTAATTTTAGAGTCTACTATAAAAATCGTATTTAAATGGGTGTATCCAACTGAAATTAAAATTATGTTGACATAAAATTACTGATACAGAACTTCGTAGCTTATCATACAGACCTAAATACATCTTACTTTGTTTTCTATATTGGAAAAGATTCCTATCGTAAGCATTTATCGATTTATGGCCCTCAGCTGCATAGTCAACGCTGCTTTATCACGCTCCTCTCCATCTATCTTACATTTCGCTGAGTAAAACCGATGTGTTTATCTTGAGTATTCCACTGGGTGGTCTGTTTTTCATGTGTTTTGCATTAGAATTTGCATACTTCTTTCAGTTCATACTTATTATTTGTTTCAAATGGGAAGGGTTCTGGAGTCAAACTAATCAGATGCCGTATCACACTCAGCATAACCAGCTTGTTACCCCACTCTTTATATTTCCCCCCCCCCTCTCTCTCTCTCTCTCTCTCTCTCTCTCTCTCTCTCTCTCTCTCGCACACTCATACAACATGCAGGTCTGCTTGGCGCTAGATGTAAGGGTAAGCAAATTATATTTTACAAACTTTTACAATGATGCAGTTGCCAAAAGCAAAAATGGAAAAAGTATTTTCGCAAATTATGTATATTTTTAAATATTATAACTATAATTATAGTTTATCAATTACCTGCTTTTCTAATCCAAATGAGGGACACACTTGTTCTACCTACACCACACACTTCAGCAGTAAGTTGTTGAGCATTTTTGAAATCGACCTGATTTCTATATTCCTCATTGCCCAATTTTTTGAAGAACATGTACACCTTAAAAATAATACTTCGAGCCTGACTTCGCAATACCTGTCTTTTTGACTCGCCACTAAATTCACCGCAAGAAGCCATTGCACTATTTAACTCTTACTCTACTGTTGTATAAAGAACAACTGAAAGATATTGATCTGAACTCTCCACAGTAAATAAACACTTCTTATTCAGCATTCATTCATAAACATAAGCATACAGCATTCAACAGGCTAACAGGAAATGAAGTGTTTGCACTTTCTCGAATTGAACACCTTGATTTATTCACAGTAATTCTTTTATTATGCCATGCAGTAGTTTAAATTTCAGTTCTGAGTAATTAAAAGTATATGTACATACATACACACCAACCACTTTGAACTCTCTAGAGTAAATAGAGATTACGAACCATTCATAAACAAAGATATGTGACCAACACGTTCTGCCAGGACAGCAGGAAATTTATTGTTTCCTCTTGCTCGAATTGGCTTATTCAAAATAATTCTTATCACGTCATGTCAAACATTTACAGTTCAGTTCTGAGTAATTACAAATATATGTACATGCATATATGCCAACCAATAATGATATTCATACAGTGCTTACGTCGCGATTTATTGTTATATTACAGGTAATAGTGTTTTTTTTTTATTTATTTGTATTAGAAAAACTGAGCTAAAAATATGGGGTTTTCATGGTTATGTTAGATACATTACTCTCTACCTTCCACATGGATCAGTTTCGGCGAAATTGAATTTTTGTCTTAGCGCGAATAGTATTTCATACAGATGATTAGGTTGGCGCTCCTCACACACCACTTAGCGGGAATGCAATATGACAACACCGCAGGACTCCGATCAGGATCACCTAGTAGCGCTCAAGGACAAGCACCTTCCCATTTGAAACCCATAATACGCTGTGAAAGTGTAGTGTAGTTAGTTAATTCGCAGTGCTAAAGAAAGGTTACAGATAAGGATAAGAGCAAGCGTAGGAAATGTACTAATGGTGTATGGACAATTCACCCCAAAATCGCAGTGAAAAAAAAAGTATTACCTAAATAGCATATTCATTATACTTTGATTGTGGCCTAGGAGATCAAGATAAGGATTTTGCTCCCATGTGTGCTGCATGTTGTGCAAAACTGGTCTTAATCAGTGGTTACACAGTAAGCGCAGAACTTTACCGTTTGTAGCACCTATGGTGTGGAGAGAAACTGGATGAAACTATAGACTCTGTGGAAGGATATCTTTCTAAAATTTTAATTTTTCACTGAGCAGGGAAGATAGAAAACCACATTGAAAAAAATGCAAAAAGCCAATGGCAGTACAGTAATGCAATCAATTATGGACTTCTGTCAAAAACTTTGGTCTGCTGGCATCAAGATTGAAAAACCTCTTCCTGTGGTTATGTAGCAGCCCCATACATGGTTTCAGGTATTAACCAATTGAAACCTATATTTACTAAGTTGAAGCATATGACTCGCTTTGTTCATGCTCTTCACAAGATTTGTGAATTCATAAGGAACGAATACTCGCTTTGTTCATGCTCTTCACAAGATTTGTGAATTCATAAGGAACGAATACATCACAAGTCAATTCATTTCTCCCCTGAAGATGATAATGCTGAAGGGTTTGAGTCTTGTTGCCTGCAGGAAAATCACTGGCAGCCCCTTCCAAATTTCTCAGTCATTACACGATGGGGATCTTGGATTGGGTGTACTGTTATGTTGTGTGAGAATTTTAACAAAATTAGATTTTGTGCTTTCTTTAGGTCCAGCCGGTGCAGGTGCAATTGCCAAGGCACAACAACTTTTGCACTGAAGAAAATACATAATTTGCAGACAGAGCTATATTGTGTCCATAGTTACAAGTATCTGACTGCAGCTATTAAACAATTAGAGGAACAAGGTCTGGAAATAGAAAAACAATGGGATATTTTTAGTTCTGTACGGAAGCATTTAGGTGGCTCTGCCAAAGACGAACTTGAGTTTAGTCTTCAGAAGAATCTGGACAGTGAAAATTTCACCACATCTGTAGAATTGCCATTCCGAGTAAACAGAAGATTTGCCCCCCCTGGTTTCTGTGGATGTCTAAAGAAGCTTTAGCACCTTCAAAGGCATTCTGTCTCCTAATAGAAACAGACTTTCAAAAATGTAGAGATGCTTAATGTTTTGAAGTCAACAGCTTCATGTTTTTTCCTTCTGATGAGGAATAATTTGATGTACTTGTTTGTAATTCAACAATCTAGAATAGCGAAAAGAAAAATTGTTAAATTTATTGAGCAAATCTGTTGCTTTTGTCCCTTTCTTGCCTTATTTGCACTTCTTTTCCCTTCCTTTTTTCATCTGAAATTTCCACCTAACAATCCTAAACACTGGGCAGTTACATTACAGAAAGAATGTCTTCTTACACTGCTCCATACCCCTAGCTCTAAAGTAACACAGACCACTGATTGTTTCTACGTCTCTCCTTTTATGCAACAGGAGAGAAAACCGTTTTGAGTAAGCCAAAGTACGAGGGCTGTTCAGTAAAGAATGATCACAATTTTTTTTTGACAACGTACCTTTACTTATCCTCATAATGTTGATGGTCCTTCTCAAATTAGTCTCCCCTGAATGCGATACACTTGTCGCAGCATTTCTGCCAGTCTTCAAAGACATGCTGGAAACATTTTTTGAGAGATCCTTCAAAATCACCACCTCAGCCTTCACCACTGCTTCTGATGATGGATAATGCCTCTCACGAAGGCGTTTCTTCAAGTTAGAGAATATAAAAAGTCACATGGGGCTAAATCCGGACTATAGGGAGGGTGAGGCATGCACTTCTCGTTGATGTTTGCAAGATATTCAGCAACAACATTGGCAATATTCGGCCACGCATTATCGTGGTGCAGCATCCAGCGTGCTTCACCCAAATGTGGTCTTTTGCGCCTGATATGGACTTGCAATGTTTTCAGAATATCCCTGTACTATTGTTCAGTTACTGATGTGTGTGCAGGTGCAACATGCTGATAAACCATTCCATGAATATCAAAAAATGAGGTGACCATAGCTTTCCCAGCAGAAGCAACCAATTTTGCTTTTTAGGGGTTGGTGATGAAGGAGATTTCCTCACTGAGCTTTGCTGTTTGCTCTCAGGATCAAACTGATGTAGCCAAGTTTCATCAGCAGTGACTGCGTGTGAAAGAAACTCTGGATCTTCCTCTAACATCAATTTTAACTGCATGTTACCTCCATTGCAGCGGTAGGCGATACTGAATATGTCTGATGTTGCCTGGTTCTCACAGGCAGGAACCAGAAGTACCAACAATGAAACTACTATGGCATGTTTGTTTCACATTAAGCTAACAGAATATAATAAGATTGAATTTTAGTGTGAAAAATTATGGCCGTAAAAAAATTATGATCATTCTTTATTGAACAGCCCTGGTAGTAGAAGGGTTAATTGAAGGGAAATGCTGGATGTACTCAATGAGTGACAATTCCAGACACTTGAAGTAGACCCTTTATATCAAATCAGTTTTTTAATTGTCTCTAAACTCTAGCCAGATAACCGCACCATTTTAATATTCAGATAAATACTTTTTTTAATGAATTTTGAATTACTGTATGTTGCCATTAGCACTACCCAGTAAGCTTATGATTTGGCTCAGCAATATTTTTCTCTTTTCCGTTTCTGTTAATGTTTCACCATGTAAAGCACAACATAGTGTTTACATTTACATATAAAATGTATATGTAATAACTAATAAGGCAAGTGCAAAAGGCAAGCATTACAGTTTTCAGTACTTTTGTTATAGTAAAACAGCTGAAAGCAGTGTGGTCATATAGAGCAACATCCAATACAAATAATACTATGATAATGCCTATAATTCTGTATGAATTCCTGTGGCTAATAAACATTGTATTGTATTGTATATATCGAAATTTAACTGTATTGGAACACCACAGTGAAGCAAAATAACTATTAAGTTATAGATGAGACGTATTTATTAAACATCAGCTTCACTTATGTACCTAATTTGAGGACATGTTTCGCGAACCATCGTTCGCATCATCAGCTCCTATGCGACAAAAGCTTGATCCAGTGGTGTGGATAGTTCTGCAGTTGCTGCTGCCCTCTGTTGATTTTGTGATGAATTTAAATGCGGGGTTATCTTCTGGCAGGATTTCAAAATTCATTATGGTTTTTATGTTTTTCTATGTATATTCTCTCCCATATGATGAGTTCATTACACCTGTTTTCTTAGAAAATTAGCCAACTATTGGTTGGGATGAAACATGTTAATATCTGGTTTTGTCAGTGATGTTGGCTTAAAATAATGCTTATCTTTGCATATTAAACTCATAAAATTCTCAGTGTTCATTAATTGTTGTACAAGGGTTTATGTTCAAATTTTGTAACAGCCTTTACACCATGTTTGTTTTAATTCAGTATCTACATTCATGAAGTGCATCTACAGTGCCTTATTTTTTATTGGTGGCCGGCTGGCCTACTTTGGCAGCAGTGCGCCTTCTGCTGCAAAGCACTAACTGGCCGAACGGCCGGCCACCAATGAAAAATAAGGTACTGTAGTATTGACTGTCATCAGATAAGCTGTAAGATGAAACTCATTAATATCTAATATCTCATGCTCTATAGAAATAAACGGATCAGTTCCTGTTTATTCAAGAACAAACCTGTCCTTTATTAGAACTGCTAAATATTTTGTGCCCTTTATTTTTTATCTGAATCTTCACATGAAAAGTTACTTTTTCACTAATATCTGCCGCAGTTCAAGGATTGTTGTCTGTGATAACCTTTTTGTAGTCTTTCCTCAGTTCATATGACAAAATTTTGCTTCATTTGCACAAACATGAGTATTGCTATGTTAAAAATGAAATGGGGTAATTAAGTCACTCATATACTTACTACTTGTTTATGACATGTTAGAATGAGAAAAGCAGATGCTATTATTAGCTATAGGCTTACCAAAAACCATGTGTTGACTTATTTATTTATATTAGTTTATGTATGTATATTTTCAGGAGAGCATATTAGGAACTGGAGATCACGTTACTTTGTGCTGCTGGATAATGGATCGCTTATTGGATTCAAAACCAAGCCAGAACACAACCTCAGTGATCCGCTGAATAACTTTACTGTTAAGGGCTGCCAAATAATGACAGCAGATAAACCAAAACCTTACACATTCATCATTCGTGGGTTGCAGTGGACCACTGTGATAGAGCGCACCTTCCATGTTGAATCAGAAAAGGAGAGGTAAGTACTTAAAAGCTTTCTCTTTTTTTTTTGTGATCAAGATTATCAGATGTGTAAAACAAAGGTTATATTAGTTGTGAATAAAATAGTGCCATCACATGAATTGTATATGAAGCTCTCAATATATGAATTACAATTTTCACTGTCAGTCAGTGATATAAGTAGTTTTCAGGCTAAATGCAGGCTCTTCACTACAAATGCAGATTTTTATTACATCCTTCCTTTCTTTTCACTTTTCTTGTCTCATACAAACTGTTTAACGTTGTCAATACTTTTCTCTCGTCATAGTACCAGTTTCAAATGCCCTGTTCTAGAAGTCCATTTGGTTAGCATATAGCCATTTGCCAACTGCTGATTTCACTTCCGCATCTGTCGCAAAGTGTTGGCCAGCCAGGAATTTCTTCATGTGTCCAAACAGATGAAAGTCCAACGGTGCAAGATGCGGACTATATGGTGAGTGTTGGAGCACCTCCCAACCATATGCGTTGATTTTTTCATGAACAGAAACGGCAACATGGGGCCAAGCATTGTCATGAAGAAGTTTGACATGGTCAGCATTAATGTTGTGGCATTTGTCACGAAGGGCACAACGCAACGTCGCCAAAGCCTTTATTTAGGCTGCAGTGTTCACAGTGGTCCCATGTTCAGCAATAAAACACCATGCATATGCCAGAACACGGTGACAAGCACTTTCCAGGCATATTGAGTATCTTTGAATTTTTTCTTTACTGGGGAACCAGCATGTTTCCACTCCAGCAAGGCCTGCTTTGTTTCGGGTTTGTAGTGGTATGCCCATGACAATTCCTTGCATAAAGCCATGCCCTTTTGCAATGTATTGCATTAGGTGATCCAAGCTTGTCATCATTCGTTGACCTATGTGGTTGTCTGTCAGTTACTTAGGCACACAGCAAGCACTAACTTTATGTCAGCGTGTCATGAACGATATCATACACAGTACTGTAGGAAATGTTGAACTGTTGTGATAAGATTTGCAGTTATACATGCCGGTTCTTCAAAATTGCCGCTTCAATGGCTCTGACATTCTGGTGAGTACTAGCCATTACAGGCCGCCCGGAACTTGGCAAATCAGTCAAGTTCACACAGCCCGCTTGGAAGAATGTACACCCCTGGAGACATTTATGGTCCAAGCAATCCTCCCCATACATGCCATACATTTCCCTTTAAATTTTATTCGGTTTATGCTCTTTGGCCCATAAAAATTGAACTACACCTCACTGCTCTTCAAGTGTGGACAAAAGTAATGTTGTGCAATACTTTTTGATCCACCTTATAGTTATGCAAAAGTCATCCAAAGTGAAGAGGATATATGAAGACATTCCCAGAAAATTCAAGATATACATTTCATTGCCATGAAAATATCTAAACATATGTATCGTATTGATGGTGGTGATGATGACGACAATGATATAATGAAAAGTTATTATGAGGATCATGTTTACTGTCTATAAACATCATACAAATTTCAGACATTGTCAGATGCTACAGTAACAATGGTTATGCATCAGTGTTTACAAAGGCAATAATAAAATAATATTTATTTAATACAGTTTATCATGCATATGCTTTTGGACGTGTCAGATTATGTAATTACAATTTGTTTAGCTTTCTCAGAATTCCTTCAAATCATACATCTTCAACTTCCTTTCAGATTGCTGTTTAAATACATCAGCTACAGATTTAATCTGTAGCCGTAATTTGTTATAAAGTGTGATTCCGGAAATATATATATAATGTTTTAAAGATACAGTTTTATTCATGCTATTCCTAAAATGGTCCCTATTTCCTCTTGTATAGTGTTTATGAATGTGTTTTTAAGTGGTTTGAACTTATATATTTACATACATTACACTAATATTCAAAATTTAACTTTTTTTCTGGGGCTTTTATTTTAACATATTCCTAATTTGAGTAAGCTGAATCAGAATATGAACTTAGTTTTTCTGCATCACGCACCAGTCCTTCAGAGTAGAAGAAATATTGAAATATGAATTTTATACTCTATCAAATTTGCTGCATTATTTAATAAAAGTTAATAAATCCACAAGTTTCAACACCAGAAGATCTGTGGCTCAAATCCCGGCCATGGCATTGAATTTTTCATGTTGACTCTTATCCATCAAAAACCTTAGCCTATATACGGCTAGTGTGAAGAAATGATTAACTAAAATAATAAGAGTTAAATGATGAAGTCTGGGACTCGAGTACTTACGATAGTAAGTTGCCACAAACTGTGTATCTCGGATGCGAGAGCCCCTAGTGGTCTACCGGGGAAATATACGAGTCAAATGGAGAATTTAATGTCAGGACGGCACGTTGGCCATTGTAGCTCAAAGGGCAAGAGCGACTGGACGGAAACCAGGAGATCCGTGGTTCAAATCCTGGCCATGGCATTGAATTTTTCATGTTGACTCTATCCATCAAAAACCTTAGCCTATATACAGCTAGTGTGGAGAAATGATTAATTTCCATCAATTAACTATAATAATAAGAGTTAAATGATGAAGCCTGGGACTCAAGTGCTTACGATAGTAAGTCACCACAAATGGTGTATCTTGGATGCAAGAGCCCCTAGTGGTCTACTGGGGAAATATATGAGTCAAATGGAGAATTTAATGTCAGGATGGCACGTTGACCATGGTAGATCAATGGGTTAGAGCGACTGGACAGAAACCAGGAGATCCATGGTTCAAATCCCGGCCATGGCATTGAATTTTTCATGTTGGCTCTGTACACCAGGTTTTTTTTTTATTTATTTCCATTTTGCCTTGAAATTCATGTCTTTCCATTGAATGTCCTGATGAAATTATTTACCCTGCTCCTCGCTGACACAACCGAGATTTTCTGGGAAAAAAAGTCTAATTGAGAGTGCAGGGGAGTATGGTGGGGGTTCCAATTCTTTCCAACCTCAGCACTGCAGTAGCCATGTTACACATGCCGCTTTATGTTTTCTTGCATTGTCTTGCAGAATGAGTGCCCTCTCCATAAGATCAGAACATTTGTGCCTAACTCCACGTCGTATGTGTCACAACAGAAAGTCCCTGCGTTAAGCTGCTGTCACAGTTTGCTTATGTGGAGTGAAGTGGCACACAATGGTGCCCTTCATGTTACAAGCGCCAATCACCTTAGTGATATGGCATGCACCATTCTGCGGACTAACATATGAGTTCTGGTTCGTATGCCCACTCCCAAAATTCATCAATGGTAATTATTTGTGAAATGAAGTGGTCATCCTGTCCTATTGCCATCGTGCTAGGTGAACAAAGCATGTTGGATATTGCACCCACTTTTCAACTTCCTTCGGTTTGTGTGGTACCCACTTCGATGCAATTTTCCATAGATGCAGTTCTTTTTGCAAAATTCTGTGAATGGTGCATTTTTCATTGCCACTTTCGCTCTCCAATTCAAGTAATGTCCATCTTCTGTCTCTCTCCAGCAGGTGCTTAATTACTGCACATGCCATATCGGTCCGCACACTCACAGGTCATCCAGCATTGCTGATCATTGGTTGCCACATGCCCTCATTGAAATGCTCTTACCCACCTCACAATCATCCGGTATGGAAGAGCATTATTCCCAACAGCTTCCACCAACTCCCTGTGGCATTCTTTGGCATTTCTCCCACAGAGAACATTTATTTTGACGTATGAGCACTGTTCGACACTAGTTACATCCATCTCGCATAACGGTAGCTGAACAGTTGATTTCACGTTGTCTGTGCTGTTGCTGACACCTCAGAGCCCTTTGTGGTTGTAAATACATACTAGGACAACATGCATTTCATCTGTTTATCTCAAATTCTCCACCTGCACTGGTATTTTCACAAACATACTTAGTTGCCATGATGTATTCCCCAAACCTCGTAATATGGTATTGCTATCAGAAGGAACTTTCTCTTTACAACATATTTACAGTTTTACAAATTACTACTTATCTAAACTATATATACATTTTTGAATTAAGTAGTTTTCAGTTCACTTTTAAATTTCTTGTCTTTTTGTAGTTTAACACTCCTTGGCAATTGATTATATAATATCTGTCCCTTGATTAGTGGATCCTTACAAATTTATTTAAGTTTTACATATATTCTATGGTATTTATCTCTCTGTTTGGTATGGTAATCATTAAGTGTACTATTAGCTGAGCCATTATTTTCCCTCTGAGTTGCAGTTACGATTACATTAAATGCATATAGTCCAGCTGCAGTAATAATTTTATTATTTCTAAATGCTTTTCAGCATGAATCAGTGTTTACTAGCCTATAAATAGAACCTAGACTTTTTTGTAACACTAACATCTGTTCACGTTTGCATTACTGGTATTTCCCAATAATTCTTTGTCATAGGAAATATAAGGATAGTTGAGTCCAAAGTATAAGATTTGAAAAAAAATTTTATCTTAGTACTGTGATACAAACTATAGATAACACTAGCCAGCGATGAAATTCCTGCCTCCAAAGTTTGAATGTTTTTGGGGTATTTTTAGCATGCTGAAATCAAATTCAAAGCCAGAAAGTTCGTATCACGTACCATTTTTTCACATTTTCAATTTTTTGTTTCCTTAGAGCGTAATTTTCTTATGTTTGCAGGAACTTATAACGTCATTATATATAGTGTAATGCTTTAACCTGTGTAGTTTTATAATGCCAGGATTTGAAAACAAAATGTTTTTAAGATTGTTCATAGTAATAACGGAAGGCACCGGAAGTTTCTTATCTGATATGGGAATTTAGAGTGCACTAACCTGCTACCTTGCCATTAGTGTATGTTTATTTATGGGAGATAACTATTCTATGGATGCACTCTCTTATCTAATGTTTGTGAGCACATACACATGCAGGGCCCAAATGACCTTGTTGTCGACGGGCCCTTAAACAGCACACACTCACTCACACTCATACACATGCGGTGTAGTGTCTCTCACACTTCTTTACTCTGTGTTTCATCTGGAAACAATCAGTTGCAGGCTTTATCACGGAGTAGAATGTTGTGATCTATTAGTTCAATACGAAAGTATTTACCATGTCGCATCGCACTTGTATAAATGATCCAGACCACTTTTGTTATATATGTGGAAAATACACATTGCCTAAGCAGAGGTGTAATATTACAGATTTTGTGAAAAAAAGCATATCTCGCCTACTGTGGAATTAAACTTGGAGACCAAAGTAAAGCTTGGGCACCACACAAGGTATGTCAGAGCATGCATTGAAGAACTTCATCATTGGGTCAACGGCAGAAGACCGTCGCTATCTTTTGGAATACCTATGGTTTGAGAGAGCAGATGAACCATAGTGATGACTGCTACTTCTGTTCGTGTGATGTGAAAGGGTACAATTCTAAAAATAAGAAGCAAATTGTGTATCCAGTTGTACGGTCAGCCATTTTACCTGTGCCCCATGGGTCTGGTGTACCAATCCCTATATGACCACAAAATCTTGAACAGTTTTCATCCGAGTCTGATGTAGAAGTGGGGGAAATTAAGACGAGTGATAGTGACTATATACCACAATCATGTGCTACAAAATTTGGGTGCTTTAACCAGATTGAATTAAATGACTTAGTGAGGGATCTTGCTCTCTCTAAAGAGTTAGCTGAGTTGTTAGGCTCTAGACTCAAAGAAAAGAATCTGCTTTGCCCTGGAACATCATTCTATTGGTACCGACAACGTGAAAGAGATTTTAAACCCTATTTCTCCGAAGATGGCTATCTTGTATACTGCAATAATGTGAAAAAGCTTATTCTACAACTTGGACTTCCAAACTATGACCCAAGTGAATGGAGACTATTCATTGATGCTTTGAAGCGAAGTTTAAAGGGTGTCCTCCTACACAACAGAAACGTTTTTGGTTCAGTGCCTGTTGCCTATTCAGTGATCCTCAAAGAATCATATGCAAATTTGCAACTGATGTTATTGCGAGTGAATTACAGTGAATACAACTGGCAAGTATGTGGCGATTTAAAAGTTATTACTATGCTGATGGGTCAACAATCTGGATTTACCAAATTCCCATGTTTTCTTTGCCTATGGGATAGCAGGGCACGAGTTCATCACTGGACCAAGAAAGACTGGCCCCCTCGAGAAAATTTGGAAGTCGGCTCTAAGAACGTTGTGCGCCAGAACCTTGTGAGTTCTTCTAAAGTTCTGCTGCCACCTCTCCACATTAAGCTTGGCTTAATGAAACAGTTTGTTAAGGCTTTAGATAAGGAAAAAGACTGCTATAAGTATATATGTGAGAAATTCCCACTTCTCTCTGAAGCAAAATTAAAAGAAGGTATATTTAATGGCCCGGATGTAAGAAGATTGATGTCTGATGCAGCATTCAAAAACACCATGGATGAAAAGGAGAAAGCTGCATGGATATCCTTCAGTGAAGTTGTTTCAAAATTTCTTGGTAACTACAAGGAACCCAATTACCAAAACATTGTGGCTAACATGCTTGAAGCATATAAGGAACCTGGTTATAATATGAGTGTGAAAATTCATTTCCTGTTTTCTCATCTAGATTATTTCCCCGAAAACCTAGGATTTCTTAGTGAGGAGCAAGGCGAACAATTTCACAAGGATATGGAGCAGTTCGAATGCAGGTACCAGGGACGATGGAGCATAAGTATGCTTGCTGACTATTGCTGGATGTTTAAGCGTGAAATACCTGAGGACAAACATAAAAGGAAAAGGACCAAAAGAACTTTCTCAACTAAGAAGCAACGGGTGTAAAATGCGTGTGATGCATTCCAATAGTCAAGGAGATAAAGCAAAATAAAGCAAAGTAAATAAGACTAAACAGAACAAAAAAAACTCTAGTGACATGTATGAATAACCATACACATAATTTCAATAAGTTCTGTATATTATTTATTGTTTTCATTTAAAATAAAAAAAGTATAATGTGAAAGCCTGTGGTCAATTTCACTTAATTCAACATATGTGTATAGTGATTTCGCAAGAAAACCTTACGTGATAAAAATAAATGGATTGAAAATTCTGATTCAGCACGTCAACATTATACAGAATCACATTATTTAGTTTAGGCAACAAACAAAAAGTTTTAATTCGCAGGCTAGTGTAATGTATTTATAATCAAGACGTTAATTGATAAATACTTGTGCAGGAAAAGGGGCAGATTGTAAATGTTTTTTGTGGATTTTGAGAAGGCGTTCGATACGATAAACAGGGGGGCTTTAAAATGGAAATTAAGAAAAGGGGTGAGTGAGAAATTTATAAATGAAATTGATAAAATTTATAGTGGGGTTGAAATTCAGAATAAGATGTGGGTTTGAATGTATTATCAGAAGAAGCTGAACCGAAGTTAGGCTTAAGATGGGTGCAAATTGAGTCTTATACTAGTCAATTTATTTATAGATGACATAATAGAGAGGGTTAAGGAAAGCAATGCCCATTGCCCAATAATAATGAACAAAGAGATCCCTGGTTTATAGTACGTGGATGATTTAACGATAGGAGTAATTTCCATAATAGGCCTACAAAAATCAATTGAGGCAATCCATAGGTTCTGCGCTGACTGGGAACTAAGAATAAACAGCAAAAAATAACAAATAATGGTATTCAAAAGAGAATCGATACTTAGGAAAGGAGAGGAATGGTTCATAGGAGACCAAAAGGTAGAAGTGGTAAAGGAGTATGACTATTTAGGTGTAAGGATGTGTAGCAGTGGAGGATGGGCTGCATAAGCCAGAAAAGTGATAGCTAATGTCAGGGGTAAGAATATGTAAACATAAACTGGAGATGTCAGTTAGATGGTTAGAAAGAATGTATGAAGCTGTCGTTGAAGCCAGAACAATACAGTGGAGGTATGGGGCACATCAGAGATAGGAACACAATTAGACCAGATGTATGGATTGTTTTGCAAAGAACTACTAGGGCTGCCAAAATCGACACAAAGAGAGGTGGCATTACAAGAGCTAGCTAATACAAAAAGGAGGGGAATAATAATAGAGAGAATGTTGAAATTCTGGTATAAGTGTATTAAAGGGCAGAAAGGGAAATTATTGAATCTGTGCATGAAGCAACAGAAAAGCATTAAAAATACAAATAGTTGGTGGTCGGAATTGGAAAGAATGATATTAAAGATAGGCATGGGAGATCTATGGAGAGCAGAGGAAACAAATTATAGCGGTTTTTAGAAGGAAGTGAGAACTAGACTACAAGACATAGATAGACAAGAGATATGGGGAAGTATAGAAGAAAAGAAATCTTTGAAATTTTATAAGCAATTAAAGACAGAATGGGGTAGGGAAAAATATATAGATCAATGTGACAAAACTGGAAGAGAAGGCATAGCATGGATGAGAGTAGGAATATTATACATAAAAGGGTTGAGAAGTAACGAGATAGGAATATGTGAATTTTGTGGAGATGAAGAAAGCACTGTTCATTACCTGATAGAATGTAAGGAGTTAACAAATTACAAGAGAAAAATATGGGATAAGAAATGGGACAGTGTAAGTAAAGAGATATTGGCGGTACGCATGCTAATGGGGATGGGAGAAAAGAAAAATGGATGTATAGGAGATTTCTTATATAGGATAAGAGAAAAGTGGATTAGGATAAAAGAAGTAAAGGTCAAGAAGAAATGGCATCAACCTGCTCAGGAAAACCAAAGGCTGATAGCCAGGGGACCGGAGTCAGCAAGTAAATCTTAAGTCAGCAATTTTATGTATTTGTACAGGAGGTATAATACAGCATGTTCTATGTTAAATTTTATTGTACTGAATTTGTAATGGATACTGTACAAATAAATAAATATAAAATATTGTGACTTTGTGGGTTTGTGAAATGAAAAGTCCAATTGCACCACTCAAAAATGTTCTTTATTTCCACCGACTTACAGTTGAACACTTGCCAGTTACACAGAATTACGTAATGCACACAATTACGATTCACCAGTTCGTCCGTTGCAGTTCCACTTGCACTCGCAATTACGTAAACTCCTCCGACGCACGTACGCAGTCCGTCCCCTCGCTGGGCGCTCCTCACAGCTGCTCACCAAGAACTAACTGTCCTCACTCATTGCAGCCCTTTTTATCGGAAAATCACTGTTTTCTAGAAGTCTCTGGCTTCAGTGAATCACCGCGAAGGTTCCAGACGGCAGGGGAAGAGGGAAGAGGCAGCCAGCGACAAGTGACACTTCCCTAATCATCCCCTCAGTTAGTGACTGAGATTAATGGGTGGGTGTGGCGCTGAATACTTCACGTCTGACCCTCCTGCTGGCCTGTTCTATACGGAGTTCTGACGTTCGGGTGACAATATCAAATAGTACTGTGATAGTGGTCTTAAAGCATACGTATTAAGAGCTTATTTTTTTACATACACAGTCAATAGAAGTTTCCCAAGTTTGCTTATTATCTATGTTTATCCCTAAGAAGTTATGGCTATCAGCTTTTTCAGTTCTAATATTATTCAAGAATATATCATCAACTTCATTTGCTTGCCAGTATTCAAATAAGATCATCTTACTTTTCTTAGGATTTACTTTTAGGATTATGCTACTTAGGTGGATAGCTAGCTGTTTTACAAAGTGCAAAATTGCTGTTACCAACTGAGTACTAGGTCTTTTAGAGCAAATCATTGTAGTATCATCTATGTAGGAAATAAGAGTTATATTTGGTAATTTATTTACATATATACAGTGTAAAATTGGCTCTAAAACAGACCCTTGTGACATTTCAGTTGTTAGTAACTTTTGTTCCAATACATATATTTTTAAGCCTATTTTATGGTTGATGTATGTCAGACACTTTCTGTTAGATAAGACTTAATTGTGTTTAAGATTTTGCCTCTTATACCGTTTCTTCTTCTTCCTCTTAAACTGCCCTCTTAAACCACTATGTGGTGTCAGGCTATTCTTGTTCCTCTTAACCCTTATGTGGGTTGAGGAACGGACTCTCTGGATCAGTGAGACAGAGAATCCAGGATGGGTGATCAGCCTGTTGCCTGGTATGAGAGTGAGGGAAGTGGATGACAGAATGAGGGCAAGATGAAATGATAGGAAAGATGATAATGGAGCAATTGGTGGAATGCTGGCAGGGAAGCCAGGGGACCCTGTGAAAACCTGCTCCAGCGCCATTTTATCCACTACAAACCTCACTTTGCTGTCACCTGGCATTGGGGCTGCCTTGGTGAGAGCCAAGCGGTCTAACCACTCGACCATGGTGCGGCCCCCATAAATTTCTAGTTAATTAATAAGTATTTGATGTGAAACACAGTCAAATGTCCTCGACAGATCAATGAATACTCCTGCAGTGCCCAAATGTTTTGTTTAGATTTTCCAAAACTTTTTGTATAAAAATAGTAACAGCTATGGTTGTTGACGGTCCTTTTCTAAAGCCATGCTGATGGTAGTTTAACACATATCTATTCAAAGAGTCCATTAATCTAGCTAGTAAAATCTTTTCAAGAACTTTGATAATCACTGATGTTAATGTTATTGGCCTGTATTTATTGAACTTTTTTCATCTTTGGCCTCTACTACAACTAGAGTACTTTCTTTACAATGATTTTCCCTCTGTGCTCTGTCCATCACAAAAGTGTGATTGCTTTCATTCTTAAAGAATTATTTTGTTGAACTCTTGGATGTTGAGACACCTTTATCTATTATAGATCCCATATAATAATTAAGGAGCGGATTTATAGGCACTAAAAATGTGTGAAATAGGCAGGCAGAAAGGCACTAAAAATGGACAAAATAGGCACTTAAATAGGTACTAAAAATGTTCTATGTAAACACATAGAAATACACAATTTTATTAAAATGGCTCTTAAAATGCACTATAAATGCACTATAAAAAATGACAATCTTCGCAACACATGCTGCAACAAATTCACTAAACACATACTATTTTGCGGTTCCCTAGGCGAAATAGTTCTACATTTACTCCAAATTTCATTAATAGCTCCACAGCAAGTTAAAGTAACAGATATTGTCATATAATTAAAATACATATAAATCCGCTTCACTAAGTAAGAACCATAATGTGTAGAAAGGTGTGAAGTAATTAACTATGTCAAAAAACAAAAACATGGATTTGGAGGGGGGAGGGGTTTAAGGGTGAAAATTGAAATATCTGAAGCTTTTGTTAGATTTGTTTCAAATTTATACCATTTATTTTTGTGATCGATCAAGAATGGAATAATACCAAATTTCAGCTTTCTAGTTACAACAGTTTCTGAGGAATTAACTGTTTATGTCTAAATTACAGGCGATTTTCAAAATGTCCCACATATTTTAATTTTAAAAATTAATGCTTGGGGTATAATTTTCTGCACCCATTTTAACCTATTAATGACCTATACCTATGTGAAATATTTGTCTTCGTCATATCAACGAAGGGGGAATATAATCACACCTATTTAACAATTTTTATTTTCCTAAGAGTTTTCAGTAAGAAGTAAGCATTATATCCTTTTCAATACGAATAACAAAAACACAACAAATGTAAATGGGTACACTTAATATGCAGTTGCCCATACAGGCATGTCTAGAACTTCATACAGATTAATAGAAAACTGCATCCTGTGAAGTTAGGAAAATGTAGAAAATATGGAATCTGAGACATCTGGGGTTAAAGTTATGTAATAGCAGCTACAATACAGGTGTAGGGTTATTTAAATAGTCATGTGACGTTTTCTGTAGTGCCACTACAAAGAAAAAACAAACTTTATAATATTGAAGTATGTCTATAATTTAAGCCAGAAAAAGCTAAATTTGGGATTGCTGTAAGTTTTGGGCCAATTTGCACAGAGGTGTCTCCTTAATAGAAAGGATTGCTGGAAAGATAAGAAATTTAAAAGTTCATCACAGCAATCTAAGTATCACTTAAAATGTCATGATGTGTCAGAAAGATAAAATGCACAGAACAAAAGTTAATTAAAAGCTAAGGCTACAGAATCCTAGTTTTTGTAATAAAAACCCTAAATGCCCCTTTGTCTACTAAGAACAAATAATAAAGCACAGCTTTTTAGTAAGCATTTCTCATTCATTCAAACAGAATTACAGCAATTACAGCATTCTAAAAATAATTCTCATATCTACTTTTATGAAGGCATTTCTGAAAAATTTTACACAAACCATTAAGATTTATTGGTCTGCAGTTTCATTTTCAATGTTAGAAACAACACCGGAAATCTC
The DNA here is from genome assembly GCA_030765055.1 of Mantis religiosa. Classification (NCBI taxonomy): domain Eukaryota; kingdom Metazoa; phylum Arthropoda; class Insecta; order Mantodea; family Mantidae; genus Mantis; species Mantis religiosa. Next base: position 281,302,712 of record CM060948.1, read on the forward strand.
CAAGCAATCAATTTCATGATTCCTTAAGATACATGTAGAAAAACGTAAGCATGAGAAAATCACAATTTTTTTCATATTATAATCTTAGTCTGTGTAACCTAGCTAATTAAGCACTGGCCTTACAAGTTTAAGTTGAAACCTGAACAGAGTCCCAGAGTGGCATTTTAAGTTTGGGTAAAACAACAACTTCGTGTCAGTAGATTTACACTCATGTAAAAGTCTTACGGGAGTAAATTCATGCTTACCAGCGGTATCGATTGTGATCTGATACGATTGTTAACAATTGACACCATCAATAATTTAATAATCCCTCCCCCAAGTATTACTATTAGCTCAAGGAATAAGCTTTTACACCAGCACAAAAATATCATGCTACTGTATTGAAACGGCCAAAAGAAAATACTCGTAACAAAACTGTGAAATCCATTACACTAAATTTGTAAAGTTATACATGTAAGTTTCAAATAAATAATATTCCAATCAAGATGAAATGCATTAGACGGGCTTGTTTAACGATTCAGACATGTTTTAAGCTAAATCTCGATGTAAAGTCATATCATGTGATGAAGAAAGTTTTCACATCAGGCAAATTTGTGCTTTACCTTTGAAAACTGAAAACATTCAGTTTCTCTTATTTCGGCTCTTCTCAACATACTGATTTGTGTTCGGTATAATGTTGCTACAGGGTCTGATTTTTACAAGGTTTTTTAAACTAGGATAATATAGTATTAATACAAACATGAATGATTAAAGTCACCTGTTTCCCACAAGGCTGACAAAAACTTACTTTCCCATCTGTGCCAAACGATGGATCCATTTATCCACTGTTTAAAAAGTACACTTCTGTTGCTTCACTCTTTTGGCATATTTGCATAGGAAACGGATCTATGTGTGCACTTAAAACACTGCTCACAGAATGAGCTTTCCATTCCCCACATAAAGAGTGGTCATTTGTCAGTCCATTGAAATATCATTTACTGATCTTTGCTAATCGTCCTTGAGCGAATTCTAAGATTTTTTATGACATCATTATCGCATTGTGACACATCTGTAAGGCAGATACCCACCTGGCTAAACCCCTTTTTGTATATCCAATGTTCCGCAGTAAGAAATTTTTCTTCCCTGAAAACTTCACGTTGAAACCAACAAATGCAAAAACTATTGTCACAAATTACAAGCAGAAGAAATTGGCTAAAAAGGCAGTTTTAGGCACTAAGCAGAATAGGCACAAACATGGGCATTTATAGGCACTATAAAACTAAGAAATTAGGCTAATAATTGAAGAAAACGTACTTATAACTTAAAAGCCTACGTTTCTGAACAAAGGAATAAAATAGTCAACTAGGGCAAATTCTGCCCCCTACTAATAATTGCCTGTTGTACACTTTGAACATTGGTTCATTAAGAAGTCATTTTCCCCCTTTCTTTTCTTTCCATTTATACCCTGCCTTTAACTTCAGTGGAAAAATTGGTAGCCTTTTACCTTTGGAACATATTGTTTACAAGAAATGGTTTTAATTCATATACAATGCTTTTTGAATCTTTTGTGCAGTAGATTATCCACACATTCATACTTGCATTCAAACTTCCAGACTCTGGGGAGGATAGGGAATAATCTTGGCTAGAGAAAAATCTTCACTCCCCAGTCAGGAATGGAACCTGAGACTCCTCACACAACAGTTTTCAGTTAATTACTTAAGTTAATGAAGTTGGAAGTGATTGTTAATTAGCTATGAATTTGCTTCACTGAGCTTTCCAATCAGTTTTTTCATACTTAATGTAAGTTTTGACAATAGGTTTTATAAAACATTGTTTATGGAAGTCTTGAACATGCACATTAAAGGATTCGCTGAAAATATGTTCCAGCAAACTGATCATATTCTCACACTACAGTCATGCGTTTCAGCTACTACTGATTCATTCAGGAACTGGATGAATGCACATTACACAGATAAATAACGGTTCTGATATATATCACATCAGCTATTGCGCAAGTCTGCAATGAGAAAGTAACATGCACCTAAGTTCAGCAACTGGCTGACGTAATGTAGCAGGAAGCAGGGCATACAGAAGGAGATTCAAGGTTAGAAGTTAACCTTTTTTTTTTTTTTTTTTTTAATTTTACGTCCTCCAACGTTAAGTCATATCGGACGGTGAATGAAATGGGTGAAATGATGCTCGAGCCACCCGACATTCATCTGTAAGGATAAGGGAAAACCCCAGAAAAAAACCTTATCCAGGTAACTCACCTTGGCCGAGATTCAAACTCGGGACCTCTTGAACGTGAGGCAGACATGCTACCATCTACACTACCGAGGCCAGCAGGACTTAACCTTAAGAATGTTCAAGTCCTGACATCTCAAAGACCTATTGTGTAAAACACATGATTTATATTCAATGTTCTTGGACTTAAAGGTGAATTGTTGGTGGAACCCAACAGTCTTCAGGATGGGTGAGATGCACAGTCTCTAAATATCAGTGTTCCACCAACAGTTCATCTTACTTGAACCTTCAGGACATCTAGAGTATACACATCACAAGGAAAGCTTCAGCTGTTAATTTATTTGTTTACTGTTACAGAGAAGACTGGGTAGCTGCCATTCGTTATGTGGCAGATCGGTTGGCAGAATCTGAGGATGTGGAAATGGCCTCAGGAAGCAGGTATGGCAGTGACAGCTGTGATGCCATTGATGAACTTGGTGCCAAGTTCTCACTTCAAGGAACTTCAAGTAGTAAATCATCAGGGAAAAAGAAAGTTGTAAGTAATACAATTTTGAGTCGAACTAATACTCATTGCTTCATTGTATCATAGTCCTTAAACAACGGAAAGTTGTAAGTGTTAGACTTTTCTTTGAAAACAACTTATGAGATACGTAAAATATGAAGCTATTAACAGTGAAGCAAACAAATATATGTAGATATAATAATTTGTAACTTAAAACTTCACTTATCTTAAAAGAAATGATAATTCCTATAAATTCTCCAGGATCGCGATTTCATGTAAACTTATACACATCTTCAGCTTGAAACAAAGCTGTTGCCATCGTTACAAGCACTAGATGTTCATATGTTCTTGTTAGTACTACCAAAATCTGAAAATTAAACAAATTTAAAAACAGAATTGACTGCCAGTATTTCAGAATTCATTACACAATGTTTGTTTTGTAAAATAAATATATTTTCCCAAACCATTAAATCTATCGGGCCATTTAATTGTTTTAATAAATTAACTTCTGGATTTATTTCATGGTTGAATGACCAAAAATTATCTGCTACGGCCAATTTATCAGTTTGCTTATACTTAATGTTACGAAAATGTTCTTTCGTTCTGGTTTCTAAATTACATTTTGTCTTTCCTATATAAACTTTATCACAATCGATAAAGTTTATATTGGAAAGTTGATCGATTGTGATAAAGTTTATATTGGAAAGTTGATCGATTGTGGTAAAGTTTATATGTGAAAGACAACATGTAATTTAGAAACCAGAACGAAAGAACATTTTCGTAACATTAAGTATAAGCAAACTGATAAATCAGCCATAGTTAATCATTTTTGGTCATTTAACCATGAAATAAATCCAGAAGTTAAATTATTAAAACAATGAAATGGTCTGATAGATTTAATGGTTTGGGAAAATATATTTTTTTTAGAAAACAAACATCGCGTAGTGAATTTTGAAATACCGGCAGTCAATTCTGTTTTTAAATTTGTTTTATTTTCAAATTTTGGTAGTACTAACAAAAACATATCAACATCTAGTGTTTGTAACGATGGCAACAGCTTTGTTTCCAGCTGAAGATGTGTAAGTTTACATGAAATCGCAATCCTGGAGAATTTATAAGAATTTTCATCATTTCTTATAAGATAAGTGAAGTTTAAAGTTACAAATTATATTTGTATTAACTTATGAGATGTTTACATGATAAAAGTATTTTACAAATGTTTATTTTATGTTGCAGACATTGGAGAATTTTGAGTTCCTTAAAGTATTGGGAAAGGGAACTTTTGGGAAAGTTATACTTTGTAGAGAGAAGACAACAGAACACCTATATGCTATCAAGATGCTCAAAAAGGAAGTAATCATTCAGAAGGATGAAGTAGCACATACGCTTACAGAGAACAGAGTTCTTCGGACTACTAATCATCCTTTCCTTATTGTGAGTTCTATTGTCATATATTTGTACACAGTTAAATAACTTACTAAGGAACACCCAGAGAAACTGAGATATTGAAGTACTGTAACATGTGCATAGACTTTTAAGTTTTATATGTTTTTGCAATAGGAGATGTTGAAGTACTGAATTTGTTGTTGAATCGGTCATCCTATGCTGTTTGTCTTGATGGTCTAAATGCCGTTCGTGGTTATGTAAAAAATGAAGCTATACCTTGTTTCACGTAAGCTTGCCCAGTATCTCTTAACGGTCACGTGACCTAATCACCTCTCATTGGTTGCTGTTGTGGTAATGACTGTCGTGCGGTAAAAATTAGTTCGTTATTTAACATGGTGATATATCATTATATGTTGGAAGAGAATTGTCAAATTTATATTTTCGTAACTGTTTTAATTAAATATATTACGCAACAGAGTTGATTTATCTGAAATGCATGTTAATTCTTAAACAAAGTAAAGAGGAGGTTCCTTTGCTCTCAAGCACATGGCATGATAGCATGTGATTTAGCGGTAGTGGTGACATTTGTTTATAAGACTTTTATCACTGACCTTGTTTTGAACTGGATTAGTCATGCATCGCCATTCGAAAGTGCGGGAGCTAAATTATTTTATTGATCGTTTATTGCGCATGTATTATATGTATAATGGCAGAGTCTACCACCAGTTTTTCGCTTAAGTATCGCAAGGATAATTACTTACAAACAGGCGAAAAAAGAATTGTGTTGCATGTGTTTAATGCACTCACAGAGAAGAATCCGTCTTTGTCAGTGAGAGAAGTCGAACAGCTGGGCTCTGAAGTTACAGGTGTGAGTGTTAGATCCGTAGGAACATCGCGACATGAAATTGAGGAAACAGGAAAACTTACCACTCCAGGCAAAAGCAGGAATAAACAAAAGTGCGTGCTCGGAGAAAATACGTGAAAAGTGTTGTGCGTCTTCATGTGTGTAGTTTTTCTTTAGAAACGAACTCCCTAACATAAGTAACATTTCGTCTGCTGTAAATGAGGATGCAGATTTACCAAATTTCAGCAGATTGCTTATACAGTTGGGATTTGTGAATGAAAAAAGAGGCAAGAAAAATGTGCTAAAATCAGAGGTGATATTGCTGTGTGGCGAAGACGCTATTTGACAACCACACTGCACCAAGATACAAATCGCTGAATATACACGAAGAACACACGAAAAGTAAAGTATGGTGTGACACGACTTTTAAGACTGAAAGACAAGCATTTTTGAAAGGTATGTGTGCTGGTTTAAAAAATTCCAGTGGAAAAGGCCGAAGGCCTTTCGTTATAAACTCTTTCAGTTTCATTGCTCAGCCATTCTGTTTCAATTTGCTCAGTTCATTATAAACTTGTATTTTTGCATGCCTTCATATCCTTATTTGTATGATTTTTGTATGATTTTATTTATCTTCCCGGCAATTATTACGAAATGTGACGGGAAGGCACCGCCTATGGCGTATGATGCGAAAGCATTAGCCAATTAGGGCGAGGGAGAGGGTTGTTGAACGCGGAGTGATACATTTCAGCCGGGCAAGGTTATATGAAACAGAGATTAGTTACAGTGAAGCAACAAATACTACAAAAATACAATTATTTGTAACAGAAACTTCACTTATCTTAAAAGAAAATGATCTAAATTTTCGTAATAAGTGATGAGATCACAATTTCATCAATTTTTCAGGTTTGGGCAAAAACATATTGACCTCTAGTGATCGTAACGTTGATGAGGTTGTTTGCTACTGACAATGTGGATGAATATTCACAAAGTCGTGATCTCATCAGTTAATAAGAAAATTTAGATCATTTTCTTTTAAGATAAGTGAAGTTTCTGTTACAAATAATTGTATTTGTGTACAGTTTGGCTGCTCTATCTCTGGCTCTGACATTTCTCGAGAGGGGGAAGCAGGCTGTTGCCAGTTCTTTAGCGGGAATTTCAAGCAGAGGAACAATGCATATTTTAAATATTTCACGTATTTGCATATTTCACGAACCAGTAGCCATATCATTATAATAGCATTAATAATAGCACTTATGAACACTAACAATTGGAATTCACGCACGCAAAATATAGCAAAGAAAGTTCACCAGTGCAAGCAGCTAAAGCCACCTGGCTCAAACAGATTTAACCTGGCAACACGGTGTTGGGTTCGGGAGCCATGCCTAGCAGCGACAGTGCTGATTGGCGCTCACAGACAGTTTTAACTTCCTGACACAACACCGGATGTAGAGACTCCCAGTACTACCAACAGATGCAGTTAGTGTGTGTGAAAGGTGTGAACGAAATATTTGAATAGAGTAGTGTTGTAATAAATATCTTGCATGATAATGAAATTGTAAGTTGTATTTCAGTGTTTTAAAGCTAATATAGTCCTATATTTTCATTCTAAAGATAATTTTGAGGTTATGTTTTCAGTTGCTCATTACTGTATGTTAGTACTATTAACTTTCCCCCTCCACTCTTGCAATCGCGAAACGTCAGAGCCAGAGATACAATGGCTGGACTGTAGTGCCATTCATGTTGATTAAAATGCTATTCCTCTTTGCCTTAATCACATGTGAAAAAAATAATTATTAATGACTGTTTCAAAGTAATACTACCTGCAAATTAGCATTCTAAATTAACAGCTTAGTGTGTCCCCAAACATTTATTTATAGCCATAAAAGCAAGATACCCTTGGTTCATGTTACATTATTGTATGACTCGGGTTCTTTTACGTTAAGTCATTATTCCTTTTGCAAATACTGAAAAATTATGCCTGCCTGTTAGTTGACCTGTTATTTCCCAAAAAAATGGAGTAGCTACATGCCGTTTGTAGACCAGCCCATGTCTAAGGTTTACAAATAACACATTCACTGTCCACTTTTGAATTCTCCTCTTATGCCCTAAATTGCCTGAGGAGTTCAGATCTTCCTTCACTCTACTCTCATATACATTTGTATTTGTAACAATGAGAGACACTAATCAGCAGTAAAAAAATTTGTGAAAACGTCAGTCGGTTGACTGTCAGAAGTTAATGGAGTCAATGGTTGAGCACTAGAGGCTATGCTCATGGAAATATGTCTATTTATGTCCAAGTTATTTTGGCAACATCTTGGGGGAAAACACACTTTCCAATGAGAATAACTTAATACAAAAAGTGGAAGAACAGTCAGCCAGTTTGGCAGGAGAATGATTTGACACTTGATTAAAAAGATGTTATCAGAGAACCAAAAATGAATTGAGAATCAAAAATACTATTTGAAAAATCACTATCAACAAATGTCACTAATGATTGGAAGTTTTTTGAAAAGTGAAATTGATCATATTAATTGAACGTCAATTTTGTTTATATTTACATCACAAAATGTTTCAGGAACCTTCATTTCCATCCTCAGTTTACAACTGACTAGTTCATGTAGTTGTTTTCTTGTGTGCTAGGGATCAGAATAACGGTTCTCAAAAACATGTCCTAGTTTTTTTAAAGTAAGTGAGGTATACTGTAAACATTAATGGCCTTCAATTAACATTAAATATGCCTTTAAAAATATACCATTTTTGAAATATTTAAACGTTTTGTAATTAAAAAAAAATTGTGTAACTTACTTTTGAAACAATCCTCGTATGTACAACTGTTCTTCCACTTTTTGTATTAAGTTTCCCCCTCCCCCCTTGCATTTATACCCCGCCTTTAACTGCTATGGTCATATCGGCGGCCGTTCTCCTTTGGAACATACTGAAGGTGTTAACTCGTTATCTTTGGTTTTTAATCATTAGATCACGCACACATTCACACTCTCATTCATACTTCCAGACTCTGGGGAAGATGGGGAATTATCTTGGTTGGAGAAAAATCCCCACCCCCACCGTTGGGATTCGAACCCGGGACCACTAGCACGGCAGGCAGGTGCTCTACTGACTGTGCAATGGGGCCATCCTGTATTAAGTTATTCTCATTGCAAAGTGTGTTTTCCCCCAAGTTGTTGCTTCTGCTGCAGACAATGGTGGTAGTCTCTAGATGCCATATTAGGGGAATAAAGTGGATGGCCAAAAATATCCCATCGGAACCTTTCACATGTGCCTTGTCTTACGAGCAGCATGTGTGCAAGCATTATCATGAAACAAATAGAAAATCTGTTTTGCTGAACTTTCCACTCCTTTTGTTTCTAATCTCATCTCTGGGGCTTCTCAACACCTTGCAGTAGCAAGCATTTGTGATCATAGTCCACAAGGCAGGTAATCGATAAACAACACTCCCTTGGAATCGCAGAATGTTGTGGTCATGACTGCCAAGCAATTCCACAACTTTTCTTTTGAAATTACCGTGTACTGTGATTTTTGCATTCGAGCATCCAGTGATGGATCCATGTCTCATCCTTGGTCACCTCTTCAGTCATATAGACTGTTTCTTATCCTAAAAAACTGTGAAAATTGCAAAGCTGTGTCAATCCTCTGCTCTTTATGTTATTCTGAAATTGCTGGGGTCCTCATCTTGCCTTTAATAAGACACAGATCCTCAGAAGTGATCCTGTGAAACATCGCGAAGGTGAAAAGAATTTAATCAAGCATAAGGCACCATTCAGTGTCTGTGCCCTTCAGGTTTCACTGTCAGCGCAGGAAGTGAAGGGTTGGTTGCTTCGTTCTTTGTGTAACATTGTTCTGCCTCTAATGAATGATTGATGCCAAAGAGAAACAGTTGGCCTTGACATGTCTTTATTGTATGCTCTGTACAACTTGAAATGAATTTCAATTGTACTTATATTTTTTGCCATTAGAATACAGTTTGCAGTTGGTGGCTGAAGCAAGTGTAGTCTCCTTGGTTTGCTGGCATATGACTGTAAGAGTGGTGAAGGTAGGCTGGTGCAAGGTAATTTTATATTAACAGATGTTAACTTGTACCAAAATATTCTGTCATTAAGAGCGTTCTTCCTGAATGGCTATGATTTCTATAAACTTCTGGCTTTAGAAGGTTCCTTTACTTGCTTTGATACTGTGTGCACTCCACATCTATATGCACAGTATACAGGCACCCAGCAATGTAGTAGTCTCTGCACTTATAAATCTTACTTTCCTGTAAGGACATTTTTGTGGACCTCATAGATCCATGGAACATTTCTCTTAGGTTTTTTAATGACATAACCAGCTAAACTTGGGTCAAGCAAGTAGAGTGATGAAAACAAATGTCAGGCGTCTTAAAGTACATAGAGAATTAAATTCCTTGTGATAAGTGAAGAAATCAAGAAAGAAACATTGTGAAGTTTGCAGTAGCTGTATTAAATAATTAGTAATTGCCAATTCATACACAACATAAAACAACTTGCTGCTGGCTAATTCAAATTTATTTTTGTATTTTCAGTCACTCAAGTATTCTTTCCAAACTGCAGATCGACTTTGTTTTGTGATGGAATATGTTAATGGAGGTGAACTATTTTTTCATCTATCAAGAGAAAGAGTTTTCTCTGAAGATCGCACACGCTTCTATGGAGCAGAAATAATTTCGGCTCTGGGATACCTACATGAAGAGGGGATAATTTATAGAGACTTAAAGGTGCTTTAAAAATTATTAGTATACTACTCAATAATATCGTTATTTAAAATTTCTTCTAACTGATGTTGCTGTTCTTTTATGTTGGTAGTTGGAAAACCTGCTCTTGGATAAAGATGGGCATATAAAAATTGCAGATTTTGGACTGTGCAAAGAGGATATCACATATGGCAGAACCACAAAGACATTTTGTGGTACACCTGAATATCTTGCACCAGAAGTGAGTATTGTTTTAACATTGTATAGGTGTTTTTATTTTTGTTCTCTTGCATGGAAAAGCAAACCGTTCTTTTTCTCACTTTCTTCTCGGGCAGCCAGCCAGGTGAAAAGATGATTAGATATCAACGTTTCGGGAGTGTGCATCTCTCCCATCATCAGGATATTTATAAAATGTTATAACCACAAATGAAATACTGGATATAACACAACTATAAACAAAGACAAAACACTATCAAAATTCGCATAACTGAACAAAAGACTGTTTTCAGTAAATTAAATGCCAGGTCAGGAGATGGCGTGAGTATAGAAAATTTGTCAAAGAAACGTAACTACTTAACTTGATTATCAAGTTGTATTGATCTTTCCTTCTTAATTCGACGGATTTCCATTTTTAAGCCGGTTTCCAAGAGGAGCTGAACTGAAATCCAGCATCATGATTAAGTGTGCTCCTTTCAGAGGAAATCGCCAAAGCCTCCTTAATTCTCCTTAATCGTATACCGGCAATCTATCTGGCAGAATCAGCCGAATTCTCGCCAAATACAACATCAGGACCATCCACAAGCCATCTCCGGAGATTAAACAGCTGTTGAGACCAGTGAAAGACAAACTGGACTTTCAAGCTCCGGCAGTGTACCACATTCCCTGTGAATGTGGAACACCGTATATTGGACAAACCGGAAGGACCATCGCTTCTAGAATAATCGAACATGAACAGAGCATTCGTTTAATGCAACCTGAGAAGTCTGGGCTGGCAGAGCATTGTTTTGATAACAACCATAGAGCCAATTTTCGGGAGACGACCATCTTGGCAAAATGCAACAGTTACTGGGAGTGGAGGATTAAGGAGGCTTTGGCGACTTCCTCTGAAAGCAGCACGCTTAATCACGATGCTGGATTTCAGTTCAGCTTCTCTTGGAAACCAGCCTTAAAAATGGAAATCCGTCGAATTAAGAAGCAAAGATCAATACAACTTGATAATCAAGTTAAGTAGTTACGTTTCTTTGACACAATTTTCTATTTTTGAGTTTGATTTATGAGTCACTATGTTTACACTCAAACTTCACTTACTTGTTGTATAATTCAAACGTTTTCAAGATCATTCGATCTCATCCTCAGCTGTTTGGTGACTAAATGAACATTCTTCTTCCTCCATTACTACGGTGCCCCAATCCCTCTGCCATCTGGTGTTAGGGGCACTAAGTTTTAATACTTCATTTAATGCCGGGATTTCAAAATTTATAGCTTTATCACAGTTTTTGGTTATGAATATTTTTTCCCAAATATCCAATTCTATGGATGTACTTAAAGTAGTAAAGTACTAAAGTAAAGAAGTTCACCACTAATGACAAAATTCATGCAGTTGTCCATCGGTAGCAGCAAAGAATGGTTTGCTATGCAAATACAAAAGCTGCCAGAAAGATGGAACAAGTGCATAGTCATTGGCGGAGAATACCTGTAATGTTACCTGAATGAGTTTGTTCAATAAATGGTTCCTGTAAACAAACAAAAAGTTGTAATGCCAATCGTTTTTTAATGCCCCTAGTATGTTCCATTTAGAAAAATGCAACTTTGTGTTGGAAGTGTTATTTGTTTACTTTCATGGATTCTGTGTACCTTCCCATTTTGTGAGCCCCTGGCATAGGTACATTCATACATTCCTGGCCAATTGGATTTGTCTTTTTTTTTTGTTCTTCTTTTTCCATTTCAGAGATATTTGAGGTCACAGAGTAAGGTGGTACAACCCTGTATGTTTTATAAGTTATATAATTTCATACATGTATATGTTAATATATAATTATAAATATGAAGTTGGAAATAAGCTATTCATGTGCATCAGCATCTCTTAAAGATACTGGGAGCAAATATGAAGACTACTAAACTAACTTTGATAGTGGTGCTACATCAATATTATTTTATTTCTTAAATGTTGAGACTGCTCCATATCTCCCTATCAGGTAAGCTTACGATTTATTGATTTGCAGTGACTTTGCACCTGAATATTCTGATCAGTAGTAGGTAATGGGATGGGAGAGGAGGAACAGTCAAACCTAAAGGGAACATCTTGCTTTCCATAGTTTGCAGCATTATGCATATTTTTAGATCATATCTTTCCTTCAGTTTTTATTTTGAGCTTTTATTAGTTATTTGGTTTCACTTTTTTTAATGATACTAAGCTTTAAAATATTTCTACTGTATACATTCAGGTGCTTGATGATAATGACTATGGCAGAGCTGTGGATTGGTGGGGTATTGGTGTCGTTATGTATGAGATGATGTGTGGAAGACTGCCTTTCTACAACAGAGACCATGATGTCCTGTTTCAACTTATTCTTATGGAAGAGGTAAGCATTTACACATTTGATTCATTGCTGTAGCTTTTGTGTGATCTGAAAGTAATAACTAATAAAGCAGAATTTAATTCACTTCCTCCACTTAAATAACATCTTATAAAGAGATTTTGTCAGGTCAGCACTTGAAATACATTGGGAATTTTTCTTGTGAAGGTGTATAAAAATTCCTGAATCATGTACCCATATTTTCTTACAGAGGCTTGTACAAAATAAAGAAATGTATAATTCAAAATAATGACAGTGATTTTATTACTAGTTCCCTATGTCTTTTGAATATTAAGTATATTTAAATATTGGGTAGTCTGAGTTGTCTATAGCTAGAAAGAGCAGAATATTTCAACATTTATGCTTTAAACTCAAACATGCATGGTTATGCATCTTATCCACATAACCTCTGCTTGCAACATGCTTTTGCTGTTCTATGTTGCATGCTATTTTATTTCTTTTTATTTATTTCTAACAAATTTTATTGAAGGATAACACACATCTTGCATAAGACAGAATGAAGTGTGCTAAACATTTAGTGCTGTGAAATTTGTTTTTACTCTTTTGAACTTCAATTAAAAACACATGCAAAATTGAGCAAGAATTTTTCTGCCCAGCTCTGTTTTTATGCTGTCCTGCACATCTTAAGTTATTTTAGATATTGTGACTTTTAGAATATTTGCTCTTCTGAAGTGCTGTTCACTTATTAACAATTGCACTTTTGGTTTTCTGCTGAACATTACATCACACCATAGTTCATATTTTTTAATTCTAGAGAGTATAGGAATAAACTTTCATTCTCTAGCCTTTTGGTTGCACATTCTTAGATTTTGTTTATTTAGTTAGGTACAATTTCCGGCATGCTCCATTACACATGTAATACTACGTGCCTTTTATTCAAATTTACACAGTATCATTTCTTACTTACATATTACATATAACGGTTTACATTTTGCACTCTGGTTATTCTTTTTTGCGGTGTATAGATTATTCAAGTTCTTATGTCCTTTCATTTTTAAATAGCATTTACTATTTGTGGGAATATGCTATCCTCTCTGTATCTATAATTAAATCAATTTCTCAAAATCAGTTGAGTGTTTAAATTGAGAGAAAGCATTGCTACTGTTCTTAATTAAACTGTCTTTTGGCACTGGCCAGTTTTCTTATTGCAAAACACTACAAACTAGTTTTTCTCTTTCACTTGATAATACTTTCTTAGATATCCTTGTTGAATCTGGGCCGTGTCTTTATAAGAATATTTAATTTTTTTCTTTGCACAGTGGAAGGCTTCAAACGGGTCTGGGAAACTACAGTAGGGGTGCCTGATAATTTAAAAATACAATTTTTACCAAACTGACAATTCTTTATTGATTACTTGAAGTCTTTAACTTTTACAAGATATAAATATTTTTGATTCTATGAATTACATAATTTGAGTTTTGAGTATCAGAAAAATATCGTTGGACTAGCAAACAATTTTTTCTAGACAAAGAAATATATTTGCCTCAACTTTCTGCTCAAGTCCATAATTTTACATCATAATATGAGATGAGTTTTACCATACTGGCATGGCCTGGTGTGCGTAGCTTGGTCTTGCTGGATCGTCCCTTGTGGACTCGGAGAAAACTCACTCGCTACTGCCTGGGACCCCCCATTTTATACCAGCCGAGTTGCGCGAGGGCTTCTGGGAGACAGGGTGACAGTTGTAATTGAAACTGGTGTGTGAACTCTTTGTTGTGGTCGTGGTCAATGACCTTGGTAAATTGTAACTGTGTTTGTAACGTAATTCTTCTACTGTAAGGATCGACCAGAGTGTATTTTGAATTTCTGCAAATTGGACTTTTAATTCTACGAACCCACAGTCACAATACTGTATGTCACAGGTAGAGTTTTGAACCCTTGTACAAGTACAGTACAAAGTACTATTATTTCCATGTACCATTACTTTTCCGGAATGCAGCTGTCCGTGTCAAAACACAGGAGTTGTGGCAAAAATTCTACTGCAGAACTCCTGTTTGTGGAATATTTTTATCTTAACTTTCCAAATAAATAAAATAATTATAATATATTTTTTAATGGGGACATACTCTTACCGAGGTTAAATCCGAATCCACTGTATTTCAGGCTTCTACTGTGTAATTATTGGAAAATTAAGACAAATACATAACAAAGGATAGCTGAAAATTGGTTTACTTTTTTTTTTAAAAAAAAAAAAAGTGTTTATTGGCGATACATTTTTTGTGCAGTATGATTTTGTCTTATCACTTAGTTTTAACAGTTATTCAAAAGTCATGTAGAATGAAGAGGGCTTCTGAGGACATTTACAGAAAGTTCAAGCCCGCTTCAGTAGCATAGATGGTAGTGTTTCTACCTCACGTTCAAGAGGTCCCGAGTTCGAATCTCGGTCAGGGTGAGTTACCTGGATAGGTTTTTTTCCGTTTTTTTTTTTTTTTTTTTTTTTTTTTTTCCCTTATCCTGAAAGACGAATGTCGAGTAACTCTAAGCTCTATGGACCCTGGACTCATTTGAGCATCATTTCGCCCACTCCATTCATCGTCCGATATGACTTACTGCTGTAGGACGTAAAATTACAACAACAACAACAACAAAAACAAATCCATTCATCATCCGATATGACTTAACGTTGGAGGACGTAAATCACACACACACGCACACGCACACACACACACACACACACACACACACACACACACACACACACACACACACACACACACACACACACACAAGTTTTTGTAGGTGCTCTGGCAGTATTTGTATATCCATATCATACCATCTCAACCCCCATGATACTGTTGAGGAAGCATTGGACCTCATCTTTCACCTTCCTGTCGTTCATTAAATCACCTTCCAGCCAAATGTTCTTTCAACTTAGTAATCAAATGGTATCACTGATTACAAATCTGGACTATAGAGAATGATGTGCCTCCAAATTGTTGCAGGAGAGTAATGGTTTGCTGGACAGCGTGGGAATAAGCATTGTCATAGAGAAGACTTATGTCTTTGCTAAACATTCCACCTCTTGGAACCAAATGGTCTGTTGAGAGATTTTTGTGTCTCTCACAATACCTGTTAGTATTTATTTTGGTACCAAAAGCCATGCAGTTGAATACAATATTCCCTTTTGATTTCAAACTGCAGTTTTCATGGCTTTGCCACAAGAGTGTGTTTGAAATTTGCACTTGGGCAAAGAAAAATGCTGTCACTCGATTTTTTTTTTTTTTTTTTTTTTTTTTTTTGTCTCAGGTATTGAAGTGAAATGTCCAGGCTTTGACACCTGTGACATTCAAATGCAGAAAGTTATCATTTTCATGTGTAAGACATAGAAGAAATTTGTGGGAAGAGTCAACTGTTGCTGTTAGTAGTCTTCCATAAATGTGGACCTATCTTGTGCACACATTCCTATATTTCAACTCTTCAGTGAATGATCCTTTGAGAATCTTCAGGAACCAAACTGCTAAGATCATTGATAGTGATCTTGATGCATTATTTGTTTAGTCTTCATGACAGCTGCATCAGAAATTGACTATATCCTGCTTCTTTTTTCATTTTGAATTTCAATATGACCACATGCAAACTTCCTACAGTACGCGAGGACAGTTTTGAGATCCATGCATGACTGTCCATACATGTGTGTCAATTGGCAATTAATTTTGATTATTGTAATGCCCTTTGCATTAAGCACTAAATAAATAAAGCAAAATATGCACCTGGTGGTAATGGCAAACAGGATCTCCATTACAAGTGACTGTCAAGTCTGTCTGTCTGTATGTCACAGTGTTGATTTTGGCACTGTAGCAGATAGCTTATTGTGCGTCAGACTCCAGGAGGAAGGATGAGATGAAAGTACCATACAGGTAGCCAGAACCAATCACAGGTGGCACTGCAACCGCTGTGCAATTTCTTCAGCACAAAGGAGTTCGAGGTCACTACAGAGATCCTGCCAGTAGCCAGCCAGGTCCAGCTGATAAAACAGCCCCACCGATAAGGCGGCTGGCTGACCACAGCACATCCCTAAGTCAAACACAGCCTTTTCAAAGCCCAAGTACATCGTAGCAGAGTTCACAGTCAGGCTATTTGGCTGACTCTGGCTACCTGGAAACACTTGATGGAGAGAATGAAATGAAGTAAAAGAGGGTATATAAGGGAAATAACCTTCCCAACATTTGCTGTAGTGAATCAAATCTGTGACCTCTCCAGTGTGGGCCACAGATGTTACCACTTGAGCCATCCTGCTCAGTGACTGTCAAGTCACATCCTAGTGGCTGTGTGATGGCTTCTTTGGGAGTGAGGGAAGCAACAAACATAACATTATGGCCAATCCCATGTAATCAGTTTATCTGGAGCCCCAACGCTTTGAGAAGCTAACTTTTGGGATTATCCTGTTATTGTATGCATGTTAATGCCACTGTCCTCTGCTATACCATTTTACAGCTTGTAACAAACTTATTATAAGAGAATATAGCATTACAGCTTCAGAGCTAACGTAACTGTTACCTTTACTATCAAGAGTATCCTAGAACACATAGATATTGCTATTAGTGCAGAAAACATACCAGACTAAGAAAAGGAAAGATGAATATATGCATCTCAGCAATTGACTGGTGTTGTAGTCAGGCTTACAATTAGTATCTAGTATCTGGCAAAGTGTTTATCAAAGAAATGCATAGTTGTGTAACCCTCCATCTTTGTGCACTTAGCATGAAAGATTGTCAGCATGACCCCACATGTTGATCTGGCCATGTCTCAAGTAAGTCTGAAAGTCCCTATATGGCATTTGAAAATTAATGTTCATGAAGCAATAATTATGAAAAATAGAAACATCTTTCAAAGCTCAAAATTATTCGGAATAATTGAACATAAGGACTTTTTGTATTATAGGTAAAGTTCCCAAGGACAATTTCAAATGAAGCAAAGGACATGCTTAGTGGTCTCTTAGCAAAGGATCCTAATAAAAGGCTAGGCGGCGGGCCTGAAGATGCAAAGGAAATCATGGCTCATCCTTTCTTTAGTTCAATTAACTGGACTGACCTTCAGCAGAAGAAGGTGGGTATAATTTTGAATTTCATAAACTGAAGTAGAGTTTACTTTGATTAACTGAAAACTTTCAAAGTAAAATGTGAAAGTTAAGAAAGTTATAATAATTGCTCTGTGAGAAGCATTCAAAAGCACCTCCATTCTGCTTTTGTTCAGTTAGTCCACCTGTTTCAGAGTGGTTTGACAATGAAATATTAGCAATTTATTTGCAGAACAATAGAAATCAGGTAATTAAATTGGTCAAAGTATAAACTTGAAAGAAGCGTAGGGACAGTGAAGCACAAATTAGTACAAAAGTGAATCGAGAATATATTGACACATTGCTTCACTCACACTGTTTATTCACAGGACATGTTTCAAGAGCTCTTGCTCCTATCCTGGATTCAAGAGCTCTTGAAACATGTCCTGTGAATAAACAGTGTGAGTGAAGCAATGTGTCAATATATTCTCGATTCACTTTTGTACTAATTAAATTGGTACTAATTTAAAAGAGTTTTATTTTGTCAAAATCATATATAGCATTCTATAAGTAAGTTTTATTCACCATAGGAATATATAGTATTCATGGCTTCGTCACTTGTAACCATAGGGATAATACAATTTTTATGAATATTATAATATTAAAGTGTGTAGCTTTTCACGGCTGGAGTCATTTGGTAAATAATGATTATCTGGGCTTGTGGGCCGTGGTCTAGTGGAAAAGCTTCTTCCAGATATTTCATTCGAAACTGTGTCGAACATCCTCAATGGCGTGGCCATAACAATCTGATTGTATTCTCGGCTGCGACTGATACGGAGCCTCTCGGTTTCACAATCTTTTTAGAAGAAACCCAGGGGTTAAATAAAGCTTGGCATCCAACTTTAAGGAATACACGTAAGAAACCTGACTGGAAACAAACCCAGGCATGCACGTCACCAACAGCAGTAGTTACAGTAAACACCCACTCAATGGCACCAGCCAATTTTGCTAAAAGCAGTCCCCTCCATAGTCCAGCCCGTGCAGCAGCCAAACCTATCAGGAAGGAGTGCACCAGCTGGAAGATGGCTCCGCCCACTCAGAAGGTATATAAAAAGCTTGTGAAACCGAGAGGCTCTGTATCAATCGCAGCCGAGAATACAACCAAAATGTTACGACACTCCCCTAACACAGCTTCGAATGAAACTTCTGGAAGAAGATTTTTCACTAGACCATGGCCAACTAGCCCAGATAATCATTACCTAACAAATAATGTAATAGTACTTTAAAATAATACAATAAGAATAATAGAGCAGTAATTAATGTACAAGTATGTAAAGAAAATTCAAGTCAAATAATTTGTTTTAATTTTTTAACAACTAGATTCTAATAGATATTATAACTTTTGCAAAAAAGTCATTACTACTTTATTAATATTACTGCTTAAAAACTCATCTGTTGTATAAATCTATACTGTATGTAAAAAAGAAATGTAATAATTTTTGTTTCAAGATTTCTCTGAAACAACACTACTTTTCTTTTCTTGTTCCGTCTTTAATATAGAAATATTGATTAAATCTTTTCTGTATATAGTTTGTACAATGTAATTTTGCCAAAATACCTATAACATATTAAATAACATAAAACCTGTATATGGAGAGTTATCCACTGGTAATCCCAATGGTCTTTAATGTTATTAGGTCCAAATGTTGTTTTCTTTTCAATCTTCTGTTGTCATGATTTGGTATAGGTCTTTTTGGTATCTGTTGTTACAAAGAGTTAGTATGTTGTAGAAATGAGTCATATAGTCTTTGATGACTATCGGATGACTGCACATACCTCTGGAACATCTAAGTCACCATGGAGAGTGGTAGGAATGTACTGCGGTGCATCAGTTATGATTTGTAGATATCTCTTTTGTTGGGTTTTGCACTTTTTTTATTTGTGCCGATGAAGCAGATTCCTATACTGCAGAAACATACTGCCATATAGGTTGTCTGAGGGAACTATGTAACATCTTGTACTGCAAAGCTCAAGATGATTTTCTTGCAATGTTTAGTTTCAAAAGGTGGATACATTGTCTTAATTTTGGTATTAAATTAATGCGTTCATTCCAGTGCATCTGTGGTCTAAAATTAGGCCAAGATATCTGACAGTTTGAGATGTGAGTATTACTATGCCTTTTAATACAACAGATGGTCGGTTATATTTCTTTTGTAAGTTAATTTAATTTAAATTTTGAAGGACTCATAACTCTCCATCGTTTGCACCAGACTCAGTGTCTTCACAGAAAGTGTTAAGGTTTTTGGTTACTGATTTACAGATGCATTTGCTCAGGATAGCAATATCAGCATAATGTGCTACAGCCAAGTTTTCATGTGCAGGAAAGTCAGAAGAGTATATGACGCATAGGAACAAACCAAGAACACTTCTCTGAGAGACACTGAATTTGACTGCATGTGACTCTGACTGTGCATATTCACATTACAATGAATAGGTGCGATTACAGAGATAGGATTTAATTATTCTGTAGCGAGTGTCTGAAGGTGATTTTTAATTTTATATAAGAGGCCTTCATGTCACACTTTATCAAAAGCCTTCTCTGTGTCTAAGAAAAACTAAGCAGACCTATTGTTCATCAAGGTGTTAAGTGTAACATCTATAATTCTATATAGTTATGAACAAGAGTGTTGTGATCTGATTCCATACTAGAAGGTGATATAATATTGATAACATCCTTTAATAGGTGAGGCAAAAAACAAGACATTCAAAAATGTTGAAGAAGATGGAAAGAAACCTTATTGGCCTTTAATTTGCTGGATCCTTTCTGTCTTTATCTGGCTTAGGCATGTATTGCATGCATAATGTTGTAAATACAGGGTGTGTCAGAAATACTTGTACGAACTTTGGATGAGTTCCTTCACAAGAAGGAAAAAAGTTTAGATGAAGAATATATGTCCCAAATCCTTTGTTTCCTTGTTAGGAGCTGTTCAACACAGTGGTACACTCTTAACTAGAGCTTGGATTTATTTAAGTGCTTTCTTATTTCTTCTGGTATGTCTCTAGTGACAGTGACATCTTCTGCAAGGCATCCATTTTTTTTCCATATGTTTGGTTGTGGCTGGGATTTTATTAAACTAGGTCTCAATAAACAATTTATTTTGGAGACTCTTCTCATTGCAAGCATTTACTGCAGCAGGGATACCTGCTGCTTCAATTTGTCCATCACGTCAATCACCTTTTTCATATCTTGCAAGTGATCACTGTAATATAGAGCTGCTTCAATGCATGTTCCCCATCTCGTGAGAATTTGTTCTGGGAGTAAATGAGTATCTTGTATAATATGAGTAAATAATTTCACGATTGATGGTGCGTTCATGAAACTTTTTTCAGAGATGAGAATAACACATTTGCTTCTGGAAAATTTGCTTGAATATACCAGCTAGTGGAGAGGCTGTGGTAAACAACTCATTTGAACTCTCTTAGGATGAAATGGGTAAAATACTTGCAAAGCTTTAACAAACTTAAGCATGTATACTGCTGCATCTGTCACTATTACCAAAAGTTTTTTCTCATTTTCTTTAGTAGGCCACAAAACACATAATGCATCACAAATTATCCTAGCAGTCGCCGAATGATTTGCTACTTCCAGTAAGTACCTGGAGACAGAAAAATGGGCTGTTCTTGGTTTAGGTTCAATAATTTTCCCCACAAAGACATTGGTTGTTTCATCTACAGATAACCACAAGTTTGATTTGCCAATATGCTCCCTGACTCCTTGCACTACCTGAAAACATTTAATGTATTGAAAATTAGTAAAGATAAGGGGTGTAATTTAGGGTGTCACTTATGGGGGAACAAGTTTAGAAAATTATAAAATATATGTTTGTCGACCATACACTAAATAAATCAAACTCTGTGGGATTATAGGTCGTTACATAATTTTGTTTCAATTTGAGAATGTTTTATAATACGATTTAAATTTTTTATGCCATTGACAAGCATTTTATAAACTTATAACTATTGAAGGGGAGTTGGAGTATTTAATACACAAAGTAATTTTATTAAATAAATGTTTAAATCTACCTTTCCATAAACTTTCCCAAGGAATAGAATAAAAATTTTAGTAACAATGGCACTCCATTTCCCAAGGTAGTTTTCCCTTATGTTGATTCATCACAAATTTTTTATCTAGAATACTTTCCATGAAAGTTCAAAATTCTACATTAACTTATTCAGGGTGACATAGGGAGAAACTAATGCTTGTATTTCAAATGTTATCATTGCCATTATTTACACTTCTGCTTCCAGAAAATGCTGGTGGTAAGGTTGTTTGAATCTTGGAGACAATTTTATTAAAGTATTTCTATGGGCAGCTATTTATAGATGTTGCATACTAGAATTTTTTGTTGCAGGGCACCTATAACAAGGTATAAAAGCAATGAGAGTTAATCAAATTAAATAAAACCAACCATCACTACCTTGATAATCAAACTGATTTTTAAAATATTTTGATAATACAAAAAAAAAAACAGTTGTTTTTCACACACTTGGCACAGTACTACATTTCCATCGATTGTTACGAGTAGGATGTCCATCAATTCACTGTGAAGGCAAATAAGCTTTACTGCCCTTCTCCTCCGGCATTATAATATTACGTTTCCTTTTGTTCACACTTCGGCAATTGTGAGCAACAGTGCACTTGTTACAACTTCAAAAGTTAAGTGAAACTGGCAGTTATTAATTCACAGAGATACAAATTAATACAAAACGTATGGAATTTTATGAAGCAATGGCCACACTGAAGTTTGAAGATTTTTCTACATATTGTTGAACGCCATTTAGTTTATGGTAAGCCGTTGAGTGGCATATTTTTATATCAGAACCTGCTTACTGTAGATAGCCTTGTTCTCGTTTTTGTGGCCTTTTTTTATAGATTTAGAAATATTATAGCTAACATTCCTACACAAACAGATCCATTCTCAGATCCTTTACTTCTTTTTTAAGTATTGTGGTGAAATTTTATATTTCAAGAATTATTGCTCAAAAAGTAAAATATATGCATAAATTTGCACACATTAGTTAAATATGCACTAACTCTTTATATATGCATTTAAATGTAGTATAAAACTTTTGTAATAGGCTCCTTGCAACATGGAATAAATTTATTCCTTATATGCACATACATGCATAACTATCAAAGTTAATATGCAATAATCCGAGGTCTATTCATAACACATAAAACTCGTAATAAATGCTCAAAGTGGCCTTCTCTTGCTTCTAGGCATGCCTGCACTCTTTGAATCATGGACTGTCGTACCCTTTCAAAAACTCTGGAATAATGTTGAATGGTTTTGTGACATATCGATGAAGAGTTTCTTCATCTGGGATGTCTGCTCCATAAATCAGTTGTGTAAGGTGTTCCCGGAGATAACAATTCCAAAGGATTGAGGTTGGAAGAACATGCAGGCCTTGGAACTGGACCTTCTCTACCTATCCTTTGGTCATGGTAGATACCAGTCAGTGCATCTCGAACAATGCAATTCAAATGTGCCGGAGCCCTATCATAAATGAAACCACATTTTTTGTCTTATTTGCAGGGACACATCTTCGGGAAGTAAGTCTGGAAGAGTGTTCTGGATAATGTCCCTGTAGACAGCACCTATAAGACTGGTAGAACGTGTGGACCCACTGGACAGTCACCTACAATTCCAGCCCACACATTAAACCTAAACTTTTGCTGTTAGCTATCCTGAAGTACAGCATGAGGATTATGATCTGCCCATACGTGTACATTGTGGAAATTATTAATTCCATCTCTCCCAAAAGTTGCCTCGTTTGTAAAAAAAGAAAATGACAAGACAAGCAATGGATTGGCTGTTTGTGCTACAAACCATCAGCAGAAGTTCTTCCGTGGAAAACCGGCAGGCGAAAGGTCCTACACATGTTGAATATGATATGGATACAGGAGCTGCTCGTGAAGTACCCTCCATGCGCTACTATGAGATGTACCAGATGCCACAGCCAATTGTCTTATACTGATGCCTGTATCATCTTTGATACACTGTAAAGTTTGTGCTTCACTTTCTGGCATACAAACAACTCAATAGTAGTCTTTGGTACAACGGTTCCTGCCTCAGCGAGGCGACAATAAGCAGTAACAAAGGTTGGATGACTCGGTTGTCTTCAGTCTAGAAACTCCATCTGATAGAGCCATGCAGCCTTGCATCCTTTACCATTCACACAACCTACATAAAACTCATGTCTGTCTGTTCATAAAATGAATGTCCATCCATAGTTGAATGAACATGTGCAGTTAACTTGCCACATGTACACAATTGAAATGTTGAAGACCGACGACAAACATAAACAAGTCTACCATATGCAGTACAATGTATCAAAGCCTTCTGTGAGTGCACAGAGAAATGAAGTTGTAAGGTTGAACCCCAAAAACTGTTGAACTCACACTTTCGTTAAGACATGAATAACGAGAATACAAAGGACTATGGGACATGTTCATATCAACTTGTTTTCTTCCTTACATTAGGAATCCATACCTGAAGTTTGTAAAAGTGTTTCTGATACATCCTGTTAAATCAACTGAAGTGTTTTATTTAGCAAATATTCTAGTAAAGGTTGCAGTATTAAATCATGGCCAGATTTCTTCTTGTCAGATCTTTTTATTTCACGTCTTACCTGGGCGGGTGTGAAGACAGAGCTGAAAGATGACAGTTGTAGAGGCTGAGAGGTACTATCTTCTACTTCACTAGAAAATTCTGGATCTAGACTAGGGTTGGGTTGAAACTGTTGACATCTGCTCTGAGAAAAGCTAAGCCTTTTCTTCGGGAGAGGAATACCATTTATTGTTAAGTATTGGTGAATATTGTTTAGTTATATATTTTGTTTTTCTGCATAAGAATCCATCTTGTGTATTAAGCATTTTAAATTGATACTCCAGCCTATTGTACTATTCTTGTTGTAACAACATTTTCCATGCTCTAGTGAGCCTGTTCTATTTATATTCAGGATTCTTTTTTCCATGTGACATGTTGAGGATACCTTTTTTGCTCCCGTAGTCTTCAATGCTGCTTTTTTAAGTTATTTAGATATTCACTAGTTAGGGAATTTAATGCTCCCAACTTGCCCTCAGACCCCCATGGGTTTTACTTATTATATTTGCAGCAAATTGAATATTTCTTGTAATCTGTGTAACAGCAACATTGTCTTTAGTTGTTTTAAAAGATAAATGTAATTTAGTTAGATGTTCCAGAGTTGAGGTGTAGATGTTCCAGTCGAAAGTATATTTCAATAATGAAGAAAAACTGATTTCTATTATTCCATTTAATTCATTGTAATAACAGAATAGTAATCAGAGCTTAGATTATACAGTACTAAAGGTTTGGAATACACATTAAATGCAAGTTTTCCTGTAAAGAAGTCTAAAACATCAGGCATTCGTCCATCTAAAGGATATACCGTAGGTTCAATGGGAAATGTAGCTCTTAAACAAAATTGATAAATAGTTGGATACAGTCAACATGAAAAATTCAATGCCATGGCCGGATTTGAACCACGGATATCCTGGTTTCCGTCCAGTTGCTCTTAACCTTTGAGCTACCATGGCCAACGTGCCGTCCTGACATTAAATTCTCCATTTGACTCATATATTTCCCCGGTAGACCACTAGGGGCTCTTGCATCCGAGATAAACCGTTTGTGGTGACTTACTATTGTAAGTACTTGAGTCCCATGCTTCATCATTTAACTTTTATTATTTTAGTTAATTGATAGAAATTAATAATTTCTCCACACTAGCCGTACACAGGCTAAGATTTTGGATGGATAGAGTCAACATGAAAAATTCAATGCCGTGGCCAGGATTTGAACCACGGATCTCCTGGTGTATCTCGGTGTATCTCGGATGCGAAAGCCCCTAGTGGTCTACCGGGGAAATATATGAGTCTAATGGAGAATTTAATGTCAGGACGGCACGTTGGCCATGGTAGCTCAAAGATTAAGAGCGACCAGGAGATCCATGGTTCAAATCCCGGCCATGGCATTGAATTTTTCATGTTGACTCTATCCATCCAAAATCTTAGCCTGTGTATGGCTAGTGTGGAGAAATGATTAATTTCCATCAATTAACTAAAATTGATAAATAGTACTCTGAAGTGGTGTTCTTCTAAGATTTGTAGTGTTGGAACCCCAACTCAGATGTTTACTATTAAAATCTCCACCAATTAAAAATGAACTCTCACTTCGTGTACAATTCATCAAAAGTCTGTGTTAGTAACTTTAGGCGCCAGGGTGAAATAAAATGATGCAATTTGTATTTTTTATTTCTATTATTATCATTATTATTATTATTATTATTATTATTATTATTATTATTATTATTATTATTATTATTATTATTATTTAAGTTCAATTGAATTCAGGTGATGTGATGTTCAAATTCATTTATTTGTTTGTAGCATTTCATTGTGTGATAAGAATACTTTAATAAACATTCCTGAATCTCCATTCCTGTTATGGCTCGGATGATCAGCTCTGTATTTTTTGTAACCATGCATGTTGAAGTGCATTTCAGGTGGTAATTTTGTTTCATTGGCTAATAGTATGTCGATTTCATATATGCTAACTCCTGGTGTTTATTATTAACTCCTTTACAATTCCCTGTGTGTATGCTAATGTTTCTGCCATTAGAACACATTAATGGTTTAATAACAGGAATTATCTGGGTTAGTGTTTGAATTAATGGTTTTAGAAGCAACAATAGTGTATATATTTTGTGTATGAGTGTATTTACATGTTGTCATTCACTTGTTTGTGTTACTTCAACATATGATTTTGTGGGAACATTACTGCATGCTTTAAATGGTGTATTGCTTGTGAGTGTGACATTACTGCTAATGATAGTAGGAGGAGGCACATATTTAGTTCCAGAGACTTGTTTATTTTGCTGATTTAAGACTGATTTAGAAATACTTTGCAGTTTCAAGTGTACTGGGCACCATTTGTAATTTGCAGTATTATCTCCTTTGCAATTCACACAAATGGGTGATGGTTGTAGGGCCTTGGTACCTGCAGATGTTAAATGATATCCATCACATTTTACACATTGAGGTATTCTGTGGCAATAATTTTTGCTGTCTGAAAACTTGGCAATTGCTACATCTTATAATACTATGTTTTGAGTTAGGTGGTTCAACTTTCACAACATTGTAGTACAATCTTGTTATATTGTAGATACTCTCATTGTTCGGACTAGGTTTCATATCAACAAAGAATAATGATACTAGTAATTTTATGACAGGATGGTGCACAGGAATCATTTGTAGTGGTTCATATCCTACAGAGATTAATTGTTCCGTAACTATTTTAATGTCACAGGATGGCTGCAGTCTGCATATTACTACTCTGAAACTGCACTCGTTTTTTATTTGAAATATGTGATACTGAGGTTTAGTTTTATCAAAGTAGGCAATAGTTTTTCTGTAGCCTTCTACTAAATCAAAACAGAATTTGAATTTAAGTATCAATGGAAATGTGTTTAAAAGGTCCAATTCTTTCTTTTTTAAGTGGATGTATTACAGCATTCAGGTTAGTGATATTATTTACATATATCAGAAATGGTCGCATTGGTTTTTCCATTGAAGATGGCTGCTTACCTTTGGTTGTATATTCATCTTGATCTAGATCTGCCAGAGGTGTAAATGGGTTAAGAGTTAACAAGTTTGATGTAATCTCAGAAACTATTTGTGGTTTTATTAATACTCATCACTTACTTGTTTATATGTATGAGAGACTAGTTTCAAAGGCCTTCGTCTCCATTTTCAGTCTCTTTCCAACTGGCATCTGTTGTTGTCTGCTCTCTCTCTGGTGGTGGAACTATGAACTTCTTTGTCAAATTATCTACTGGTGAGATTTCAAAGTTTATTACGCGATCCTTATTTTTCCATATAAATATGTTCTCCCAGGTTGTCAATTTATTTTGGTTTATCACTCCTTTTAATAATTTTGGATTTGGATCAGTGTCGTGATTTTCATTCCAAAAGTGAAATGCTACTGCTGACTTATCTTGTTGTTTCAATCTGATGTTTCTAAAGTGCTCTTTGACTCTGGTTTTTAGATTTCTTTTAGTTTGACTTATGTAGCATTTTTCACAATTCTTACAACTTATCTTGTATATTCCGGATCTGTTAACTGATGGGATTTCATCTTTTGTTTTTGAATTTAGCAATTTTAAAATTGAGTGTCTATTAGTAGGTGCCAAGGTGATATTTTGTTCTTTGAAGATCTTTTTAAATTTATTAAATGTTTTTGGGTGATATGTGAATGAACTGACATCACTGTTACTAAATTCCTCCAAACACATATAAGTTTGATGTAGTTTTGCAATTTTTCTGTCCTTTTCCATTTTGATGCATTGATGCAGTCTTTATCTGTTTCTATGTTGGATTGGGATAATAGTGTAGAGGTTGTGTTGAAATAGCACAAATAAGGCGAAATTATGTCCCTTGCTAACACTTCCACTACAAGAACACAGTCACTAACAGAATGAATCTAATTAACTCAATGATTGTTTGATTAGTTTCTGTTGTCCCTCATGGAACATAGGGCATAAATGAAGCATCTCCATCTGGTCCTGTTTGCAGACAACCTCTTCACTTCACTCCAGGTCTTGCCCTACTCCATTGCCTCCAGATGTACAGATCTGTACCATGTTTGCTTGGGTCTACCTCTCCTCCTTGTACCCTGCAGGTTCCAATCAAGTGCCTCCCTCTCTATGGCTTCCTTTTCCTTCCTCAGGGTATGCCCGATCCATTTCCGCGATTATTTGTATGGTGATCTCAATTTCACCTGTCCTTCTCCAAAGTTCTTGGTTGGAGATTACTTCTGGCCAGTAGATGTTTAGGATCTCTCTTAAACAGCAGTTGACAAAGGTCTGGAGCCTGGAGGTGATTAATTAACTCAATATATAACTGAATTATGTTATTGTTGCCTTCTAGACAAAATTTTACTAACATGGCTGGCAAGTCCTCCTACATTTCCTCACTCAACTTGTTTGAACCATTTCTTTAAATGCGTCATGTCTTTCATAGAATATTGCTTTATGAAAATATCTGTTAGAAAAAAAAATAAGTTGTAGAGTTGAATCAAAGTTTTAAGCTTCGTGCTTTCATGCCAGCTAGTGTGAAAGAACAGTTATCAAAGCACAAAAAAATTAAGTATTAACATGACAGATTAATTAACTTTAAAGAGAGTCGATTAAAGACACTAGACAACACTTACTTTTAAATTTTTCCGGACATTTTTACCTGTGACAAGGTATCGTCAGCTACACCAACGAGAATCAGTCGAGAGCCGGCCGATGATAGAGGCAAAGCCTCTGAAACTAGTTCCGGAAAAATTTAAAAGTAAGTGTTGTCTAGTGTCTTTAATCGACTCTCTTTAAAGTTAATTTATCATAACAACACTGTTTTCAACACTTCCAAGAAAGTAATTAACATGACAGTTTTACTGGCACAGTTTGCCCATGTGCCACAGCTCTCTTGATATTCTCAAGAGGGCCAGATGACCTTGGTATCAACAGGCCTTTATAACTCACTCACTCTTCCCAAGATGTAATTTATTCTCCCATGTAACTCTGAGCACATTTGATAAACATGATCAATCATTAACTGAACAATGTTGTACCTCCCCCCCTCCTCCGCTCTCCCCAGTTCCTACTGTATACATGGCAATTACATAATCCATGGCATAACAGCCCAAAGTGGGCCTGAGCCTGCCAACCCTACTGCCGGCCTCACACCCACCCGTGCAAGATGGAGGTGGACGATCATCCAACTGATAAGGGGTGGAGAGATGTGGTCAGCATCTCAGCACCCCCAGCCGGAAAGTTGGCTTTCTAGCCCAGTGTTTGCTACCTAGCATAGCTCCTCAATTTTCTTATGATGCTGAGTGGGCACTGGTCCTATACTCAGCACCTAAAATCTGTACCCACCAGGAATAGGATTGATCCCATGCATTCCGGGCACAGGGAACCAAAGCACATGCTATAGTCCACTATACCATGGTGCAGGACTACATGGCAGATACACTTGCTTTTAAAAATAGTATAAAAATATTGGAGGCAATAATTAAACAAAAAGGGCAGTTCAGTGTAAGCTCTACCAGAAGTCAACCTTAATTCCTGTTTATGTTATTTATAGATCTTGCAAAACTAAGTGCTTCCTTAATTGCTCCAAATACCAAATTACTGGCAGGGCATATAGGTTTTTCAAGGAACTATTATCTCCATTCTTGGCTGCTGTCATAGATCCTCAAAACATGTCTTACCAGTAATTTGCTTAGTGGAACAATAATGGCATTAAATATTAATTCAAATTTCATAATTTGCTCACTCTGTAGCATGATGGTAATATGCCTGCTTTATTTTCAAGAGGTCCTGAGTTTGAATCTCAGTCAGGGTGAATTAGCTGGATAAGGCTTTTTTTTTTCAAAGGTTTCCTCTTATCCTGAAAGATGAATGTTTGTTAATCCTAAGCCCTATGGACCTGGACTCATTTGAGCATGATTTCACCCATTTCATTCATTGTCCTATATGACTTATATTGGAGAATGTTAATTTTTTGTTTTTAAACTGTCCATTGATTATTTAATTTGATTGCTGAGAGAATATTAAGTTTAGCACTCACATTTACTGGACCAATTTTCCTTGTTTTGATATGCATTTAAGTCTGCCAAAATAATTAATTTACATTCTATAAGTACACATATGCTATTCTAGATTTATTTCCTACTGTCTTCAGCTTTAAGCTCAAGCACTATAATTAATCAGTTGACTTTAGAAAAAGTGCCCTTAAACTCACCTGAATGTTAAACATTTACGGCTTAAATAATTTAAGTTTAAAGTGCATGGGCATTCTGAAGCTCCTTTTTGTAATATAACTAATATAAATAAACCTGTGGTCGGGAGCTATAAGCTGATAAATGCATTTTTGCAATTATTTTGTTATTTTTATTGAAGTATTCATTTAATCGTAATCCTGAGCCTGTCAAAAATCAATAGATGTATGAAATAGAACGAAAAGATACCAGGAGACAGCTTGATATCTGATTGGTAGATAGATTAGTAAGAGCCAAAGGGTGCTATGTGACACATATTTTTCACATAGAAATGTATGGCTTCCCATCCAGAAGTATTAGTTTCAACAGACCTTGTTATAATTAGTTCAATAGGCAGCTGCAATGGAGCATTACAGTCTGTTAGGTCTAACTTGTCCAGGCTTAAAATGCCAAAAAGAGGGAGAGAGATGCTGTTTTTTTTTTTTTTTTTTTTTTTTTTTTTTTTTTTTTTTTTTTTTTTTTTTTTTTTTTATAGCATCTCTCTCTCTCTCTTTCTCTCTCTGAAGTAAAATAGGATATCTGGGTTCCTTACATTATTGCACCCACAAGGAATTTTTTTGAGAAAGAGTCTGTTAAATAAAAGGATGTAGTTACTCTCTCCTCAAATGAAACAAATAGTGACCCAGACTGCACTGAGTTGGATGCCTAACAAACTCTAATTATACATTTCTATATTAATTACATTTATTAGTAAGTACATATCAGTATTAATTGTATGCAGTTTAGTGTAATTAGTTTAATGCTTGAATTTTCAATGTGTGAAATTCAATAAATGGGCATATGGTAATCCTTTATTCTTGTATTATTCAGATTCCACCACCGTTCAAACCTCAGGTCACATCAGATACAGACACACGGTACTTTGATTCTGAATTTACTGGTGAATCTGTGGAGCTGACTCCTCCAGAACATCCAGGGCCATTAAATAGTATTGCAGAGGAGCAAGAGCAGCAACCGTACTTCCCACAGTTTAGCTACCAGGACCTTGGTTCTACACTAGGTAGCTCAGCGGCCATCAGTGCAAGCAGTAGCTCTCTGGCTCACAGTGCGACCATGCAATGAGGCATAGTCACAATCAGGTTCTGAAATGTGCCATGAAAACAAAGCAAAGGCTTGTGCCTCATACTAAATGTGGTGAAAATTGTTTTACTTTATGTTACCGTCATGAAGTGAAGACTGTGCCGTACAACATATGCTATTTGTCATTCCAGTTCATATATGAATCAGTGTTTTTCCCCCTCCTTGTTTTATTGCGTCCCTCCACAGATGACACACTATCAAGTAGAGCACTGAATAACAGTGTGTATGTTTTACAGAACTCCCCTGGTTGGTCTGACTATTTCAAACAATCTTGTTTGAAATCTGCAGCACAATTTTACTTCCTAGGAGCTATATTAGCATTATCATGCAATAAACTCTTTTATCATAATTTGTGACTACGAAATGACTAAAAACTGCTGTCATTTGTTCAAATAATATGCAGAGCTAGGGTTACCAGATTTTTCAGGAAAAGAAATGTAACAGAGTGCAGCTAATTTATTGTTTTTGTATTTTGTCATTCATGAACAATCAGTTACCAAAAACTGTTGCTGAACTAACACAAATTAAATATTAAAAGCAGAAGCATTATTAACAGTGAAGTATTCTTCATATTTAAATTTGAATTTATGAGTCACTATGTTTACACTCAGTCTTCACTTACTTGTTGTATAATTGAAACGTTTTCAAGATCATTCGATCTCATCATCAGCTGTTTGGTGACTAGATGAACCTTCCTCTTCTTCCACTACTACGGAGTTCCGATCACTCTGCCATCTGGTGTTAGGGGCACTAAGTTTTAATACTTCATTTAATGCCGGGATTTCAAAATTTTATAACTTTATCACGGTTTTTGTTTATGAAAATTTTTTCCCAAATATCCAATTCTATGGGTGTACTTAAAGATTTTAACAGTTTAATGTTGTGGCCAATGTTGTGGTTTTCTGTCCAAAAATGGTGTGAAACTGCAGATTTTTCTGTTTGTTTCAACTTAATGTTCCTCTGGTGTTCTTTTTGCCTGGTTAACATGTTTCTCTTATATCGAGATTCAACTGTATTGGAACACCACAGTGAAGCGAAGTTAGAGTTACTACAACAAAAAGAATTCCAGGAAATAGATTCTAATCCACTCAACCGATGCATAAAAGATGTACAAAATACCATCATTAATAGTAAAATTTTAACAACTACAGAACAAAAAACTATCAAACCAGACAACCCTACCCTTGCAAGAATATATGGTTTGCCTAAAATACACAAACCCAACATACCCATGAGACCCATTGTAAATAATATAAACACTCCTACTTACCTTCTGGCAAAATGGCTAACCAAAAAATTTCAGTCCTTTCCACAATTCCATACTCTGAGTATAAAAAACTCTTTAGACCTGGTAGAAAAAATTCAAAATCTTAAACTAAAACCTCATGACACTTTAGTATCCTTTGATGTCCGCTCCCTCATTCCCTAGCATTCCATTAGACAAACTTTTGATTCAACTGAAAAAATGGCTAAATTCTATAAACCTGGATGTCAATGCAATAGAAGAATATGTGACAATGACTGAATTATGTATACATCAAAATTATTTTGTCTTCGATGGAAAATATTACAAACAAATTTCAGGACTAGCTATGGGAAGCCCGCTATCACCATTTTTGGCCAATCTATACATGAGCTTTTTCGAAACACATATTACTAAAGCCTTCCCTCATATGTTTAAAACATGGTACAGATACGTAGACGACATCTTTGCAATAGTGCCCTACAAACTAATAGATGATGCTTTGAAACTACTCAACCTGCAAGAACCCAGCATACAATTCACAGTAGAAACTGAAGAGGACTGTACTCTACCTTTTTTAGACCTTAAAATCAAAAAAGGCAATGAAAAACTAGAATTTGGCATTCATAGAAAAGCAACACACACAGATAATTACATCAAAGCAAATAGTTTCAACCCAATTCCACACAAACATGCAACCATCAACAGTCTGACACACAGATTAGTAAATCTTTCTCTCAGCCAGCAAGAATATCAAAACGAATACCATCAAATCTTAAAAACTGCAATTAAAAATGGATATGGAAAAAACCTTGTAGATAAAAAACTAAAATTATTCAAACTTCAAAAGAAATTAAAACAGATCACAGCTCTCACACCAATAAAACAAGAAACTAGATTTGCTAAATTTACTCACCACCCCTGGGCCACAAAAAAGTTCCAAAAAATATTCAAGAAATACAATATAACATTGGCACCAAAAAACAATTACAACATTAAAAACCTACTTCGCAGTAATAATACTGATAAGATAAAACCAGAGGAAAAGTCAGGCATTTACAAAATTAAGTGTAAAGACTGTGACAAAGTTTACATAGGAAGGACAAAAAGGAACATAGGCACTAGAAAGAAAGAACACTTCAGGCACTTAAGATACAAAAATATTGATAAGTCCGCAATAGCAGCTCATTTCTGGTCTGAAAATCATGAAATTGAAGATAGCACAGAATTACTAAAATACGTACAAAAACATAGTGAACTCGTCATATGGGAGAGGATATACATAGAAAAACATAAAAATCAACTAATGAACTTTGAAATCCCGCTAGAAGAGAATCCCACATTTCAGTTCATCACTAAATCAACAGATGGCAGCAAGAACCCCAGAATTACCCACACCGCTGGATCTAGCGTCAGTCGCACAAGAGCCGTAGATGCAAGCGAAGATTTGCGAAACATGTCCTCAAAATAGGTACGAAAGTGAAGCAGATGTGTTAAAAAATGCGACTCATCTAAAATTTAATAATGTTTCTCTTAGTTTTTCCTATGTAGCTTTTTTCACAGGTTTCACAATTAATCTGATAAATTCCTGATTTCAAATTGTTGGGGATTGTATTTTTCAGTGGTTTATTTAGCAGGTTCCTCAGAGTGAATTTGTTTTGGGGTGCTAGTTTTAAGTTTAGTCTTTTGAAGATTCGTTCAAATTTTCTAAAAGCCCATGGATGGTAGGTGAATTTTCTATATTGCCAATTTGTGTTATTAAGTGGTGTGAGAGTGGTATTTTTTGATCTTATCTTCAGTTTTTCTTTCCTCTTCATCATATTCCTTATGATGGCTGGGTTGAATCCATTTAATACCGCTATGTCTTTTATGTGTTGTTGTTCTTTCAAGAACAACATAGAATAGAACAATATAGAAAATTCACCTACCATCCATGGGCTTTTAGAAAATTTGAACGAATCTTCAAAAGACTAAACTTAAAACTAGCACCCCAAAACAAATTCACTCTGAGGAACCTGCTAAATAAACCACTGAAAAATACAATCCCCAACAATTTGAAATCAGGAATTTATCAGATTAATTGTGAACCTGTGAAAAAAGCTACATAGGAAAAACTAAGAGAAACATGTTAACCAGGCAAAAAGAACACCAGAGGAACATTAAGTTGAAACAAACAGAAAAATCTGCAGTTTCACACCATTTTTGGACAGAAAACCACAACATTGGCCACAACATTAAACTGTTAAAATCTTTAAGTACACCCATAGAATTGGATATTTGGGAAAAAATTTTCATAAACAAAAACCGTGATAAAGTTATAAATTTTGAAATCCCGGCATTAAATGAAGTATTAAAACTTAGTGCCCCTAACACCAGATGGCAGAGTGATCGGAACTCCGTAGTAGTGGAAGAAGAGGAAGGTTCATCTAGTCACCAAACAGCTGATGATGAGATCGAATGATCTTGAAAACGTTTCAATTATACAACAACAAGTAAGCGAAGACTGAGTGTAAACATAGTGACTCATAAATTCAAATTTAAATATAACACAAATTAATTTGTAAATTATGCTTCCTCTTGGAACTAGAAATTGGTAGTGGAAGTGACCATTTTGTATTTGTTTTGTAGATAATGTTACATCATATAAAAGAAACATAATTAATGTGACAATAAACCAGGATACAAATCATCAATGCATGTTAAGGCTATTCAAGAAAGATTTTTACATAAACTGTTAGTGAAACAGAAGTGGAACACTAGAAAGTTAAAGGGAAATCTGTAGAAATTTGGAATGAGGAATCTGGTATCTCTAGAAGAGATTAAACATTTTTTCATACATAAGTTTTATTTCATTAGCTAAGAATGAGAACCTCTTATATGAATTTGCTTTTCTTGCCTTTTCTTCTTTTTTCTTTCTTTGTTTGTTCTGTCTTATTTTATGAGAGATCGCTATATAGGCAAAAATCTTAGTGTCGGCAGCATTATATACTGTACTGCAAAAAATGTTGTTGGCGATTCAAATGAACAATTCTGCATTAAGACAACATTTAAATTGCCAGCTTTTTATCGAACTTGGTAATTTTCTCAGTTGACCCATAAAGTGTATGGGAGTGAAGGCCTTTTATGACTTTATAGCATAGAAGACATTTTTAGAACTTTGTGGCCAGAATCTATGTGTAACAGTTTTTCACCATAGACTAAATAAGCAATAAATTCTATTGCATTATATGGGTGATATGAATAAATCTGAGATGCATCTTGCATATAGATGAATAAAAATTATTTGCCTCAGCAATAAAGTCTGCTCTTGAGATGAATCACAAAGTAAATCTAATGAGATGCATCTCAAATTGTATATAAATAAATCACATTTTGATTACTGACATTTCATTTTATTTATCATTTTATAAATATTACAAATTTCATCATCTCAATTATTTACTATAAAATAAGATCTGAAACTTTCCTGGCAACGAATATATTCTAGATGTTCATGGGCCTCAAGCCAGGTATATTGATGATCAGCCATCGACATTTTGGAAGCATACATCTCTTCCATCATCAGAAGAGATATATATTTCATCTGTAGAAAGCTTCATCATTTTATTTATGCATTATCCAGTCCTCTTGATTTTTTGCATTTTAAAATATTTGTTTTATTTAGCACCTTGTCCTTAGTGATTTCAAACAGTGCCATGGAGTTATGTTGCATACTATTATTTCATTCATTCATCATCCTGATGATGGGAAAGATGTATGCATCAGTGGGAAAGATGTATGCATCAGAAACTTCGATGGCTGATCATCAGTATACCTGGCTTGAAGCCAGAGAGTGTCTAGATAAATTATTTACAATATTTGAATTTCAATATAAAAATGGTATAAAACATTATTTCGAAAGCCATTATGTTTTAATTCTTCTATTGAGTAACATACATTTTCTAACATATACAGCATAATTTCCTTTAACTTCCTTTTATCTTTCAGTTTCTTAATTCTGGAAGGCAAGTGATTTTATACAGCTCCTTAGCATATGTTTCAATGCATATATTTATTAAATGAAGCTCTTAACCAACCACTGAAATAAATTGATTTCGTTCTAGTATTATAAGAATCTACTTAAACTTTTTCACCAACTTTATGATTTTCAATCACATATTTTATACATTGATATATGTATAAACAAGGAGCTATAACAACATTAAGTTTTAAAAGCTTTTTTGGTTCTTTTTTTTTTTTTAAATGATTTTCTTTGATGCACCCAACACTATAAGTTAGGTGCAAATGAACGAATGCAAAGTAAACCTTTAGGTTTTTCCAAATATATTTGCCATTCAAATTTCTGTCGTCTACTAACACCAGAAAATGTATCTGTGTTGCCTGCTTAATATTTGTTTCGAATTTTTAAATGTTTATTTGAATCCAATTTATCCCGTGAACTATCCTTTAAACTATTTTGCCTCCATTCAGTCTTATCAATATTTAGTTTCAAATCAGTGCACTGTAAATATTTGTTTACTCTTGCTAAAAGATCATTTATTTTTTCTTCTAGTTTTTCCTTTGTACTATTCTGTTATTACTATTGTAATATCATTCACACATATGCCCACCTCTGTAACATACAATTGAATTGAAACATACACTTATAATTTTAAACTTATAAGTGGAGAAAAGTATATACAAGGTTGACTCATTTGCCTAATTTTAGTAATACTTTGATTTTGTTGTTGTTTTTTTCAAATGCTAGGCTTTGGCAATGAAGCTATTAGCTCTCTTGCTCTCCAATATTTCTGTGTAGTGGGTCAGGCAGTTAGGGCTTCACAGGTTAAAAGATGTTCTTCAGTCATTTCCTCTTCTTTGTTGCACAGAGGGCAATTTGGACTTGTATAAATTCCTATTCTGTGTGACTTGAATCTCATGCCGAATTTGTGATCCATCTTAGAGATTCACCTCATTTTTATTCATATTACCCATTGTAACTTAAGAATACAGACTGAATGTACAGTGCTAATTGGTATACAGAGTTATAATAGGCCAGAGCTTATCTGTGTGTCCATCATGATCATGCTCATGCTCCCCCTTTGTTGGGCTGCAAACAAAATGCACAGTGTACAGATTTGATTGAATTGTTAGTGATCTCTAGTAAGCAGCAATAAATGGGTGCAAACATCAGTAATGGATGATGTGAATTGTGTAATCAACTCTCACTTGGGATAAAATGCCCATTTTGGTAATACTTTTGTTTATAATTCATGTTACGTAGTGTAAAATATGGACTAGAAATCTGTGTATAGCCCAGCAAGTCGTGTTGTTATTCTATGGTACCAGAAAGAATTTCAGTATATGTGACAGAAAGGAGCAGTACTTTAAGGTTTCTTATAAAACAGAATTCTCATTTCTTTTTATGCATAATTTTTGCACGTTTACTGCATTGAATATTTTATACATTCTAAATTTCATATAATTGCAAATTTATTACACTTTGCTGTACAAGCAACAGATGCTGTTTCAGTTTCAGGAACTGGCTAGTTATGTATTATTATTATTATTATTATTATTATTATTATTATTATTATTATTATTATTATTATTATTATTATTATTATTATTATTATTATTACTATTATTATTACTATTATTATTACTATTATTATTACTATTATTATTACTATTATTATTATTATTATTATTATTATTATTATTATTATTATTATTATTATTATTATTATTATTATTATTATTATTACCTAAGCACATTAATATCTTCGTTTGTGGTACTTAATAAAATTTATAACAAGAATAACTCCCTTACTCAATTGTTGCCACTTTTGCATTGTTTCCTATAAGTGTAGTTATTCCTCTCTTACCATTTTAAATTATTTTCCTACCAGAAATAACCAATTGCGGATACTCCAGCAAATCTCAATTCCCAATCTCTTGCTTTTCTTGCTCTCTAGGATGCAATGCAATTGCTCTTGAATGTTCAAATAGTGATACACTTTTATGTTGCATATGCTTACATATCTCTCCCAGTTTTAGATATCTTAAGTGACTAAAGAATACTTCATTTTTGAGTTTGATTTATGAGTCACTATGTTTACACTCAACTTCACTTACTTATAATTGAAACGTTTTCAAGATCATTCGATCTCATCCTCAGCTGTTTGGTCAGTCACCAGGCAGCTGAGGATGAGATCGAATGATCTTGAAAACGTTTCAATTATACAACAACATAGTAAGTGAAGTTGAGTGTAAACATAGTGACTCATAAATCAAACTCAAAAATGAAGAGTACTTCACTGTTAGTATTGCTTCTGCTTTTAATATTTATAAAGAATACTTATTGCTCACTATGCTGAAATAAAAAAAAAAAGTTGCTTTTTCATATCCTCTGCATCTGTTAATGCCTGCTTCCAAAAACTTTTCTCATTCCTAAAATTTTTGTTTTTAGGGAACCAGCTAATTCTCCAGTGAATCCATTGTTGAGCTAATAAACATTCGCTGGTGATTATGTCATTCAGTATTTTAATCTTTATCATTCTCTATTTACTGTTCTCAACCCCTATGCTACTTACTCTATTTGGTTAACAGTATCAACCTCATGTTTCTCCTATTGTGATGGAGAAAAGGAGATTTAATGAGATTTTCATTCTTGGTTGATGTTATCCATTTCAGACAATGCATTTGCTCATATTTATATATGAAATATGTTAAAATTTAATGTCAAAGATGTGCATTGCTACTTAAGTTGAATAATGTTTGGAATATGCATAGCTAAATGTTTGTTAGCAAAATGATTATATTACATCAGTTGTAGGAGAGGAGTAATTCTAGAACTGACAAATTATTTACTTAATTAAATTTCTGACATTACTGTAGAATAAAGGAAATTCTTAAAATTATAATTTCTGAAATTGATAAATGAAAGATAGATTCATATATCTTGTTTTGTAATACATACATTCATAATTGTAGAAAAAATAAATTCCTACAACTGTGAAAAAAAAAAAAAAAAACAGGTCAGCTAGTACAAACTGTTGGCATTAGACAGTATAGAACTGTTGGAAGTGATTATGTAGGAAGCTGCTTTGGTATATGTTCCATACAACTTTAACCATCTCTTGTTTGAGAAGCAAAGATCAGCAATGTTTGAAATTAAGTTGAATGAGACAATGCACTATAGCTAATCAGTTTCGTAATGTAAGGGAATGTATTTTGGATTTCTGTTACCAGTTGTAGCTTTCTGGCTATTTGGGAGGCAATTGACTGAAAGCTAGATGTTAGTAAGGGATCGGGATAAAGTATGTACATGCTGGACTCTCGCTTAAATTGATTACAAAAGCATGCTAGGGTTGGGCTTGATATAAAGAATGCGGTGGTTTTTCTAAGACAACATACATGTTGGGTTCAAGTCCTGCCCTCATTTCTGTAGTACTGCAACATGGGTTCTGAAAGAATTGTATCAGAGCAATGAGATTTCTAATACTTCTCTAGATAGTGACGGTGCAAGGAAGGTAATTGTGGAATAAGAAACTTTGTTTTATATAATTTTGAAGTGTTATTTAAAATATTCCAAATTTATTTTAAATACAACATTGGCTGGCTAATTAAACAAGCTGATAAATAACTCCTGTTTATTAGATTTGTCTGGAATCCTGAGATGCAATGGTATGGTGAATACAGAATAGTGTGGAAGAATGGCTTGCATCCTGAAAATGTTCTGACAATTTATCAACAATTATTCTTGATTATTATTTTCCAATGATTATAGATAAGTTTTCTGTATTGACATTTTACATTAATAAGGGCCATTTAGACCTTAGATTTTGGTTATTTTAATGTTTTTTTTTTTTTTTTTTTTTTCCTCATTCTGGACATATACAGATGTAAATGTAAAAATATAATTAATAACAATGTTTCTATCATTTAATGGAACATAAGTGGATAACAAATCTTTCAAAGCATAATATATCTGGTAAGTTTTCTATTACCATCAGATAGTATTTGACATAATAAGGAAACATATTTTTAGATAAATAAATATTATTTCTGCTTATAGTTGCAAGCATGTAACTAATCTCTGTTTCATATAACCTTGCCCCGCTGACATGTATCACTCTGCGTGCAACTACATTCCCCCTCATCCTAATTGGCTAATGCTTTCGCACAATAGGCCATAGGCATTGCCTTCCCGTCACATTTAAACCTGCAGTAAACGTCATAATAATTGGCAGGAAGATAGATAAAATCATACAAATAAGAATATGAAGGCATGCAAAAATAATGAAGTTTATAATGAAACTGAGCAAGTTGAAACTGAATGAATGAGCAATGAAACTGAAACAAGTTTATAATGAAAGGCCTTCGCCTTTTCCACTGGGATTTTTTAAAACCAGCACACAAACCTTGCAAAAATGCTTGTCTTTCAGTCTTAAAAGTCATGTCACGCCATACTTGTGTGTCCTTCATTCACGCAAGTCTCGTGAAGGTAGAATATTTTGCAATTTGTATCCTGGTACAATCTGATTGTCCTTAAATAATGTCTTCGCCACACAGCAATATCGCCCCTGGAGTGGTAAGTTTTCCTGTTGTCGCAGTTTCATGTCGCGATGTTCCTACACATCTAACACACCTGTAAGTTCAGAGCACATCTGTTCGACTTCTCTCACTGACAAAGACGGATTTTTCTCGGTGAGTGCATTAAACATATGCACCACAATTCTTTCTTCACCGCTCTGGAAAGGTTTTCCCTTGCGATGCTTCAGCAAAAAACTGGCGGTAGCTCTGCCATTATACATATAATAAGTACACGCGCAATAAACGATCAATAAGTTAATTTAGCTCTCGCACTCGGCACAACACACCTTCGAATGGCGATATATGACTATCCAGTTCAAAACAAGGTCAGTGATAAAAGTCATATAAACAAATATGTCATCACTACCGCTAAATCATGTGCTATCGTGCCATGTGCTTGAGAGCAAAGGAACCTCTTTACTTCGTTTAAGAATTAACATGCATTTCAGATAAATCAACTCTGTTGCGTAATATATTTAATTAAAACAGTTACGAAAATATAAATTTGACAATTCTCTTCCAACATATAAAGATATATCACCATGTTTAATAACAAACTAATTTTTACCGCACAACAGTCTATACTGTAATAGCAGCCAGTG
The DNA here is from genome assembly GCA_030765055.1 of Mantis religiosa. Taxonomy (NCBI): domain Eukaryota; kingdom Metazoa; phylum Arthropoda; class Insecta; order Mantodea; family Mantidae; genus Mantis; species Mantis religiosa. Next base: position 281,344,393 of record CM060948.1, read on the forward strand.
AGAGGTGATAAGGTTATGTGACCATTAAGAGATACGGGGCAAGCTTATGTGAAACAAGTATTAAGTATAAATGTTGAATATGATACCACTATCACAAATACTAACTTTTATTTTGCATAAAAATGCTTAATGTTTGCATAAAAATGCATAATGTTCAAATAAAAATATTTTTTCACAATTTGGTTATTGTTCATAATTTAGTTATTAGCAGATAATGCATGTTTTATCAATAAACTATATTTTCCTTCACTGAGTTTTGTGAAGGAAACAGAATTGGAACTCACTTTGTCAGAAGTGAAGCTGTACAACATTCCGCCATATTGGTTAGCCTTAGATTAGATTATGTGTTATCAACAGCACACTACACTGGTGTCTGTTTGGACTGCACTCAATTATAAATATACATATATGTATAATATATACAGTAAAGAAATTTCACATGTTAGATTATTGTATCATGCACTTTAAGCTCAACAGTTCTTGTTCCTTTGGTTGGAAAGTGCTCAGCACACGTCGTCACCAAAATGCTGAAAGTAAAAAGTAGTGAAAGCTATTGGTTATAACAATATGTTAAAGAATTCTCAAATACATTCAGCATGGATGGAAAATTTAAATCGTCAGCCATATGGAAAGTCTAAGAAAGCTTATCATTGCTCGCAAGTAATGCAGCATTTATCTGACAATAAACATATCTTAGCAACTTATTCTAGTATGAAGATGTTGCTGTTAGGTGAAGCAGGACCCGCCAATTCACATTCAAGACGTTCTGAATGTTGTGAATTGTATTTAGACTTACGCAGATATTCTTCTACCTAAAGTGAACAATCAAGAGCTTTTCTGGTGAAGTAAATAAACCTGGATGCTTCAGATGAATCTACTTTAAGGAAACACTACATTCCAAGGTACCATAAAGAGACATTATGGAACTTCAGTGCTGTGTGCAAAAATGAAGAAAATATGGGCATGTGTTAATGAAACTTGGGACTCAACAGGAAGTAAGGTGGCAAATGTAGTGCCTTATGCCTGGTGTTCCTATACGTAACAACACAGTTTCTAATCATTCGTTTTTGCTAGCTTACAAATAATAACATCAAATCACAATGTTGCTAGGCTCTTTAATGAAAGTATCTACATATTATGGCCAAATTGTGTAAGTGCAATGAGTGCTTATTTTCCTGACAGTATATTAGCAACAGCTATCCAAAACTAATACATGTGACATACATTATGCATGCACTACACAGGGTGTGGAAAATTGTTCGATTTCTGTTTCACAATGTGGACAAATTGGTGTCCATTGAAAGAAGGTATTTGTTAAGGCCCCTATGAGCATTTATCTCTTCAGGAACAAATTACTAGAGATAGTACAGAATTTCCTAAGTAAGAGTTGTGTAAGAAATGATGTGCACATTGCTGCTAATTTGAGTTTTTTTTTTTTGTGGTTGCATTAAAGCACTAGAAGCAACATCTCCTGACAGAAAGTGTTAAAGAAATCGTTAATGTAGAAATGATAATCAATTTGCTCAATGGCTTAAAAATGCAAACTAAAAAAACAATTCAATAATTCCTATTGCAAATGTCTTAGAGATATTGAATGAAATGTGTGAAATGATTGTTAGTGGCGTTCCTCTTATGCAATATGCAAGAGTGACTTCTTGTAACATAGAACGATCATCCTCCAAATATTGCACAAAGCTCTGTGACAACTGGGAGAGATTTCTAATGGACAATTTAGAGAAAACATGTTTTCAGCACTGTAACTCCAAAGAATTTTCAACAAACTGACATGTCATTAACTGATTACTGAGGATACATTTAACTCTCGACTTCAATGGATTGTAACTGACATTTGGCATATGAAGATGAGAGAAAAATCCGTATTCCAAGCAACTTTCCTTGGGCCTTCCAGATTTGTAGGTAGACATCACAAGGTGAACTGAATTAATATGAACACATTAATATACTGGAAATGTCAGAAACAAATTGAAAAAACAAAGAGTAATGTGTGATCTATGTTAATCATAGCTCCATGAATTAATCACATGGTGGGAAGAATACTATCAAGATCTTATGTTTATTTTGATCAGTCAAATCAAATTTTAACAAATTTATTCTATAGTTATTCAGCTTTCTATGCAAATGCTATTGCAACAAGACTTGAACCTGAAACTGCATTGAATCTCTCTCAGTGATTCATGTACCATGGTGAATCTCTTGATTGAGCTGTCATTTGAAGAGCCCTTCGCAGTAGCTCAGTGATAAAGCATCAGTATTCTTAACTGTAGTATTAGATTTCTCAAATCCAATTCAACTTTCTAAACCCATTATTTGTAAAAGAACAGTACAGAGGTATTTTTTAGAGCTTGTGTATGACATAATGTTGTGCAGTAGTTAATGGTTGACTCCACTTGTCTATTTGTAAGAAAAAGGGGTGTCAGGTTAGTTATCTGTCATCTAATGCACTAGCTTTATCAGCAGTGCTGATGGAAGCAGAGGTCTTACCCCACCATTGATTTACATGATTTCACTCATCCACATCCGAGCAAGGTCACATGCCAGTTCTAAATAAATACCTCTTTAAGTGCTTTTATTTCGGATTTCTAAAACACAGGCATAAATTTTTAAAAGTATGACTTATTTTATGTTGTGGGCCATGAGTGTTAATGACTTTTTTAAAATAGCTTTTAAATACATCATTTTAAAATGTTAGTGAATATAGCTGTACCGCTATTCATAAAATATTTGCAGCATTGAATATGACCATATACTCTTTCTAGAGCAAAATTTGGCTTAAAGTGCCATGTCTAAGGTTTTTGTTTATCATTATTGCTGTTTTATTATCTGCTACTATTTGTATGTATAATTAAATGGTTATTGTGATTGACGTCTCATAGAATAGTTCTTTAATGGAAATCAAACATTGATCTGCTCTTTGCTTAACATATTAGTTAACACTTTTGCATTTCACAACCCTCCGCCCCATTCTTTACCTAGGATAATTCTGCACTTCACTGCTTAATTTAGGAAACAAAGAGGAAAAGACCAATATATTGTAATGTAAACTCTGTATGGCAACACTGGCTATTGCTGTGGGTATCCAGCTCTCACTACCCAGAGTGCTACACCCGAAACTGCTAGATTAGTGTATAATAAGGAATACCAGCATATGGGAGAACAAAACAAACTCTCGTTGAGTACTTAACAGGGTCCATCAATTGTGAATGTATTCTGATTAGCTGTAGTATACAGTCTAGTATGTTACTTTATCAATTAGCAGAAAACCTCTTGACTTGACAATCTGGTATACACATTTAAAGTATAAACAATTATTTGCCAGCAGTAATATGTCAGTTGTTTCTTAAAAGCCTTGATTGTGAATCTTAATAATATAGTATGTATAATATTGAACTTTTAAAATGAAAAAGGTTATATATAGAACCTCAATTGCCCTCATTGGGTTAACTGACTCATTAACCATCATCTGTTTTTTTCTTACACCTATATGTTGTGGATATGTACCTGCAAATAATTTGAGTTTGTTGTATAACAAGCTTGAGAATTTTAAGAATTTCCAAGTGATGTACACTTTGAAAATAATTGAACAAGAATCTATGTTACATCAAGCACAACAACAATATTATGAATTGAATGCTGAATGAACTTGTACTCTAGTTAAGAGGTTGTTCTTGATTATACAGCTGAAGTTATCAGGACATAAGAACAATTTTTCTGTAGAAACGAAGAGAGAGTATCAGTTTAGCATCTGAAATATGACCAATAGAACATCACAAATGTTTTTAGAACATTAATGTTTAATCTTCTTAGCTACATCTTTTAATGAATCAAGCTGTTAATGTGTAGTTATAAGTTTGTTGTGTTGCCATGATTTTCAATCTGAAAGTTTTATATGTTATACAGGTATTATTAACAATCACCCTAATTGCAGTTTTTTTAATGTACAAGAAATGTAACATAGGACTTGTGTGTTTGGTGAGTTTTATGATAATTGCTTATTAAACCTATTGTTTATATTAAGATAGATTACCTATCCTTTTCATTTAACCATCAACCCCACCCCTTCATGTAATGGTTAATTGGGGTTCTGCTGTAATAATAATAATGCTGTATAAATATAACAGCATTTAAGCATTGTTATTTTTGCTTTTAACCAGTCTCTCATTTCAGTCTGCACAGTTTGGAAAAGGAGATATACCAGAGAGAATGTAAACCATATTAAACAAAAGAAAGAAAAAGAAACATTTTTACATTAAGCATAACTTTTTCTACAACTATTGCATGATTGCATTTAGCTTCCCTTCAGCATATTGTCTTTATGTGTGGAGTATAAATAATTGATTATATGTTATAGTATACTTTTCAGCATAACTTTTTTGTGGTGGGGGGAGAGTTATGTTGAGTTCCTGCCCTTACCAGAGCAATTTTAAAACTATTTGTATGTAATATGTAATGGGTTTCATAATAATGTGATACCAGTGATAGCACACACTGCCTTTTAGAATGCAACAGGAATTGATTTCGTTTTTGCTGTGCGATACTGCAACAATTTTTTATCAGACTGTGTTTGCCAAAATGGCCTGCCATGTGACATAAAATAAATCAAGGTCTGTTCCGAAGTAGGAAGTTAAAAAGATTAGCTAACTTCTTTCGTGACATTAACTATTACAATTGAATGATTACCTAGAATGGAGATCTAATCCACAGAAAATATAGAACCATATATTCAGCTGAATAGTGATCAAAGCAGACATTTAATCTCTAAGGTGACAATATTTTTACAAAATATGATTCTTTGATACTTTAATGTTAATATTTCAAGAAAACAGTAATTCACCATATTGTATTAATAAATTATCTGTATTCTGAGCAAAAATGGTCTTCAGTGTAACTATTACATTTGTATAAAATTATTTGTGGTTGGTATATTACATTTGTAATTTTGTTCTACAAAAATTTGTCACTGAAATGCTAACTATGCATACCAGCAGTAGGCTTTTTAATCCTCATGCTACTGCCATAACATGATCAGTTGTCATCCTTTCTGCAGCATTGTAGCTTCAATGCACTGATGTGTTGCATCATGTTAATCCTACACTATATCGATATACATTTTAAGAACGTAATAGGGTGTAAACCAAAGTGCAAAACAACTGTAGTTAACATCACATAAAGAGAGCAACTTTTCTCTAGGAAGGGACCGAGAATGACCATCAATTTATCATTTAAAATGTAGCCTATAAAACATCACAAATGCTTATAGGATACTAATATTTGTGTTAGCTGTATCTTTTAATGAATTAAGCTATTAATATGTAGATAAGGGTTTTCTTGCCATGATTTTCAGTCTAAAGGTTTTATAAGTAATTCAGGTATTATTATGCTGGTTAGTTATATTTCATGTGTATGAAAATGTGATTATGTTATACAGTATCATTGTTTTTATAATCTTCAACTCTTCGGAAATTTTTGTGCCTTCCAACAGAACAAATATGAAGACACCAAACCATATCCTGTTACATTAGAATGCTCGTCCAGTAACAGATAAAGGATTGGTAGCTGTGAATGCTGATTTGAATTACCTTTGACAGCAATCTGTTTAGAGAGGGGAGGGGGTTAAAAGAGAGAAAATGAAAAGTTAAAACAAACTAGTACAAGCATATAGGTGGCAAAAAAAGAATCTTTTGGGCATGAAATATATTGGCCAGAGTTCAGGTTTATATGGTGGTTCTCGAATTACTTTTCATTGATTTTTCTATGATCAACCCTACAAACTTCCTGATGTATAGATCTTGTAAGGATCTTCAAAAATGTGTGGAACTTGGAACAGCTATTTTGAAAAGGATAAACCTAATCCTAATTTTCTTCAGCCATACTTTAATCTTTGAAATTTTTTTCTTTTTGGGATAGGAAAAAATTATTTATTTGTGTTCTTTTTGTGCATGAAAAACAGCACCATGACTTTGTACACTGTCCAAAATTTAATACCTTATCTTTTATAGCATAAAAATATGGTTGATCTAAATATATAAACTACATATGTTATGTGCAGGGCAGCGACATTGGAGCGGTTGCGTCTGTTGGGAGGCACCCGGTAGTGGACTGATTTCAATGGGAGGGTTGGGTACGCCGTACATTGTCACAGTAATCGACACACGGAGTTCACGCAAACACAGTGCCAAAGGAAACGTTACGAACGTCCACAGATTTACAGAAGTATATATTTGGGTATGGGGAACATGTTTTCTCTGTTTTCCTTGAAAACGTTTATTGTAAACCTTGCAATAAAACAATTGCTCATGTAAGCCGAGAAATGTGCTACAACATGTCAGTACAGCTACACATAAGTGTTGTGTTGCAAAAGGTGAGAATTCATCGCTACAACAAGACATACTGCCATTAAATCAAACATTTGATGAAGAGCTGTGTGCGGCATTTATTATCAAGGTGCCGATATTCCTTTACATAAACTACAGGATACAAAATATAGAATAAAAAGAAGTATTTCAGAAAGTGGAGTGCCATTGTTACTGAAATTAGGCAAATGAGTCAACGTTGTATATACTTTTCAAAAAACTTGTAAGTGGAGAAAAGTATATACAAGGTTGACTCATTTGCCTAATTTTAGTACAGGATACAAAGTTGTATGCTTTTTTAGAAAATTACACTGACAAACCAATTCAACATCCTACGACTTTACGTAAGTACTATGTAAAAAAAATGTGTTGATAAGTGCATTGATGGTATAAGAATGAACCTAAATAACCACAACATGTAGGTTTCAGTGGATGAAACAATGGATGTCGTTGGACGATTTGTGGTAAATGTTGTTGCAGCACTGGATGCAGATGGCCCCATTGGACCGTATCTTCTAACAAGTGACGTCAGTGTTGCAAATTACTCTACTATAAGCGCAGTATTTGACAATGCCATGAAAATACTATGGCCATCAGGTGTGAAACATGATAGAGTACAACTGCAATACCATACCCTGGCACCTGTATAGCCATTTGGACACTACCATGCAGCGTCAGTGACCTTTAACCCTTATTGCTGTAACCTGACTCTATTCTATATGATATCCCCACATTCCCGACCCGATGTCGCAGCCCTAGTCATGTGGTTGCAACCACATTCACAAATTCAGTTCACATTTACTAAGTGCAAAAGCATTTCAATAGCCATCATGTCATAAGATCCATGCAGAATGAACTACTGGAGGACCATGCCTCACACTGGTGCACAGTAAAATTCATCCTTTATAATTTGGAAAAATTATTCAATCAAGAAATAATTTAAATTTATTGCAGTGCTGTTTTAACCTCTGCATATTTTGTAAGAAACCCAAAAGCCCAGATCTAAATGGATTCACATTTGCCTACTACTTTGTGAAATTAACATCTTAACACTTAGTACAAAAGTGAATCGAGAATATATTGACACATATATTCTCGATTCACTTTTGTACTAATTTGTGCTTCACTGTCCCTACACTTCTTTCAAGTTTATACTTTGAGATCTTAACACTTGTCTTGTTGGCTATAAATATATCTATGACATTACAATTTAGAAGGTTTAGTTGGTAAGATCCGTGGCACGCAAGATCAAAATAGCTATGGTGACCTTATTGGTTTCTCCTTTCATCATTTGCAATAATTGAAGTGACCCCAAATATCAGGAAGCACAACTAAAAGTCTGGATTCCAGCAGCTGCTAGGGTATTAATCCTTTCATACCTAACGTATTTTCATCCGAAACTTTTTGTAAACATTTGAAAGTATTTTGTAAATACTGGTGCTACTGAAATCTGTAAATACCTTTACTTTCTTCTTTTCTTTCTTTCTCTTTCTTTCCCTCCACTTTTTGTTCTTTTTTTCTTTCCTCAAGGTTTTTAATCTGGTTGACATAAAGAACATTATTTTCCAGGATTTGAGTGTCATATATTAGTTAATTTCATATCCTTGCCTCAGTAAAGGAAAGGGCAAAACTGTGTAAAACGAATCACAGGTGGGACAGAACTTAAGTATTGTTGATATGAAATTGTTTTGCATTTAAGCTTAAAAGGTATCATTGAGTTTAAGCTAAGCTGATATCCATACATTTTATCAAACTAATATAAGCAGTAAAGTTAAGGAGTTGCTCAGAAGTTAAATGTTCATGCAGCTATATTCTGATTTTGTCAAGGTTCATTCCATTATAATTGACACTGAAAATGAAAAGATTCATCTGCCATCATTAAGGAATCTTAAGAGGGGAATATAATGAATCAGAAAAAGGGGAGTTCATGACTGAGTTTAGGGAGCAGCCATGGTAGCTCAATGGACAACATGTTGACCAGGAAAGAGAAAATCTTGGCTTATGCCAGCCATAATTTATTATTATTTTTGTAGCTCAATGGACAACAGATTGACCAGGAAAGAGAAAATCTTGGCTTATGCCAGCCATAATTTATTATTATTATTATTATTATTATTATTATTATTATTATTATTATTATTATTATTATTATTATTATTGGGGTTTTTGTGTGTGTGTGTGTGTGTGTGTGTGTGTACAAGCCACCTGATTGTCCTTTCAATTTTGTGTGTGTTGGAACATCAGTATTGATGCAAAATTAGTAAAGAAAGTTCTTTTTTTATTTTTTATTTATTCATTTATTTACTGCCCATAGAGTATCAAATTGTATATCTTATAATGTTTTCTAATGAAAGAATTTTCATATATTAACAAATTAGGATTTACTTGGAAAAGAAAATATGACTCTTCATATGACAGTGCTATGGCTTTGTCTTTGTCTTATACTTGTTTTAGTGTTAAGCCCCCTTTCATAAATCATGCAGTACAGCAACTGCTTATCTTATAAAGCAGAAGGTGTCAAAGTCAAGAGCTAATTTGTAATGTTGGTACTGTGTATGCTTCTAAAGGACAATTTTCTGTTTTGTGTTGCAGTTTTACATATAGTCATGTGACTTGCCAGTACATATAGAGAGAGTGAAAGAAAGAGACAGTGTACTATGTAAGTCTTTCTCTTTCTCTTTGCAGTGGCTTCCCTTACTCACCTTCATGTGTGTTCCTAACTCTTAAACATTAATACAAGAGAGACCAATACAAGAGCAATAATTTTCTAGCTTTTCTTTAGAAAATAAAGAAAATAAATCATTAACTTGTTGCATTAATATTTGTAATTGTTATTGATACCCTTGATGCCCTAATTGTCTTATATTCAATGTCTATAAGAGTAAATAAATAGTTCTATCATGTGTGCATTTAGAGCAGAGGAACTGAAGACAGTATAACTTGCATTTTGCATTGTTATATGGTTTGTCAGTTTACATAACAGCAATACAATCAAGAATAAGGCAGTTTTATACTTAATACATGTATTCAGTAAATTGTCATTCTGTGGAGGGAAATCTCAGAGTGAAAAAGCATAGTAATTTTTTTTCCAGAAGTGGCTTTGCTGAAAACATTATTATTATTATTATTATTATTATTATTATTATTATTATTATTATTATTATTATTATTATTATTATTATTATTATTATTATTATTATTATTATTATTAATCTTTTTATCGTAGCTTACTAATAAAACATTAGTGATCAGTGAGTGAATGAGTAAATGAGAAGCAAACTTTAGCTATTATTCAGGATAAATCTAAATCTTATTATTTGTCTGGAGCTATAATTTGTTGCATTCATAAATGAATGCAGCATTTATTATGGCATTATTCACATCAAGGCCTAAATACAAGGAACATAACTTAAAATGGTGTCTGTACATAACATGTTAATTTAAAAGAAAATCATGTGGAGACTTTGTTGTATATATAGTTAATTGCTAAATTAATAAACTTAAGAAAATACCCTTGAAATTTTGCAGAGTGGTGTGAACTAGTGAAATGTCATGAAGTGAAAGTCTGTCATATACAAAAGACTGTTGCTAGGGGTTTCACTTCACATTTAGAAGATGGTCCATATTTAAATACAGAGTAACAGTTATATTCATGAGTATGAAACATTTGCTAATGAAACTACATCAGTTAAAAGCTTTTAGTTTAGATGTTTGCTCTCTAGTAGATTAAGATTATTGTTAAATAGATCTGTAAGCAGTAACTTGCAATATATGTAAAAAAGTCAAGTTCTGCTTATTGTGAATAGTAAGAGCACAAGAAATGAGAAGAAACTTTTTTTTAATTAGTAACCTGGCCAGCAAGTAAATATACAGTGCAGAGAATTGAATCAAATATTTTGGCAATTACTAATGAAAAGCATGTGGGATACGTGATCATGTTACTTTTTTATTTTTTGTACTAATTAAACCATAAATGAGGCATACTTTTTCAGAATTTAATGTGTTGTGAACTAGTGTAAGATACAAATACGGAACAGGTGCTACTTCCCTCATGTATATCTTATCAAAGTTAGCAGAGAATAAGAGTAGAAAAAACTGTTTGGCAAGAAGGCATACTAACCATTTCAAAATAATTGCACATTTATACCAGAGGTTTGTATATTCTTATTTGGACTTAGCAACCCTACAGAAGGCCAACAATTTCAGTGTGTTTTTGAACATTAAATGCCTGTTATGTGGTAGATTTCTTAGAATGTAGGAATTTAAACAGAATGTGGTTTTCAAATTTTGGCAAAGACAATGACTATCAGTTCTGTGATTTGAAAGACCAGAAAAATATAAACTGTAGTTAATGGTGCTAACTTGGTGGTTGCTTACGCAGAGAGAAACAGAGACAGAAGTAGAACTGCTGCATTGTTATATTGTTGCATGTGCCCCAAGTTTCTTGTGCAACGGCCAACTTCCCTTTAACAATTAAAGGAAACTGGCAAAACAGACTATGATATCCATAATCATGTGTATCCTAAAGCGAAGTACTATAGTGTGCATATGTATAAAGTATATCCATTATAGTCCTCACATCTTTTAATTTCCTACATTAAACAGATAGAAATGTGAAAAGCGTGTAACAAAATGCAGCTAAGAGACAAGGGATAAGCTGACCTCGGTAGCGTAAATGGTAACGTGTCTGCCTCACATTCAGGAGGTCCCAAGTTTGAATCTTGGTGAATTACCTGGATATGGTTTTCTCCAGGGTTTTTTCTTATCCTGAAAGACATTTTGGCTAATTCTAAGCCCTATGGACCCTGGGCTTCTTTGAGCATAATTTCACTGATTTCGTTCATCATACGATATGACTTAATGGAGGACGTAATTTAAGGGGGGGGAACATAGCATGTGGTTAGAAAGACAATAATATTTAAGATCTACTTCTATAAAACAGCAAAAAAGTGAGCAAACAATTCATTCAATTTTAAAATAGCATAAAGATTTATGCAACACACTTTTAGCTTATGTTACTTAAAAATAGTGGCATGTTTGCCTTGCATAAATAATGTAATACCTCCTTATGCAATTATTGTTAAGTTTCTGTTTATTACAGTGTCGATATCCTTTAAACAGCACTGTACTGCCAATAGGTACATTTTATGTACATTAATTTTATATTTAATAACAAAACACTCTGTAATGAAATTGGGGTAATATTGCTAAGTATGACACAGTGTAGCAATAATTTGAAAAATAGACTTATGCTTTTATGTAAGTATTCAGAACCTTAATTCTGAAGGATGAAGACGAAGAAGAAATAGCAAATTACACAAAAATCTGTTACTTTATGACAGAGCACATTTAAGTGGAATTTCTCCATTCCAGTTTTACAGGCTTCTGCCTTTGCTTATTTTTGCCAGGGAATGAACACATTATTATCAAATTTTTTTTATGACAATCTGCCTTCTCGAACAATATGTTGCATAATTCAAAGATCTATGCCACAACCCTCAGCTGTGCATTCATATTTGACAATCCTGCATGATGGCCTGCTGGAAGATGCTTCTCTCGTAAAGAAGGAATGCACCTTTATAAATTATATCCTTTGCCTGCTTGTGTAAAATCAACTGCTTCTCTTTCTTTTTTCCCCATTATTTACACTAAATATTATGTGTTTAACTATTCATTTCAGCACACACACTACCACTACACTATCAAAAAATTACTTTGATATCTAACACAGCTACTTCTGTACAAAAGCCACAGCACACTGAATGCCAGTTAGTGGACATGGTTGATGTCATCAGTAACGCACTGTCTTCCCTTCAACTTATTTGCAGATCACTGTAGTTACTTTCTCTACTGCTCACCTATTATAAATAGAGAAAATATTGCATTCTACCACAAAATTCAAAGCAAATTTTCAACAGGAATATAGGTTTTGGGATGCCTCATTTCAAAACACCATTTTTAGAAAAGGTCTGTGTGCATGTGCACATCTATCCATCCATCACTGTATGTCTATGAAGGGCATAACTCAAAAATTAAAAGTTTGATAGTAAATTCTGACCTCAGTGTTTAGCTTCAGCATTTTCCAAGGGTGCAATACAGAGTTTTCAAGAAAGTTCTGCACCCCAAGCTGTCCTTATGATGGAAAAGTGTTGGTTATTTTTATTTTCTCAAAAAATAGCTCTAACAGTTGTGATTAAAATACCATTTATTTAAAATATTTTCATGATAAAAAAATATATAATATCTTGAATTTTCTGTAAAGTGCTCTTTATGCTCAATGAATTGTTTATATCTAACTTGTAAACCATAAAAATAGACTATCCTACTGCACATAAAGTGTTTAACTTCTTAGGGCACAACATGTATATGAATTAACATTTTTGTAGTTTTAACCAGTTCTGAGATTTTCTTTGTAGTTGGTTTAAATTTTAAAATACCTCACAATTTTCTGAACTTCAAATCCCTATTCGGTTTACACCCCTCCCTTCACATTCAAAGAAAAAGTAATTTTAAAACCATAACATGGTTGCTGGCTTTTAATAAATTTGACTCACTTCAACCTTATTGTATGCTTGTTATATGGACAGCAAAACTTTTAATGACTATTTATACCTGTTAGCAAGAAGTAGAATGGCATATAGGTGAGTGAATAGAGAATGTCATATGAGTACAATACCTTTTTGTGTTTGTACAGTTGCAGAAAAATGTAACAGTTTCTGTGAACAACAAAGAGTAATTGTCACCTGGCTTGAAAGTATTTGGTAAAGTTTGCAATAAAGTGTTAAAAATCAAAGTACAAACTTGAGTGTGTGAAAAGTAACATGCAAAAATGTTAAATGCTTAGTCAAACATGAGAAGAATGTTATGACCTGAAATGAATTCATGTGAGAAAGATGCTATTGAAACAGGACAAAGATTTTTTGACTGTCAAATGTATGTTTAAAATCTGAAAGCATTTACTAGCATTTAAGAAAACATTTGGGTTAAACACTGAATAACTTAAATATGAGTTGATATTTATTATGTATCTCATGCCTTTCATCAAACTGCTAAATTGTCATGTCAAAAGATCATATTTCCCCTAATATTAGTCAATTGTGACTTACTCTAGTTTCTGAAAGTTTCTATGCACTCAGTTTTCACTGTTACCCAATGACTTAATTCAACTTTGCTTAGACTGTGGTGTCACTTCACTAATGTGAACTGGCTCCACTGTTTGTTATCGCTTCACTTTCTTACATGATATAGCCTCTTCTTCCAGATGGTTTACTTGCTTGGGAGTCAAAGACAGGACATCTGCATTCACATGGACTAACAGCACTCACCGCTCGTCACCAACTCACTTAGAGAACAGCGCTTCTTATTACACCAGTAATGCGTGTGCTTACTCCTTCGCTCGCTCACTCTGCAAGATTCACTTCACTGGACACTGACTTGCTTCACCAAACTTCCTTACACTCAAACACTGGAAGACTAATTCACTTTACAAGAACTTTTGCTTATATAGTCATAGGAGGTTTCCAGAATGCTCGAGATGTCAAAACATCCAGAAGGTTATAGTTCCCTGATGATAGCACTTATTGTGCTTATGCTGGGCTTTTTTTAAAAATGATTTGAACTACCTGGTGCTGGACTCCTGATAAACTTGGCTATAGCAGCTTCATCACTATATATATATATAAAATGGGCGATTGAGAATCCACTTGTATCTCTTGTTTAATCAAGATTCCCCCAAAGACGAATTCTGGTGGCATCACTGGGTGCCATGTGCATATGATTGTGTCATTCCACTAATTAAGAAATCTGTTGGGCTCTCATACTCATTTATGAAAGACAATGCAGATAAATAATTTGAAACTCACCTGTTTATTTTTCATGAAAATACAGATTCACTTGCTTTAATTTATTTTGAAACACTGTAATTAAAGTCTCTGCCATTATGGAGGTAATGTAATCAGTAATTGCTATTTTCAGCTCATGCAGAGTAAACCTTCTGCAAAATGTAGAGTCAAAAAGGGATGTAAGTGCAGAAACACTTAAAATGCTAGCTCTAGAAACAATTGAAAATTATTATCCACAAGACTCATGGCTACACATATACACAGACGGCTCCCTGTTTGACAAAGAAAGTAATGCTGGAGCAGGAATACATAGCAAAATATTCAATTTTTACATCTGTTTGGGCGCACTAGCAACCCACTATGATGGAGAATTAGAAGCAATCAACACCTCGCTGAAACAACTCTTCAACCATGTGAACTCTTTCTCTAAAGCAGTGATCGCGGCCACGCCGTGGCTCAGTGGTTAGACCGCTTGGCTCCCACCAAGGCAGCCCGGGTTCAATCCCAGGCGACCGCAAAGTGAGATTTGTGGTGGACAACACGGCGTTGGGGCGGGTTTTCTCCGGGACCTCCGGTTTCCCCCGCCATCTCATTCCACCGGTGCTCCATCTTCATCTCATGTATCATCAGTGTCACCGCCTGCGGTGCCGCATGTAGTAAAAGCGGGCGTTAAACACTGCGCATTTAAAGCAGTGATTCTAAGCGATTCTAAATCAGTACTTCAAGCCCTATCCTCACTGTACCCTAACAACAATAGAACACTTGAAATTTACAGTTCATTACGAATACTACAAGGTCTAGAAAAAGAAATACACTTCCAGTGGATTCCATCCCACTGTGGAATTACAGGCAATGAAATAGCAGATTCCTTGGCAAAAAAAAAGGAACACAAATAAAACAAAGCTGCCAACAAAAACCCTCATTCCACACATAAAAACTACATATAAACAATAGAATCAACTTATTCTGGAAAGAAGAATGCAAAGAAAAAAGTACCAACAAGCAATGGAAAATTCTACAAGGAAGTAAAAATCCCATCCCAGACTACCCAAGAAGCAGTACTGTTGCCATCTTCCGACTGATTACTGGCCACGACTGTTTGGCCGCTCATCTACACAGGATTAATATTTTTGAATCCCTGACCTGCACACTGTGTAGGGACCCGAACTCATTGATGGACGGAGATCATCTGCTCCAGTGTAGTGCCCTGACAAAAACAGATGGAGAACTGACAGCACAACTAGTCAAACGTTATTGGGAGGCCAGAAGGGAAATGGAAATTCTCCAACTCCATGAGCTTTAGCAACCAACCAACCATTTTCAGCTCATCAGTTGTTTCGGGATTATCCTTCTAACCAAAGCTTTAGTGCTTCCCCAAAGAAACTAATTAGGAAGTGTCAGATGAGAGGAGGCCACAGATTGAGATGATATATATTAATATAGGCTTGTTGAAAAAACACACTTCCCCTCATCTTCGTGTAGCTGTGTAATAGTTGAAAAAAGAATAGCTGAGCAGTAAACATCAGAATTTTTTTATAGTGTTAATCGCCCTACATGCAGCACAGCAGGTGGCAAGACTGATGTTGCATGAAATGAAGATAGAGCACCAATGGAATGAGACGGTGGGGGAAGCTGGAGTACCCAGAGGAAACCCGCCCCTCCACTGCTTTGTCCACCATAAATTTCACATCTGGTCACCTGGGACTGAACCTGGGTTGCTTTGGTGAGAGTCAAGTGGTCTAACCACTTGTCCATGGCATGGCCCTAAACATTAATTGAGGTGTGTTAAAAAAAAATTTGTCCCATAATACAACAGTGAGAGATATATACCACACTCCAATTTTCTCCAGTTGGTAGAGCACCTGCCTGCCATGCTAGTGGTCCCGGGTTTGATTCTCGGCGGTGGAAGTGGGTATTTTTCTCTGACCAAAATAATTCTTCATCTTTGCCGAGGTGGGTTTTCAGATAAGTGAAACCAAGCTTCATTTGTACAAAATATCCCATCTAAATTCAATTGTACACATTATGGATACAAGCTGCGTTCCTTTTTAACTGCTTTGCATGCAGAACCATAAGAAATATTAATTGAGCCAATTTCCATATTGATTTCTGTGCTGATCTAAACATTCAGTCCAATGTGCATTGAAGTACTTCTGTTAAGACACTTCGTCTACTACTCCTTGCTAAATTGTGCACAGAACCAGTCTCCTGAAATGTATTTATTAACTCATGCACAGTATCTCAATGCAGTAATTTTGAGTTATGAAACTCAGCAACAAAATTTTCTTTCACTTTCTCAGTCTAATTTCTATGTTCATAGAAAAGTTTTCAACTAAAACTATGCAATAATGTGCTGGAAATCATAAACATTCAGTAATCATAACATAGGGTACTAGCCTTTTCTACCTAGTTGGAGTGATAAACAGTAACATGATACGGAGGAAGTTTTATATATCAGCAAGCATAGCAACAGCTTTTTTTAAAGTAAATTATTAGTATGTAAACATGACTTTTATTATATGTTTACTCAATTGTTTAGTGTGAAATGATTTTAAATAATATACAGTTGCTTAACTATATCTTTCAAAATAATTCCTACTAATTTTGAATTCTTTACTTAAAAGTCTGCAGTGCATTGTACTTAACATTTTACTTCTATGATAAGAAGCCATACATTGAATGAAACTTCTAGTCACTGTTTAAGTACTCTTTTTGTCTTCCGTCACACACACACACACACACACACACACACACACACACACACACACACACACACACACACACACACACACACACATTTAAAACAAACACATGGTACACTAATGCCAGATAATATAGGAGACATATAGGAATGAAATATGTTATCACTGATAGCTAGTTTAATGGGTAAACAGCAAGATGCAAAGTTGTATCATTGTCTAAAATAAAAAGCAAAACAATGTAGCCAAAGTCAAATACATTACTAAGAGGTCAGACAGTATTTTTCTGAGTGTACAAATTGTCATGATAGAAGAAGTAACCAAATAACACCCGATGACTATAAAGGAAGGTGCATTACATCAGGTAATGAAAGGATTATTAACAAATGAAAGACAAAATGACAACCACATCCACATTTGCTAAACAACTGAAGGTTACATATGAGAAATATCAATGCAGACTTTTAGTGAGATTCAGGATTTTAATACCACAATGTTAAAGGGATTCACTATTGCATTCTAAACACACTTGACAAAAAAACAACCATATTATTCTGTTGAATAAATTGCCCAAAGGGAAACATAGTCAAAGGAAAATATGTCTTTCTCATTGAGGGAATAAGCTTGTTTCCATAATTTGTTGTGAGAAGTACAGAATATCATCCTCACATACTTACCAACTTTATGAGTTGCATATAAAACATACAGGATCAAAGGCCTTTTTATGACTTACGGCAAAGGAGGCATTTTAACTACTCCATAGGCAGATTCCTAGGTAATACAGATTTTCACCATGGATATGACAAACCATTAAATTCTGTTGAATAATGATATAAGATTAAGAATGAATATACCATGCTAATTGACATGCAGTACTGTGATGGCAGAGCTTATCTGAATGTATCCTATGATAGTCAAGGGCCCTTTTCACTGGGCTGCAACAAAATGTTTGGTGTGCAGAAAGATGGTTGCCCTACTAGGAACCTTTAGTAGCCAGTAGTTAATGAGCAAGAACATTCACTAATTTACATTATGAATTATAATGCCCATTCCTTCATGTAAATTGTTTTTTACATTCTTTGGTGGTGGGATATAATCCCATTTTTGTGATCCATGTTCATGTTATGAAGCATAAACATATGACTGGCAAAGTTTCTGATGTGACAGAAAGCAGCAGTACTTCAAGGATTCTTATAAAACAGAATTCCCATTTATTTTACATGTGATTTTTTATTTTAGTGCACTATACGTGTAAATCTCATAGATGCAAATGTTTTTCTGGATGAGGAAATGCTTTACAGATTTGAAATTTAGGAAGCTGCCAAGTATGCAAATAGAAGATAAAAGTAGTCCAAACTTTCCCCAATATATCGAGATTCAACTGTATTGGAACACCACAGTGAAGCGAAAAATTATTAAATTTTAGATGAGTCGCGTTTTTTACACATCTGCTTCACTTTCGTACCTATTTTGAGGACATGTTTCGCAAATCTTCGCTTGCATCTACGGCTCTTGTGCGACTGACGCTAGATCCAGCGGTGTGGGTAATTCTGGGGTTGTTGCTGCCATCTGTTGATTTAGTGATGAACTGAAATGTGGGATTCTCTTCTAGCGGGATTTCAAAGTTCATTAGTTGGTTTTTATGTTTTTCTATGTATATCCTCTCCCATATGACGAGTTCACTATGTTTTTGTACGTATTTTAGTAATTTTGTGCTATCTTCAATTTCATGATTTTCAGACCAGAAATGAGCTGCTATTGCGGACTTATCAATATTTTTGTATCTTAAGTGCCTGAAGTGTTCTTTCTTTCTAGTGCCTATGTTCCTTTTTGTCCTTCCTATGTAAATTTTTTCACAGTCTTTACACTTAATTTTGTAAATGCCTGACTTTTCCTCTGGTTTTATCTTATCAGTATTATTACTGTGAAGTAGGTTTTTAATGTTGTAATTGTTTTTTGGTGCCAATGTTATATTGTATTTCTTGAATATTTTTTGGAACTTTTTTGTGGCCCAGGGGTGGTAAGTAAATTTAGCAAATCTAGTTTCTTGTTTTATTGGTGTGAGAGCTGTGATCTGTTTTAATTTCTTTTGAAGTTTGAATAATTTTAGTTTTTTATCTACAAGGTTTTTTCCATATCCATTTTTGATTGCAGTTTTTAAGATTTGATGGTATTCGTTTTGATATTCTTGTTGGCTGAGAGGTAGATTTACTAATCTGTGTGTTAGACTGTTGATGGTTGCATGTTTGTGTGGAATTGGGTTGAAACTATTTGCTTTTATGTAATTATCTGTGTGTGTTGCTTTTCTATGAATGCCAAATTCTAGTTTTTCATTGCCTTTTTTGATTTTAAGGTCTAAAAAAGGTAGAGTACAGTCCTCTTCTCAAGGGCTGATAAAGGAAACAAAATAGTAATCTTAGATACAGCTACATACAAAGAAAAAATGTTAGAGTTACTACAACAAAAAGAATTCCAGGAAATAGATTCTAATCCACTCAACCGATGCATAAAAGATGTACAAAAAACCATCATTAATAGTAAAATTTTAACAACTACAGAACAAAAAACTATCAAACCAGACAACCCTACCCTTGCAAGAATATATGGTTTGCCTAAAATACACAAACCCAACATACCCATGAGACCCATTGTAAATAATATAAACACTCCTACTTACCTTCTGGCAAAATGGCTAACCAAAAAATTTCAGTCCTTTCCACAATTCCATACTCAGAGTATAAAAAACTCTTTAGACCTGGTAGAAAAAATTCAAAATCTTAAACTTAAACCTCATGACACTTTAGTATCCTTTGATGTCCGCTCCCTCTTCCCTAGCATTCCATTAGACAAACTTTTGATTCAACTGAAAAAATGGCTAAATTCTATAAACCTGGATGCCAATGCAATAGAAGAATATGTGGCAATGACTGAATTATGTATACATCAAAATTATTTTGTCTTCGATGGAAAATATTATAAACAAATTTCAGGACTAGCTATGGGAAGCCCATTATCACCATTTTTGGCCAATCTATACATGAGCTTTTTCGAAACACATATTACTAAAGCCTTCCCTCATATGTTTAAAACATGGTACAGATACGTAGACGACATCTTTGCAATAGTGCCCTACAAACTAATAGATGATGCTTTGAAACTACTCAACCTGCAAGAACCCAGCATACAATTCACAGTAGAAACTGAAGAGGACTGTACTCTACCTTTTTAGACCTTAAAATCAAAAAAGGCAATGAAAAACTAGAATTTGGCATTCATAGAAAGCAACACACACAGATAATTACATAAAAGCAAATAGTTTCAACCCAATTCCACACAAACATGCAACCATCAACAGTCTAACACACAGATTAGTAAATCTACCTCTCAGCCAACAAGAATATCAAAACGAATACCATCAAATCTTAAAAACTGCAATCAAAAATGGATATGGAAAAAACCTTGTAGATAAAAAACTAAAATTATTCAAACTTCAAAAGAAATTAAAACAGATCACAGCTCTCACACCAATAAAACAAGAAACTAGATTTGCTAAATTTACTTACCACCCCTGGGCCACAAAAAGTTCCAAAAAATATTCAAGAAATACAATATAACATTGGCACCAAAAAACAATTACAACATTAAAAACCTACTTCACAGTAATAATACTGATAAGATAAAACCAGAGGAAAAGTCAGGCATTTACAAAATTAAGTGTAAAGACTGTGAAAAAATTTACATAGGAAGGACAAAAGGAACATAGGCACTAGAAAGAAAGAACACTTCAGGCACTTAAGATACAAAAATATTGATAAGTCCGCAATAGCAGCTCATTTCTGGTCTGAAAATCATGAAATTGAAGATAGCACAAAATTACTAAAATACGTACAAAAACATAGTGAACTCGTCATATGGGAGAGGATATACATAGAAAAACATAAAAACCAACTAATGAACTTTGAAATCCCGCTAGAAGAGAATCCCACATTTCAGTTCATCACTAAATCAACAGATGGCAGCAACAACCCCAGAATTACCCACACCGCTGGATCTAGCGTCAGTCGCACAAGAGCCGTAGATGCAAGCGAAGATTTGCGAAACATGTCCTCAAAATAGGTACGAAAGTGAAGCAGATGTGTAAAAAACGCGACTCATCTAAAATTTAATAATTTCCCCAATATGTTTTATCAAAAAAACCAGTGTGTATATAATAGCTTCTCAACACTTATTTACTTAGCCAGGTTCACATTGGTATTGTGATGGTGTTTCTGGGATAATTTGGTTGTTAGCTTTTCTTGCAAAGCCAAAGTTGAATCAAGGGTTTGCCTTTTAGTCCATAAAATCTCTTAAGCCTATTTGCACACCCATTCATTGATCATTTGATATTTCCGGTTGGAAGTAATATAACTTTAGCTTAAATGCAGAAATTGTGATATTTCCTGTGGGTTCTTGTGAACTTGTTCTTAAATAAGTGTATTAAGCCTGTACTTAACATTGTTTAACCTAGGAAAAGAAAATTACGTCAGAAGTTACAAGGTTTGCACTTTGTTTTTCATATCATTTGTACAGCTGTAAGAGAAAGACTGAAAAGATGGTGAAATGTTGCTTTCAAATTTCATTCCATTTCAACTCACCATTGCCTTAATACTACAAATGATTATTGCCAGTTACTGCTTAAAATTATTGCAAATGTTACTAACTTGTGAAGTAAAAATATCTCTATGTACATTTATGCATAATACCATGTATTTAAAGCTGGACTATCATAAAGCTTATATTCTTTCCTAATTTTAATGTTATAGCATATAAAAGTGTTATTTTAGTGTTATTTTCTTGCAGAACCAAAAGCGTTTCCAATTAAATTTAATGTAATTATGTTGCTGTTTGTTTTCTACCGTACCATGATTTATGATTTCTTATCAGTTTAATTCCTGTTAATTCCAGGTACTTATAAAGGAATTTGATTTTGTTGTTGAATTACATATTTATTGACCTTAATATATTGGAACTTCAAGGAGATAATAATGTGTGAACACTAATGTAATTTTTTATAACCTTTCGGTTTTATAATGTGCTGATAAGTTGGATTTCTTGTTTATATTATAGTAATTATGTATTTATTAGATCTTTTCAGTTATAAAGAAATTTTAAAATATCATTTGTGTGTTTGTAATACTGTTGTCCTTATTCATTACTTATGTAAATATTTGAAAATTGTGAATTATTTGAGTTAGCGATTGGTTTGACGCTGTAAAGAAGAAATATCTTGAAAAGACTTACATCATGTGGTAAACTGAGAGACATATGGTATCACTCTAAACATACTGATTAAATGGTTTATCCATTTGCAGCAAAGAACACATACAGGTGTAAACAAGGAGTTAAGGTTCACCTCGTCTGCTTATGAAATGGATAACAGAATCTGTCATTTCTTGTAAGCCT